>CM056049.1:397827089-397984991 GCA_029574335.1 Rana kukunoris
TTTCTTGGGAATAAAAGGCGTGAGTCTGCGTAGTAGGCGCAGCAGATAGTGAGATCCGCTGACTACTGCCCCTATTTGTGCGTTCATTGTCATGTCGGAGTCAAAGATGACCCCACGACTTTTGACTTTGGCGCTAGGGGTGATGACTTTGCCCAGAATGGGCGGGGGGATCCAGGTTGTTATCGATTGATTCCTACGCTTGGCGTGAAACAGAAGAAGTTCTGTTTTCGCTCCGTTGAGTTTGAGATAACTCTTTGTCATCCAGTCCTCTATCAAAGAGAGGCATGTCTCTAGATTGAGGTGGTGATCCTTTTTATTGCAAATGCGGAAGTACAGTTGCGTGTCGTCTGCGTAACAGTGATATAGCAGTTTTTGGCTGCTGATGATTTCAAAAAGAGGACGCAGATAGATGTTGAATAACATCGGCGACAGGGGAGATCCCTGAGGGACCCCGCACGATAATGTGCGTTGTTCCGAAGTGAATGGTCCTAGCTTCACTATTTGCGATCGGTTTTCCAAAAAAGAGGAGAACCAAGATAGATCGCTTTCTGCGACTTTGGCTATTTTAGCCAGCCGAGTCAACAGCTTGTGATCAACTGTATCAAAGGCTGCGCTTAGGTCCAGCAGAACCAGAAGAGAAGATTCTCCTTCGTCTGCGGCCTCGAACGTCGTCCCATATCTTAAGCAATGCTGTTTCCGTCCCGTGTCCAGGCCGGAATCCTGATTGCAATGGGTCGAGTAAGTTGTGGGTATCTAGATGCTGTTGCAGCTGCTGTACCACTGCTTTCTCCATTACCTTGGAGAGAACATTTAGGCCTGTTATGGGGCGCCAGTTGAGTGGATCCAGAGTGGCTTTCTTCAAAATGGGTTGAATGAAGCCCTCCTTCAGCTGGGAGGGCATTTTGCCCTCCCTGAAGGATTGGTTAATAAGCTGCGTGACAGGAGGTGCCAGGATGTCGGCGCATTCCTTCAGCACTTTGGTGGGGATAATATCATTTGGCGCAGTGCTGTTGCGCAGAGTGCCAATGATATTTTTAGTGGTCTGAATGGAGATGGGTTCCAGCGTGAACTCACCAAACTGTGGTGAGTTGCTGCCGGTGCTGTGTAAATGACTACGGGGGGGGCTGGGAGAGCAATTGTTTTGCTGAATGCTTTGCCGGATTGCCATAATTTTGTTAATGAAGCAATCCGATAACTCAGTCAGTCAGTAGGTGTGTCAGTGAGGTGTGCAGCAGACGCTCTCACCTTAGTCTGCTCACCTTAGGGACTGGGAGAGCAGGACGCTCTCAAACGAGTCGGCTCTCCCCAGGGACAGCATCAGCTAGGCAGGCAGGATCTTGTTTTTTACAGCTCTCTCCTTCTCCAGACATCCTCCCCAGGTAGGCCCTACTTTCCATCACCTCCCCTGGAACCGATTGGCGGCCGTCCTTATCAGGATAAGCCGCCGAATTGGCTGAACGCTGGGGTCTCCTTCCCTCTCCTGTTATACATTGTTTTGCAGTTTGAGTAAAATAACTATGATCGCCAAGCAAAACATGACTTGGTACTTGGTGGAAAAACCCTTTTTGACAAGCACAGAGTTAGAATGTTTCTTGTAGTTGGTTACCAGGTTTGCACACATCTCGGTAGGAATTTTGGTCCACTCTTTACAGATCTTCTCTAAATCCTTAAAGGATCACTAAAGGAATTTTTTTTTTTTTTTTTAAGCTAAATCGCTTCCTTTACCTTACTGCAGTACTGGGTTCATGTCCTTATTATTCGTTTTTGCTTTGAAGTTGCTGTAATCCTTCACTGATCTCCACACTTCCTGCTTGTCTGTTTCCTTATAACCACAGTACTGGGAGCTTTACTGTGTGTCTAAAACTTCCCAGAACCAATCAGATTCATTTTAAAAACAAAACACTGCCCTGGATTTGTTTGTTTTTGTTCTGTGTGTCTATTTCTACTTCACAGAAACATGAAGCCAGTTCAAAAGTGAAATTAACCTGCAGGCATATTATATGATTGATTTTTATCCATTTTTAATCATTTTGAAAAGGAATCCGTTAATTTTTATGTATTTATACCCTGTAAACAGTAATATCAGCAAAAGTTTTTCCTTTAGTGACCCTTTAAAGTGGATGTAAACCCCAAAAAAAACATTTTTTTTTTTTTGATGTCACAATGTAGAGTATAAGATTTCCTATCACCTGTGCCCAGTCTTGCCACACAGTTAATCAAGATCTGAGTAATCCTCTTTCAATGTTCAGTAAAATGAACAGCCTTCCAGATAAAAACCTGCCTAAATAAAAAGTCAGTTTTCTCTCTTCTTGCTTTGAGTGAGAGGTTATTTACATATCTAGCTTGGACATGTTAATCATATGTTTATCATAACATGAGGTATAAAAAGTGAGAAATCCACCCCTCCCCCCACATAACACATCCTGGTAATATACAATGAACTTTGGATTACCTCATGTTATGATAAACATGTCAAAGCTAGATTTGTAAATAACCTGTCACTGAAAGCAATAACAGAGAAACGGACTTTATAATTTTGGCAAGTTTTTATCTGGAATTCTGTTAATTTGCTCTGAACATTACAGGAGCATTACTCACGCTGGATTAACTCTATGTGGCAAGACTGGGCACAGATAGGAAATCTTATACTCTATATTGTGACATCAAAAAAAAAAAAAAAAACATTTTTTGGGGGGTTTACATCCACTTTAAGGTTTCTTGGCTGTTGCAAAGTTTCAGCTTTTCCATAAATGTTCTATAGGATTACAGTCTGGAGACTGGCTGGGCCACTCCATGACCTTAATGTGCTTCTTGAGCTACTCTTTTGTTGCCTTGGCTGTATGTTTTTGGTCATTGTCATGGTAGAAGACCCTTCAGTGTTCTGGCTGAGGAAAGAAGGTTCTCATCCAAGATTTTTAAAATGCTTGGCCCCCTTAGTGTGGCAAAGTCAGCCTGTACCTTTAGCAGAGAAACGGCCCCAAAGCATGATGTTTTCACCTTAGTGCTTGACTCAAGGATGGTGTTCTTGGGGTCATAGTCAGCATTTTTCTTCCTAGAAAAACATGGCGAGTCGAGTTAATGCCAAAGAGCTCTGTTTTGGTCTCATCTGACCACAGCACTTTCTCCCAATCCTGAATCTTTTAGGTGTTCATTGGCACACTTCAGACAGGCCTTTCAATCCATGGCGGTGCATTGTTACACCAATGGTTTGTTTGGTGACTGGACCAAATTGTCTTGAGATCATTCACAAGCTCCACCCGTGTAGTTCTGAGCTGATCAATCACTTTTCTCATTCTTTACCGCACGAGGCAAAATCTTGCATGGAGCTCCAGACCAAGGGCGACTGGTGGTTTTCTGTTTTATTTATTTTTTTCTCCCGCATTTTCAAATCGCTTCAACAGTTGTTTTGTAGTCCATTCCAGTCTTGTACCAGGTCTACAATCTCGTCCCCGGCATCCTTTGACAGCGCTTTGGTCTTGCCCATGATGGTGCAGTTTGAATGGAAGAAAGATTCTGTGAACAGCTGTCTTTTATACACATAACGAGTTGTCCTTAGTAGCACCTTCTTAAATTGACAGGACTAATCTGTGTACCACATGTCTGTGGAAGCCAGTATTGTTGGTAGGGGATAAAATAATTTTACTCACTGAACTGGAACTCCATTTTTTTTTTTCTTTTTTTAACCACATCAGCCTTCGCCAACCTCCAGAGACCAACTCATTGCCTGGCGCCACATTTCGTCTCTGTCTGCAGTTTTGCATCATATGTGGTATTAATGCTGTCGGGAGTGCCTTCAGCTCCTCTATTACTCTTATTGTTGTATGTTTTTTTTTTTTCCCAAAAAGAAACTACCTTTGTGGCAGTCCCTCCCTCCCCGTGGCTCCCAGAAAACTCAGTTTAACATTCTAGAGTATTAGGTACCGTATTCGGCGACCCTGGGAAAATTATATGGGTTACTCTTAACCTCGGTCACATTCTCTAAGCAGAAAGAAGAGAAAGAAAAAGGAAAAAAAAAAAAAAAAAAAACGAAGAAAGATTTTGTTGTTTAAGCTAATTTAAGCTAGGTTCTCTGCGAGATATAGGTTAGGGGGCCCTTAAATTCTCAGCGTAGCTCCATGATTTCTTATACTCAGACCATTTTTTCCATTTCTCTTTGAAGTCAGTATTTGTTCCTAGTACCCTCTCCCTGAGCTCTTCCATTTTATAAGTTTCTTCGACTACATTTATCCAGTCCCAGACTGTGGGCGTTTCCTTTTCTCTCCATTTTCTAGGTATCAGCCTTTTCGCGGCATTTAATAGATGTGGGAGGAGGGATTGTTTATACTTTTTTATACCTTCCTGATTACAATGAAAAAGAAGGGCCCAAGGGTCCCTCTTGATCTCTTTTCCCATAATCTCTCCTATTAGGCTCAGGATGGTATCCCAATACTTTTGGATCGCCGGGCATGTCCACCATAGGTGCGCCATTGTACCCCTGTCCGGGCATCCGCGCCAGCATTCTGCAGTGAGACCCTCTTTAAAATGACGAACCTTATCTGGGGTGATGTACCATCCCGACATACATTTATAATTTGTCTCGGCAGTTTTTATGTCGATTGCTGAGGCGTGGGTTAGCTGCATAATCAACAAAAGGTGGTTCATCCTTCGCTCCTACTTTGGTGAGTATCCCGTAAAGTTTAGTGATTGTGCCTTTTGATTTATCAGTTCTGCATATCTTTTCCAACGGTGTCAGCTCCTCCCACGTCCGTAAGGGGCGTGGGAGGTGCCGCACAAAGTGAGATAATTGTGAGTAGTGCCATCTATCTAAATTCCAGAAGTCACTTCTGGTTTTCAAGTCTTCATACGTCTTAATCCCGTCCCCTGTGATTATATCACCTAAGTAAACTGTCTTTTTTTATCCAATTCCCCCCAGTTTTTTTTTTCCCCCGGTGTAAAATAAGCATTTTCTTTTATATTTATTAAGGGCGAATTAAATTTCCAACCTAGTTGCATCTGGACCCTATCCCACATTCTTAGGGTATCCCGTGTCATGTGATTTGTATTGTGATCAAGTGTGCGAAATTTAATCGGGTTCCAGATGACTTTGTTCAATTGTGTATTAGCCAGAGCATTCTCAATTTGTACCCACCTTTTGTCCTTCCTGCCCCTAGCCCATTCCACAACCCGAGAGAGGACCGCCGCCCTATAGTAACTTGTGATGTCAGGCGCCGCTAAGCCCCCGTGTTGCTTTCTCTGTTTTAGAATGGATAGAGATATCCTGTGCTTCTTGTTTTTCCATATATAGTTCGTCAACAGGGAGTTCAAGATTTTTAGGAATTGTTGGGGTACCGCTATGGGGATTAATAAAAATTTGTAAAGAATTTTTGGTACGACCACCATTTTCAGCATGTTTATTCGACCTATCCATGAGATAGGTTTATTTATTGTTTTTTTTTTTAGCTCTTTTTTGATCTCGTTCAGCAAAGGTACATAATTAATTTTATAGATCCGCTGGACCGTATTTGCCAATTTTATGCCCAGATATTTTAATTCCCTACACCAAGGGTAGTCACAAATTTCTTTTACTTGCCCTATTTCTTTTTTGTTTAGATTAATGCTTAGTATTTCTGATTTTGTTACATTGATCTTAAATTAGGATAAGGAGCCATATTGATGTAATAACCTAGAGAGCTCAGGGATAGAGGTTACCGGGTTGGTGAGGTAGAATAAGACATCGTCGGCAAACGCCAACAGTTTATGTTCCTCCTCCCCCACTTTTACCCCATTGATCTCAGAGTTGTTTCGTATTGAGGATAAAAGGGGTTCTAATGACAGGATGAAGAGAAGGGGTGACGGGGCACCCCTGTCTTGTCCCATTCTTCATCTCAAATGATTCTGAGAGGGAGCCGTTAACCTTGATGTTAGCAGTTGGGTGATGATATAATGTTTTAATCCATCTAGATAGCTTCTCCCCAATTCCCATTGCTGTAAGAGTTTGCATCATGAATCCCCAGTCTACCCTGTCGAATGCTTTTTCAGCATCCATCGACAGGAATAGACCTGGGGATCCACTCTGCTTGATCTTCTGAAGAAGGAGCAGGGCTCTTATACTGTTATCCTTACCCTCTCTGTTTGGGACAAAGCCCACTTAGTCGGGGTGTATCAGGCTGGGTATGACCCTTTTTAAGCGTTCCGCTAGTATTTTCGCGAAGAGCTTAATATCAACATTGAGGAGGGAGATGGGTCTGTAACCCGAGCACACTGACCCATCCTTCCCTTCTTTTAAAATAATTACAATCGATGCGGCGAGTGTTTCCTTACTAGTTTCATAGTCTAAACCCAGACCGTTAAAATACCTAGCTAGTTTAGGAATTAGGATTTTGCTAAATCTTTTGTAATAGAATACTGAAAACCCGTCGGGGCCGGGGCTTTTACCGGTAGCCGTGTTTTCCAGGACATTTTTTATTTCATCTTCAGTTATGGGTTTATCCATGTGGATCTTCTCTATCCCATCTATTTTAGATAGTCCAGCTTTACCTAAGAACTCACGAGTCCTGGATTCTCTCTCTCCTACTTTCCACCTCGCCTGATCGATTGTATATAGGTCTTTATAATAATTTTTAAAGGTGTCTGCAATGTCAGCAGTTTTATAGACCCATTCCCCGTTTTTGTTTTTTATCTTTTCAATATAGTTTCTCTTTCTTTTCCTTGGCCATTCTCGCGAGATGTTGACTCGCTTTATTACCCCAAGTATATCTTTCTCTGTCAATATTGTTAAAGTGTTTATTTGTTTCTTGTTCCCTAATTTCCCTGAGCTCCTTCCTTTTACGGTTTAAAACCGGGGGAATCTCTTTTGTTTTTTGCTCTTTGTTTCCTCTCTAAATTACGGATTTCTTTCTCTAAGGTATCAGCTAGCCTGTTTCTTTCCCTTTTTTACCCTTACGCCTTCTGAGATACATATCCCTCTGATAAACGCTTTATGCGTCTCCCAGAGGGTTGCACCAGAGATCGCCTCTGTGTCATTGATCCTGAAATAATGTTTGAGGTCTTCCTCCACCCTGGATGCTACCCCTGCATCACGAAGCAGGTCGTCATCTAGGTGCCAGCCAGGCCGATGGATAGTTTGCGAGTCTAATTTTATTCTCATAGTAACGGGAGCATGGTCAGATACAGACATAATTCCTATATCTGACTCAATGACCCTCTCCAATAAACTGTGGTCCACCAGGATATGGTCTAGCCTGGTGTACGTTCCGTGTGGGGGAGAGAAAAACGTATAGTCATGTGTTTTAGGATGAAGCGCTCTCCAGACATCCACCAGTTGACATCCATGTAGCTTATTTTTTGGATCTGCACGTTATTTGTCTCCCTCACACTGGACGTTCTATCCTCTTTTGGGTTCATAACAAAATTTAGATCACACATCAGGACTATATGGCCTTCTGCAAAGTTTTTCAACTTCTCCACTATTCTACACAAATATAACATCGAGTTATTATTGGGGGCATAAATGTAGGCTAGGGTATAGGTGGTGAACCCAACCTTTCCTTTCAGGAATAGGAAACGCCCTTCCGGGTCCGTCAATCTAGCCTCTAAGGTGAACCTAATGCCCCTTGAGAAACCAATTGCCACCCCCCTTGCACGTTTTGATATGGAGTCTCCATAATACCAGTTTGGGAATAGTGGGGAAGTCAGCTTAATGTTAGTATCCAGAGTTAAGTGGGTTTCTTGTAGAAAAATGATATCTGCTCTACATCGCTTGATCTCCTCCAATACCTTAAATCTTTTCCCAGCGGAATTCAACCCTTTGACATTATATGTCATAAATTATATGTCATAAATTTTACCTCTGTCATATTGTACCTATCTCTCGATTGTCTTCAAATACCCTCGTGGGATAACTGGGAGCCACATTGCCCACCCCCCCCTCCCTCCCCTTCCTTGGTACCCCCCCTCCCTTTGGTACCCCCCCTCCCTCCCTTTCCCTGGTATTCCCCCCTCCCTTAGTACCCCCCCCCCCCTTGTCTTCCCTTGGCCCCTTTGAGACCTGAGACCCATGGATAACCTCCCTCCTCACTTCCATTGGGACTTTTTAGTGAGGTGCGACCTCCCCTGCCTACCACCCCCTGAGATCTATGTTGCAATAATGACATACCTCCTTTTATGGGGAGGACACCTACCCTCCCACCAACCCCCCCAGGCCCTCTCCCATCCCACGTCCCCCCCCCCCTCCTCGCCTCTGCTGAATTTTATAAGGCGTACATATACTGGGTACGCTATTCTATCCATCCTGGTACATCTATAACCGGAATGTTCAGTTTGGAACAGAACCCTGGCAGATCCTCCGGAAAAGTGAGTCTAGCTGACGTCCCGTCTTTCTGCCCAATGAGGCAGGCTGGGAACCCCCATTGATATTTAATGTTATGGAGTCTCATCTGTTCCAAGAGCGGTTTCATATGTCTCCTTCTCGTTAGGGTTTCCCATGCTAAATCCGGGAAGATCTGCACCGCGGTCCCTACGTATAAAAGGGGGGCCGCGTTCCTGAGTCTGAGCCAAATGTCCGCTTTATCCTCATAGTACCTGAACCTAGCAATTATGTCTCTAGGTCTGACCTCCCCCGCATTGTTTAGCCTTCCAATGCGGTGAACCCGTTCAAATTTAAGGGGTTCTCTGGCACCCTGCTCAAAAAGCTGGGAAAACAAACTGTTGAGGATTTTTTTTAAATCTTCTCCTCTTTCTTCTTTTAGGGATCTGATCCTTAAATTTTTCCTTCTGCTACGGTTTTCTTGGTCCTCCAAACGATATTTCAGCATTCTCTGGCTTTGTTGTATGCCCAGGTATTGTTCCTTTAATTGCTTTAATTCTAGGTCTTGTTTTTCCAGTTTATTTTCAGTTTCTTCCACTCGTGCCAGTAGATGGGTCAAATCCGTTCTAAGAGTACTAAGTTCCTTCTTTATGGATTTTTCTAATCTACTTTCGAGATCCCGCAGCATTGTTTCCAATTCCCCTTTTGTTGGAATATGTGAGTCTGTACCTCTCTCCTCACTTTGGGTCTGATCTTGTTCCCCTTCTGATGAGACTTCGGGTGTTTGGGGGATAATTCCCCCCCCCCTCCCTTCTTCACTGTCCCTGTTTTCTCATTTTTTTTTTGAGTTGTCAGACCTTTTGGCGCTCCCCTCCTGGGTCATATAATGTCTTATGGTACTTGCTGTAGCATAATCCTTAGGGGTTTTAGGGGCTGAGCCCCTTGTTCCCTTGCTCATCCTATAGGTGCTTCTTGCCCTGATCCGCTTCCCCAGTTTTGAATATATTTACTCCTATTATTAGGAATGCAACTCTCCTATTACCGACTGTTGGCTCTTTTGCACGTTTAGGGCATCAGGTATGAACACTAGAAATAGGTACCAGACCGTATTCCCACTCTGATTAAACCGGGGGAGGTTATTATCAATCGCCTTACTTCAGCGCCAGGCCGCTAGAGACGTATTGGCAAAGCTCTAATTGGGAAGGGGGAGTCTTAAATATCATTATACGATAGTTCTCACAAATGGCACCGGCCCTTATCTTTATACGGGAGGTCCCCTTGTAAGTGAGGGCTCTGCTCCTTTCTGTTCAGCGTGAGTTCCTGCTTTCTATATCGGGGCCCACGTTTACCCCCACCCGCCTCTAGGCTGTATACCGCGACTGGTTAGCTTGGGATCCTCTGGTCCAGACCCAAAGCCCCTGATGGGGTGTAGTAATCATACAGATGTTACACAGCTCTCCTAGGCTCTAGCCGGTAACCCTCCGGTAAACATTTCTTAGGTCTAGGTATGAGAGTTTTAGGCACATAGAGAGGACATTGAGAAAAAAAGGAGACCACGTGCGAAAACCCGGATTCCTTTCCATAGAGTGCACACCCTCCGTATGCTATGTCATGACGAAGTTAGAATAGCGTACCTTTATTATGCTACCGAGGGCTAGAATTAATGTGAGAGACCCCCATTCAAAAAGTCACAGAGCTGAAATGCGCAACACAGGGACATCACAAGCTGAGAACCGACCATCCCATTTTGATCCTTGTTTGTTCTCCTCCATACATTTATAACACCCGGCACGTCATTACTTCAAACCCAGGAACACAGTCTCTTAACACAGCTGATTTGATAAGTACAAGCTTACCCTTTTTCCAGGCGCCAGGCTTCGGCTGGGTTGAGGAGGGATAGATATTACCTGTTGTTCGTTATCGTGAGATCCACCTTGCAGGGGGAGATGACATTGGAGCCGTTGCGACGTCACTTACATTCTTTGACCGACGGCAGACCAGCAATCAGCTCCGTGGGGATGTGGAACAGAAGAGCCTCAAAAGAGGCGCTGGGCGCCGTGCTGGGGGTTAAGGAGGACCGCCGGACACTCAGCGTACCCTTGTCTCTCACCCGGTATGAGTGTTTTGCCCATCCCCGGGTCTTCTGGCGTCCACAGCGGCTACAGCGTCCTCCCTCACCACATCTCAGGACGGCTTCCCGGCGCGGGTTCGGCCCCTCCCTCGACGTGCGTGCCTCACGTGCCGCGCGTCATCCCCCACATTTTGTTCTTCTGTGGAACTCCATTTATAATAATTTTAGTATTGTGTTCTGGATTTTTGGTTTATATTCTGTTTATCATTTAAAATGCACCTATAACAATTGTAGACCCTTATTTTATTTTAAAGTGGGCAAACAACTTACAAAATCTGCAGGGGATCAAATCGTTTCCCCACTGTATCTCTTGCTGCTTATTCACAAATGGTGCACAATTGTGCACACAAAAGAACAAAATCTGACAAGCCAATTCCTGTATGTCAAGCCGGTTCAATGTTGCTTAATAGGTCGGAATCTTATTTTAATATATTGCTTGGGGCAGCCTGTTTTGACTTTAGCAGAATCCCTAGTCTGAACTTGGTTGCTGCAAATGCGGACTTCCAATTTGAGTATGCTGATTGGATAATTAGCAAGCTTAACTTTTTGTGACATGGCTCTGAATACTAGTCCAAATTGATAGGGCGATTTGTCTTTGTATCATTTTACAAGTGAAAAAAAAAAAAAAAAAAAATGAAAAAAATACTCACCCGAAATAGCTGTTGCTTGGAGTCCGTAATCTGCCTCTTCCTATCCGCGGTGTGTTTTCTTCTTCTTCTTCTCCTTGTGAATGGGCGCGCTGCTTAACTTTTTGTGACATGCTTCACTGCTCATATTGTGAATACTAGTCCAAATTGATAGGGCGATTTGTCTTAAATGCTTGGATGCAGAAAGGGCATTTTTTTTTTTCCAGGATGATTTCTTTGGACCATTGTTGACAGCCAGATATATATATAAAAAAAAAATAGCTGGCAACTCCAATCCATAAAATATTTATTGACACATATAGGAAAACAAAGCAGACACATTTCAGCTGAAGAGCCTTGGTCACTGCATATAAAAATAACAGAGAAACGCATGCTATACATTTTTGGGGATCTCCACCCACCCAATCGGCATCAGGCTAATCGAGCAAATTTAAAAGTTGTTGGCTTGGTGGGGGAGTCTACCCCTCTGAAGAAACCCCAGGAGCTGAACAATACTGTTGGTTGATCTATGCACATAAGCAGACCAAAGGCAATTAAAAGTGTTTGTTTTTATTTTTTTGGGCTAGTCATACGTACCTCGGTGGATGCAGCATCAAACCGATGTTGCATCTGTTCCTCAGTATGTCTGCACTGATACCTGAGCCATCGAACACCGCCGATGGTTTGCTTCTCACTCCTTCTCCCCGAGCAGAGCAATGCTGACTGTCCTAGCTGCTCACTGAAATGCAGAGACTGTCATCCATCAAGGCAGCTGGCGGATTCCAGACTTGGAAGTTGGGATGATGCGCTGCCTCGACTGATGACTTCCGACCGCTCTTCGCTGAAAATGGGTCACAGGAGTGCAAAATAAATTGCCCTCTTGGGTCACAGGAGAATCCCAGCATATGAAGCTCGGGCTGGACTTCTTTAAATACTAGATGTGAGAATACTAATGTTTTTTTTAATTTTCTTCTCTTCTGTGTCCCCTATTCGTTTTTTTTTTTTTATTAATAAAATGTTTTTCCTATTCATCCTATTTTTGATTTTAAATAAAAAAAAAAATGATAACCTTTTTTCCTATCTCACTTGTGTTAAGAGTATTTTCACTACTACTGTTTGTCTGCTTATGTGCATACATCATCAACCAACATACTGTCCAGCTCCTGAGATTTCTTCATAGTGGTATACTCCCCCCACCAACTCAACTACTCTTCAGTTTGCTTTATTAGCTGGATGCTGGGTGGGTAGGTGGAGATCCCCATATATTTACAGGCTGTGTTTCTGTTTTTATGCAGTGACCAAGGCTCTTCAGCCAAAACATGACTGCGTTTTTGTTTTCCTATATGTGCCAATAAATCTTATGGATTGGAGTTGCCGGCTATTTTTCTATTTTATCTACCTATTTGGGTGGTGTTTGGAGGACACTGCTGCCCGAGCACCCCATCTGTGGACTCCGCCCTGCCTTTTGGTATTCCCCTGTTAAGTGCTGCACCTTTCTGTTTGTATATCGTTGACAGCCAGTGCTGGCTTCCAGTTTTTTTTCCACTCCAAGTCAGGGTAATTAAATGTCGCATTACGTATGTCCTTGCCTTTTGAAGCCAGGAGTCGGGTCTGTACTTCCACAAATACTTAAATACCCGCGCCACATGAAAATATTTAATCATTAACAAAGTATGTCCAGCCAAAATAGTTTTTTGGATTTGGTATGGGTGAAGTTTCTACTTCTATCTGGGGATTAATTGGAGAGATGGAACCCTATTTCCCATCCTGATAACAGCCTTTTGCCAGGCAAGAATTGAGGGAATGCTTTACCATCTACTGACTGAAATAAAAATGCTTTTCTTAAAGGCCCCTTTCACACTGGGGCGGGAGCCGCGGTGGCGGTATATCGCTGCTAAAAATAGCAGCGGTATATCGTCGGATTTGCCGCAGGATTCGGCCGCTAGCGGTGCGGTATAAACCCCCGCTAGCGGCCAATAAAGGGTTAATACAGAGGCGCATTGCGGGCAGTATTGCTGCAGTTTCCCATTGTTTTAAATGGTAAGGAGCGGTATACATCCTCTCACCGCTCCAAAGATGCTACTTGCAGGAGATTTTTTATTTTTATCTCCTGCCAGCGCATCGCCTCAGTGTGAAAGCCCTCGGGCTTTCACATTAAGGTTGCTGGGCAGGAGTTTTTCAGGCAGTTAGCGCTGTACCGCCTGAAAAACTCCTCGCTGTGAAAGGGGTCTAATAGAGGACAAATCTAGAGCCCTTGTAAAGTTTTTATTTCTCTGTGCCCCTGTAGGAAAATGTCTCTTCCTGTTTGGCAAAACCATTGTTGGGATAGAAAATATGAGCAAATCCCTCTAAAAGAGCTCTGGGTAGCTGTAAAAAAAGCTGTCTCTAATCCTTTCCTGCTTGACCTAGCCTGTTTTTGGCTTCATATACTTTGTCACTTGATCATGCACGACCACCACAACTCTATTTTAACCACTTAAGACCCGGCCCAAAATGCAGGTAAAGGACCTTGCCCCTTTTTGCGATTCGGCACTGCGTAGTTTTAACTGACAATTGCGCGTGGCTCCCAAACAAAATTGGCGTCACAAATAGAGCTTTCTTTTGATGGTATTTGATCACCTCTGCAGTTTTTATTTTTTTGCGCTATAAACATATAGCGACAATTTTTAAAAAAATGCAATATTTACTTTTTGCTATAATATCCCCCAAAAATATATAAAAAACATTTTTTTTCCTCAGTTTAGGCCGATACGTATTCTTCTACATATTTTTGGTAAAAAAAAAATCGCAATAAGCGTTTATCGGTTGGGTTTCGCAAAATTTATAGCGTTTACAAAATAAGGGATAGTTTTATTGCATTTTTATTAATTTTTTTTTTTTACTAATAGCGGCGATCAGCGTTTTTTTTTTTTTTTTTTTTTTTAGTGACTGCGACATTATGGCGGACACTTTGGACAATTTTGACAAATTTTTGGGACAATTGTCATTTTCACAGCAAAAAATGCATTTAAATTGCATTGTTTACTGTGGAAATGACAGTTGCAGTTTGGGAGTTAACCACAGGTGGGCGCTGTAGGGGATGTGTGACCTATGTTTGTTTACAACTGTAGGGGGGTGTGGCTGTAGGTGTGACATCATCGATCGCGTCCCCCTATTACAGGGATGACGCGATCGATGCTATGGCCACAGAGAAGCACGGGGAAGCCGTGTTTACACACGGCTCTCCCCGTTCTTCCACTCCAGGGACGGATCGCCGCACTGCAGCGGCGATCGGGTCCGCGAATCCCGCGGTCCTGGAGCTTCGGACCGGGTCACGGGCGTGCGCCCGCGACCCACGGCTGGGTACTAAAATCAACGTATATATACGTTGATGTGCCCAGCCGTGCCATTCTGCCGACGTAAATGTGCAGTAGGCGGTCCTTAAGTGGTTAAATTACACGCAGAAACTACCCTTTCAGTTTACTATAGTCCAATTCAAGTATAAAATAGGGCTATATAAGGGATACCTCATCCATATGAAATGTATACTAAAAAAAGTATAGGTCTTAACTGGTACTAAGGGAAAGACGGTCACGTTTAGTAAGGATAAAACGGCAACGTTTATTACAAAACATACATTTTTTTTTTTTTTTAATAAAACCATAGAGAGCTGCACGATTCTAGCTAAAATTAGTATCGCCAATTTTTTTTTGCTTAGAATAAAGATCATGATTCCCACGGTGTAATATAGTCTTTCACATTATACAAAAAAGTTAGGTTAACTTTACTGTTTTTATTTTATTTATTCATTCTTTAAAGTGTTTTTTTTTTTTAAAGCATTTAAAAAAAAAAAAATCTGCAAATATGGTGTGACACAAAATATTGCAACAACCACCATTTTATTCTTTCTTTTTTACTTGTAAGCAGTAAATGTCAGAAAAGGTCTGGTCTTTAAATGTTTAAACTTCCTTCAGCTACAAGCCGGAAATAAAAGGACTGCCTGGATTTTATTTTCCCCAGCTGTGAGAACTCTGCACTGTTTCTGCATGTTTCTCTTTCATTCATGGACGGACACAGCATCTTATTCTTGACATTAGGGTATTGGCCTTCTATTAGGAGAGGACTAGGCTGAAAAGCATGGTAAGAGTTAAACATACATCAAAACTGTACAGTACCGACCTGGGGGCGGTCCCACTAGGTACAACCATGTGGCTTGGATTTTTAAAGATTTTTTTTTTCTGCACTTTGGATCCCGAGATCTACTATCAACTGCCGACTGGGTGACAGGCTGGATCCTCGATCCTTGTAGCCCCCCCCCAGTCCACCATCGAGCATGTGTTGGCATTTTTAGCTATGCGCTGGGCCGTCCACAACATGCCCCCTTGCTCCAGGGGTGGACGGTGAGCTTGTATGCTCCAGGGCACACATATGACCAGGCTCTATGTCCGTGTCAGTGTTGGGCCGACAGCCATGCCGTAACCGCACGGACATTGGTTCTGTCTGGGATGCCTTCAGCTGGTCCACGCAGGACGCATAAGTAGCGGTTCCCCCTGCTCCGGCAGGTGTTTCCCTGACCTTCCCTCTTCCCCATGCTCAGTGGTAGCTGGGCCTGCTGTGTACTGACGGAGATCCTCTGGGGGGCTCCGTGTCCTGGCGGGGGGCTGCACTGGGTGTCTGGGTCCGCTCTCCATGTGAGGGGTTATCTGGTGCCATGGGGGGGCCCTCCACCCTGAGGCCCAGCGTGTTTGCAGCCCTTGCTGCTTTTCTCTCTGGCACATTTCGGCTGCATTTTCTGGTGGCCGCCCTGGGTTTTTAATGCTGTGGAGCGGCGGCCATTTTCTTGTAGTCACCAGGTTAGTTTTTGTCTCCATCGGTGGAAGTGGTCCTTTTGGATGGCGCAAACACAGGACACCTCAGGCACAGGAAGACACTGCAGCCATACCAGATGGGAGGCATGTGGGGAGAGCGGACAGCGACGCTGTGTAGTTACCTGGGTCAATGGGGTGAGTCCTCTGGGGGGGGGGGGGGCCCTCAGTCAGAGCAGCTAGGTGGGTGGGATTTTTTGTGCCTTGCCTTGGTCCCTATGGAGGTCAGGCAAGTGTCTGCAATCCCTATGGTGACAACCGGTGCCCCTACACTTGCAGTGCCTATGGACACCTTGTCGGTGATCCTGGCATTCCTATATTGCCAGGGTGGAAGTGGTGTGCGGGCGCGGAGGGGGTAAAAATGCCCTCTCCCCCCAGTCTTCTGGGAGACGTTCTGATTCAGACTCGGGTCTTGCTGTGACATATGTCCCCTGCTCTGACATGTCAGAAGATGCGGACCAGGACCCTTTCGGACAGTGCGGAATAACTCCCTTGCTTCTCCCCTGTCCGGGTCAGTGCAAAAAGGCGCTGCTGGAGCACCTATCACCAGGTCCGGGACCACAATAAGATGGGGGATACGGCGAGGGCATCTGTTGAGATGCCGGTGCCTTTTGGCTTCCACAGGCCAGCCCGCACCACTGGGTTTCCCTACCTAGTTTATTTGGCAAGTTATATACTAAAACTGGGAACCGCTGCAGCGTTCCAAAATAAAGCATGGCTGTCCGTTATCCCTTGGAGGAGTGTTTTTCCTGAAAATGGACATCTTCTCCGATGGGGCCCTCCGATATCCAGGGATTTGACACGAGACAGGAGGACCGAGGTGGTGGCCTGGTCTTTGTTCTCGGAATTGTGGTCAGCGTTGCGGCCACTGTTGGGCCCCGACTTTGGTTTCACCAATGCTTGCTTAATGGGCAAAGATTGCTGCACTGTTTGGAATAGCAACAGGCTTCCCCGGTCTGCATGACAGTGGACCATTTGGTGCATGGCCTTAAGTATGTCCTGCAATGTGGCCTTAGATACTGCTCCCTGGCTGCCCAGTACATCCGTATCTGCGGTGGGGCTACGCCACATGATTTGACTGAAATGCTGGCCTGCGGACAGAACATCCAAGGAGGCTGTGGCGGATTGCCCTGCCAAGGTTTAAGGCTTCTGGAGCCTCGCAGAATGACATTTCTAAAAATGTTGTTTGGGGGTGAGAGCACGGTGCTCCCACAAATTCCAGAAAGGTATGGCGCCACGCCATAGGCCAGGGCCCTCCTTTCTTTTTTTTTTCCTTTCGCCGGACCCCAGGCTTGCGTTCCCAGGCCGACGGTGTGCCCACTAAGGGACCAAAGTATCCCTGTTTCTTCAAGCTTAACATGCCTGCGAGCAAAGTGCGGTGACATGGAGGTTTTGCCCCCGCCCGTCTATGGGGTGGGGGGGTCACCCTTAAGTTTCCATTTCGGTGGACCTCCCTACTTCCGACCAGTGGGTCTGTAAATTGGTTTCACCTGGGTACAAGATGGAGTTTTTTTTTTTTTTTCTCTTGTCCACCCCCTTCTGGCCTGCCAGGCCGTCTTGTTTGGGGGCGGTGCAGGACCTGCTCAGCGCAGGGGATAGTACCTGGGCCGATGCCGGATAGGTTTTCAAGGAATCTACAATCTGTAGTCTCGAAGAAGGGTCGGTCCGGTCCTGGATCCCGAGACCCTCAACGGCTTTGTTCTGGCACAAAGGTTCAGGATGGCAGCTTGTCACTTTGTGGTCGCTGCACTACATCTGGGGAATTTTTTTTTTTTTTTTTTTTTGCTGACCTTCTTGGACGCTGGACACATTTTATTGCAGCCCCCATATGCGTCGGGCATTAGAGGTTTCTGCGGTTTGAAGTCTGAGATGAGCACTGCTAAATGGTGGCTCACCCTTTTTAGCCTGGTGTCAGCACTGGGAGTTTCTTCAGGGTGCTCACCCTGTTCCTGGCCTTGCTGATGCAGCGAGGGATCTCGATCATCGGCTATTTGGTCGACCTCCGTCTGAGTGTAGATTCCGTCTCGGAGTTCAGGGTGGACGTAGCGATCGCCAGTTTGACTCTTCGGGAGTTTTTGGTTGGGTACGGAACCCCCAGAAGTCGGTGTTGGTGCCGACTTCCCGCCTGGAAAACCTGGGTTAGATCTGGACTCCTCAAAGGCGAGAGTCTTTCTCCTTTCGCAAGTTGACGACTCTTCAGGCTGCGGTACAGCGGTGGGCGTCATGCTGGTGCTTGTCGCTACTCTTTTACTTGCATATCCTTTTTTTTTTTTTTTTTTCCGTAGCCACCTTCGAGTCAGTCCCATGTGTTTAATTCCACTCTTGAGTCTTGAAAAACAGAGATCCTGTCGACATGGGACTCGGCTCCATTGTCCCCGGATTATCAATTCCGGGTGAGCCGGCTAGTCTGGAATCCCTGATCTGGTGGCTGAGGTCTCCGGCCTTACAGTCCGGGAAGTAGTTTCCTTTTTTTGTTGGACGGCACAGGGTCGCTAGACGCAGGAAGAACTCCACCTGCCACTCGGACAGTGGCATATGTCACCCGTCGAGAGGGAATAAGTCGCTCGGCTGCTGCATGCTGTTGCTCACATCCTGTGGGAGTGGGGCAAAGTTGTGCTGGCCCTATCACCCACATATATTCTGGGCGTAGAACTCTAGCAGGCGGACTTCCTGGGTCGGCAGTTGCTGGGCCATGGACTATGGTCTCTACTCCCGGAGGTGTTTAGACTCCTCTACCAAAGATGGGTATCGCCTGGCTTCTCGACTCGGAGGGTTTTGAGGTTGTGGCCAGGATTGAAGGTTCCTGGGAGAATACATTACACATTTTATGGTCCTGTGCGGACAGTCTTCGGTGTGTGTCTTCAGAGTAGTGGCTGAGGGGATCTGAGTAGTCTACTTGCCCCAGTTTGATTCCGGCGTCCCTGGTACACCGCTTTGGTGTGACTGGTGGTGGATGTTCCTTGGTGGCTGCCAATGCGATAGGACCTTTTTATCGCAAGGTCATACATTTAATCCTGCTTGCAGTTGCTGGCCTTCAAGACAGGGCTGTTGACAGTCTGATACTAAGTGATCGTTGCCCTTCGGTTCGGTGCTTCCACCATGCTGAGGGCACGGAAGTCCTCTTTCAGATGTATTACCGTGGCACTTGAAGGGCTAACATCTCTAGGTGTTCACGTACATATTCGACTTCCGGGATCCTGCTGTTTTTTGACAGCGTGGAGTGGTTGAAAGACTTTTCGCTCCATTGAGGGGCGGATGTCGGCCTTGGCTGGTTTCTTCCGCGTTCCTTGGCACCTCATTCACTGGTGGGTATGTTGTCCAAGGGGTTCCATGTGTGACCCCTCCAGTTCAATCACTGCTGCCTTTGTGGATTGAATCTGGTACCCTGGGTGTTTTTTTAGATACAACTTTTTTTTTTTTTTTTAAGGTACGTTGAGAGATTCCCCTAGTGGCACTCTCTTGGTAAGTAGCTTTCGGGTGGATGTTACCTCTATCAGGGGGTGAGTGGCGGCCTTGTCTTGCAAGTCTCCCTACTTACTCATCCTTAAGGATGAGGCAGTGCTGCGTTCACAGCCTTGTGTCTACCTGAGGTTTGTTTCGGTCTTTTTATCAGAATGTGGACACTGTGCTTCATCCTTGTGTCCTCAGCCGTTGCATTCCAGGAGGTTGCGTGCTTTCCCTGGGCTTGGTACAAGCTCTGCGGGTGTATCTGTCTGCTACGGCTCAGTTTTCGGAGGTCAGACTCACTGTTTGTGTCAGTGACTGGCCTATAGGAAGGCCTGGCGGTCTCATCGGCCACAGTGTCTCGGTGGATCAGACAGAATATAGTCAGGCTGTGCCCTTAAAGGGCGGCTGCCTCCCTTTCCTGTCACTGCGCATTCGACCAGGGCAATAGGTGCCTCCTGAGTTTTCCAACATCAAACTTTGGTCTCACAGGTGTGTAAGGCGGCACCTTGGTCGTCCGTTCACACTTTCGCTACGTTTTTACTTGGTTGACCAGCATGCGTCTTCCTGCTTCGACCGGAAGGTTTTTCAGGCGGTTGTTTAAGGTTGCAACTCCTCGGTTGAAGAGCTCTGTTTGTTTGGGGTGATGGTTTATTTGCTGTTCCCACCCCTCATTTTTGACACTGCTTGGGGACGTCCCTAATGTCAATAAGATGCTGTGTCCGTCCATGAACGAAAGAGAAAAGGATTTTACGGTGAGTACAGTAATCCTATTATTCATAGGACAATATCTGTCACATCAAAATAATTAGATATCCATCTATCGGATATTGTCCTATGTTAACACGAATACATGGTTTTGATATGTTTTACATTTTTCTAATAAAATTACTGTTTTATCCTAACTAAACATGGCAGTCCTTCTCTTGGTAGCAGTAATGTCTAAGCTTTTTAGTATAGTTGTCAAAAAAGAGCAAGCCTGTGATATTACAACTGTAATGCATCAAAACTGTGTGTCTGTGTGTATGTATGTATATGTGTGTGTGTGTGCATATATATATATATATATATATATATATATATATATATATATATATATATATATATATATATATATATATATATATATATATATATATATATATATATACAAATATGTATATACACAAATATTTATTTTTTTGCGTGTGTTTAGGCGAGATGAGCCATACTGGCCGGATTCAAAACGCATGGCTTTGGATGATCGGAATCGAGATTTTGGAAGACCGGACAGATTTCACGATTTTGAGAATAGAGATCGTGGTCGATATATGGATCATATGGACAGGCAAGTTAAAAAAAAATATTTTTTAAACCCAGCAGCTTTCTTTTTGCAGGGTCATGCTGGGCACCAGATTCAGATATTCATTGTGGTGGTTTATCTGCGTGTATAATATGCTAGTCTCCCAGATATGGACATGCCTTGTATGACTTTCCTACCTTTTTTTTTTTTTTGCACGTCATGCTTTCCAAGATCCAAATATTAGTGCAGTGGTCTCGCCAAGCTCAGTATCCTACTGGAGATACTCTGATCATAGACCATCACTGACCAATTGCCCACTGTTGTCTCCTAGGGCTAAAGAGCAATGAGTGGTTTTTACTTGCTTTCTAACTTTTAGCAATGTTGATGCAGCAGCTGGAACAGGTGGCGACGTTTTACTTTTGATGCCCAATGCAGAAAGTGTAGTGACCTGTATTTGTTCAGCTGTTCTTTTGCTTTATTTAAAATGTTGGTCTGCAGACTGTCCAAACAAATCTTTATTTAGCTTCCTTTGACAAGGGAAGGGCTCCCTGGATGCCATGTTGAAGAATAGTACTCGTGGGAAGAACACATTTGACCGATAGAGACTGGAAAAAAGTGGTGGTGTCTGCTCTGTGTAACAAAGGGGCGTGAGAAAGAAAAGGGGAAGTAATGTGATTGCGGTGCACTAGAAAAATAAACTCACATTTAGCAGCAATAGCAGTGACATATATCCACGAGCACCGTGCTAGTCTGCCGACCGTCAGATGGTGCTGTATCCAGTGCTCCAATCCCATCATTGGAGCACTGGATACAGCACCATCTGACAGTCGGCATACGAGTGCGATGCTCGTGGATATGTCACCGCTATTGCTGCTAAATGGGAGTTTTTTAAACTGTCTTTTACGGTCTTTTACCAATAAATCTGTTCCCACTATGGGGTTACGCGATGTGTCTACCTTCTCTTCCTTATTGCACTGCCATCTTTTTGAGCTACCATTTTGCCACAAGTGTGGGTCAAGGAGGGACAAGTGAAGACCAGTAGGATTTATTGCAAGCTCTGCTCGTGGAGATATGATCATCATTCCTTCACTTTGAGTGAGTGCATTGTGTTAGGGCCATCTTAATAGCATTATGGGCCCCTGGGCAAAGTAATGCACTGGGGCCCCTACAAGCCTTCCACGATTTACACACCTACTCTACAACAAAATGTCAGTCTATACACAATATGTTGCTGTACTATACAAATAAAGATGACACGAGCATTACTATGAATTATTTATTTTTAATAAAGTATTTAGCACAGACATTTGAAAATGTTCTTTACAGAAAGTTTTTGTATTAGTCCTTAAAATACGCGTATAAAAAGGAAAAAGTGCACAACCAAACAATATATAAACTCCCTAAAATATAAAGAGAAAAAAGTGATACTAATATGTAATAACGATGCACTTTAAAACAACATAGAAAAGTCCCAAAAGCAAGGTGCTCCAACGGTAAACGATATTACGGGACACTAATGTAATCATTAGATGCTGCTTTCCGGAAAGTAAAAGACAACGCCGCTTACCAGATTCGATAGAAAAAATACCATATTGGTATAAAAGAAAATTACTACAAATATTTATCTTCATCGCTTAGCAGAAACTTTGCGAATTTTCTTTTCCAAAAATTGTTTCATTATTACTGCAAAATCAATAGTCTTCAATACACTTATCACTTTCAATGTACATCAATGAAAGCCAGTTCAGACGCTGTTGTCCCATTGTGCTGCGAAGCTGATTTTTTTTATCAATTTAAGCCTTGAAAATGAACGCTCTCCTGTACAGTTGGTAACCATCATACACATGAATATTCTGAGTGCAGTTTCAACATTGGGAAACACAGATTTCAAGTTGTCTGAAATATTTTTTTTTATATAATGCAGACAATGTCTCACAATTTTCATCAACACTTATGTAGTGTTTCAGTTGGACACATTCATTGAAAAGATCATTATGATCAAGATCCTGGTGATAAATATTGGCAAGATGTTCACACTTTTTGTTCAGCTCATCAGAATCAATTCTTTTCAATTCACCAAAGAAGTAGAATTAATTTCCAATCAATGAATACGCTTTTGCACGTTTTATCAATTCAGAGATTAAAGAATCCAGAACAGGAAGAAATGTTTCTATCTTAAATTTTTCACTTTCACTGAAAATTGTCTCCTCTTCTGCTCCATCATATCTAGTAAGACGTACACTTCTCTTTTGTTCCCTTTTTTTATATAGCTATAGTCAGGACACCTACTCTTGGCTTTTGATTCGTATTCATTAAATTTTTCCCTAATTTCCTGAAGGTAGTTTTTCAGAGACTGTAAAAGATTCATGGCAGCAAGTATATTCACATCCTCTGACTGTAAGACACAGCTTGTTTTGTTCACTCTTTCAAGAATGTCATTCCAAAGAATTGCCAAAAAGATCATTTCTAGGCTCTCCATTTTCTTGCATAGTCCTTTAGCCTCTCCCCTTGCATTCACTTCCTGTTCAGTATCAGCTGATATAGATTCAAGTGCATGTTTAATTTTCTCAAAACCTACACATAGAGCATGAACAGCATCACACGTGATGACCATCTTGTTCCAGACAGGTGCTTGACAACCATATCTTCTCCTAAGGATGAAACTAGGATATTCCATCGATGTGTTGAAACAGAAAAGAAGGAATATAGACGCTGAATAAAGTCAAAAAATTTCACAGATTGTAGAGAACTTTCTATTGCTTTCACTCCCAAGTTTAAGCTGTGTCCAGCGCAAGGGACATAAATGGCAAACTCATTCAGTTCGCGAATCCGTGCCTGCAGTCCATTATAGCGTCCAGCCATGTTAGATGCGTTGTCATATGATTGACCACGGCAGTTTGCTAAGGGAATTTCATTTTCATTAAGAAAATCTATGACCGTGTCTGCTAGAGTCTTTGCTCCATGAGAATATATTGGTATAAATTTTATGAAACGTTCCACAGGCTCAGATCCTTGAATATACCAAATAGTAAATGTTAGTTGATCAATGTGTGAGATGTCTGGAGTAGAATCCACACTTATTGAGTAATACTTTGACGCTTTTATTTCTTTAAGAATAACACTAAGAACCTGTTGTCCCATCAAGTCAATAAATTCCTCACAAATATTTGCCGATAGGTACGATGGATTCCCCTTTCCACGGTTTCCATAGAGTTTCAAATGCTCTTTCAAAAAAGGGTCAAATTCACTCAATAGCTCTAGTATACCTAAATAGTTTCCATTTTTAGGTGACCCCATAATTTGATTTTCTCCACGAAATGGCAAACCTCTAGCAGCAAGAAAGCGAATCACAGAAACTACACGTGTTCGTACTTTCTGCCAATACTCCTGTTATGAGTGATATTGTTCAAGTATTAAAGAATCTATACTCCCACTTTCTTTATGGCGAATCATATATGCCCCCATGCATTTCTGATGTTCATTTCCATTCTCATGTTCTGCTACAGATTCAGTACCATGTTTCCAGTCATTGAATCCTTATGTTGCAAAAGGAGACTCTTTGTCAGACAATAAGCGACATACAAAGCAGTACAAACGACCTTGAGATGGTGAATATAGTAGCCATTCACGTTTTATGCACTAACCAGCAGTTTACACTCAAACACATTCTTTGTTACATATCTTTTCTTTACATTACTGTCACTTCTAGCTTCTTTATACAATCGACATGAATTTGAAAAGTCGCTATTACTATTCTGACATGATGATGGCCCAGTATGAACCCAGTAATTCACTGTGGTAGTATCCTTATAATTCCATAATCCTGGATCTGTCTCTTGGGTCAAAATCTCCGTTACCGGTATAGATTCAGATGATTCCTCTTCTGCGATGTCTTCAACATCAGGAAGAGTTACTGATACTCCCAGGTTATCTGCTGGAACTGGGGGAGTGGATGCAGGTGCAGATGTGGAAGTAGATGCTGCATTTGAAGAGATAGTATTAGTGGATGATGTGGAATCTGATTTCAGCCAAGATGTTAGCTTTGGAAGTTTGTGGATTTTTTCCTTCTCCTCTGCAGCTCTTTTTCTCTTCTGTGCACCACTTAAGATGTTACGTTTCATTTTCGCTCAAAGGGTTATCCACCTCAAAAAATATACAAGTAACATTCCCCCCTGAAAATCTTGATCTCAAATCCAAAAGTATATAGTCTTCTAGACACTTTTCTTAAAACAGATTGTAGTACCCTAAACATAAGAGAAGATAACTGCCTTATTACGTGTGTGTACAAAAACTTCTAGAGCACAACACCCTTATTCAAAATGAGACACAAGTAATACAAAGGGACTGAGGGGGTATATTCCCAATATTTTTGGAAAAAACTCTTTCTAGAACTAAAAACATGGGGTATTACTTTTCAAATAATTACCGGCACATGAAGATAGGTTAACCCTAGACAAGAGAACGTTAAATGGCCACACCTACAAATAAGCTGGCTACTTCGCTAGTCACTCCTGAAACCAACAATCCATGACCACAATTGTCCTTCACTAGGAAAGGTAATTTGAGGGAATGAAAATGGGTCCAAAAGAGGACACATCAGCAGGGGACAGCAGCAGTCTCCGAGGGTGAGACATTCTCCACTCTGTGCCGTCAACCAATCAACATCAATCACTTCTCGTAAACCTGAGAAGGATTAAATGATACAAGAAAACCCTTTGAGCAGAGAGGTTTTAGTAGGAAATAAACATATATGCCCAGGGCTGCTGTTAGAAATCACAGACCCCTCTGACAAGGTCCCCCGCCCCCCAAAAAAATATGAAAATAATATTTTTTGTTAAAAATAGACTATAGTCATTATCAACAGACACAAACACAAAAGACCTTAGTCTTTTCCTGATAAATCTAAAAAATAACATTGCATCTGGATGTGAATGAGATCTTGGGGCTCATTCACATGGGTACTATGGCATGTACAGTGTGATTCCGTTTTTTTTTTTCTATTTGTGTTGTGGTAGCTGTGTGAAGGCCAGCTATGTGGCACTGTGGGGATTCAGTGGCTTTATGAACACAGCTGCAGGTCCTGATTTGACATGCACATGGAAGGAGCTGTACGGCTTTGAACATAGTGTGCATTCCAGACCCATCACCCACACCTGTCAAATTATGACCTGTGTTCATACAGCCGCTGCATCCACATAGAGTAACCGGCGCCTCCCAACGCACAAACAACCTGCTCATTCGCACTTTATGGGCCAGAGAGCCCATGTAAATGAGCCTTTTTTGTTCTTTTTACATTCCTTGTTATTTTTTTACATTTTTCTAATCATTTGCTTTTACAATTTTTTTTCACAACCATTTTGGGGGAGGGGGGGTTATGGTAAAATATCAGGATTCTAATCAGACCCCTGATGTCTCACTTTTGAGACAGAGAAAGGGACTGAGAATATATATTCCTTAACTACTTCAGCCACAAAAGAATTTACCCCCTTCATGACAGGCCGATTTTTGCGATACGGCACTGTGTCGCTTTAACTGACAATTGCGCAGTTGTGCAACCTTGTACCCAGACAAAATGTATATCCATTTTTTCCCCACAAATTGAGTTTTCTTTTGGTGGTATTTGATCATCTCTGCGGTTTTTATTTCTTGCGCTTAAAACAAAAAAAAGCTGTCAATTTTGAAAAATCAAAAAAAAAAATTTTTTTTACTTTCTGCTATAAAACATACCAAATACACTTTAAAAGAAAAAATGTCTTCATTGGTTTAGGCCAATGCGTATTCTGCTACATATTTTTGGTTAAATAAATCCCAATAAGTTTATATGGATTGTTTTACACAAAAGTTATAGCGTCTACAAACTATGCGATATATTTATGGAATTTGTATTTATTTTTACTAGTAATGGGCTCTAATAGGCGTCCTGATTAGAGTCTGTGGGCTCTAATAGGCTTACAAATTGGTAAACAGTGGGTGCAATGCTGTGCGTTCGCTGTTTAAACAGTGTTGTGTTGGGGAAACAAATACATCGCATCCCTAACACTGACCCGACTCTCAGCCATTCAGGTGCACCGAGTCTGGTTACCTGTCACCTGATTGGCTGAAGCGACAGGCGTTGTGATTGTAAACCTATCAGGCGTCCAATCATAGCAGAAGAGGACGGGAGAAGACATCGAGGACTCGGAGGGAGCGTGGAGGACAGCGCCGTGACCTGAGACAGGTAAGTGCCGGGCAGGTGGGCAAACTGGTGCCAATTGACGGGGCACAGTGGTGTCAATTTATGGGCACAGTGGCTGCGTTTGATGGGGCACAGTGGCTGCGTTTGATGGGGCACAGTGGCTGCGTTTGATGGGGCACAGTGGCTGCGTTTGATGGGGCACAGTGGCTGCGTTTGTTGGGGCACAGTGGCTGCGTTTGTTGGGGCACAGTGGCTGCGTTTGTTGGGCACAGTGGCTGCGTTTGTTGGGCACAGTGGCTGCGTTTGTTGGGCACAGTGGCTGCGTTTGTTGGGCACAGTGGCTGCGTTTGATGGGCACAGTGGCTACGTTTGATGGGCACAGTGGCTGCGTTTGATGGGCACAGTGGCTGCGTTTGATGGGCACAGTGGCTGCGTTTGATGGGCACAGTGGCTGCGTTTGATGGGCACAGTGGCTGCGTTTGATGGGCACAGTGGCTGCGTTTGATGGGCACAGTGGCTGCGTTTGATGGGCACAGTGGCTGCGTTTGATGGGCACAGTGGCTGCGTTTGATGGGCACAGTGGCTGCGTTTGATGGGCACAGTGGCTGCGTTTGATGGGCACAGTGGCTGCGTTTGATGGGCACAGTGGCTGCGTTTGATGGGCACAGTGGCTGCGTTTGATGGCACAGTGGCTGTGTTTTATGTTTGTTTTTTCATTTCAGTTTGTTTGCACCCCCAAAAATTTAGAGCATCAGCCGCCACTGCAGTGCAGCAGTTTTTATACAGTAAGGCCCCTTTCACACTGAGGAATTTTTCAGGCGGTACAGCGCTAAAAATAGCGCTGCTATACCGCCTGAAAAACTCCCGCCCAGCCTTCACACTGATGCGATGCGCTGGCAGGAGATAAAAAAATCTCCTGCCAGCAGCATCTTTGGAGCGGTGAGAGGAGTGGCGTGTATACTGCTCCTTCCCATTTAAAACCATGGGAAACAATGGTAATACTGCCCGCAATGCGCCTCTGCAGAGGCGCATTGCGGGTCGGATAAAAACCCGTTATCGGCCGCTAGCGGGGGTTAAAACCGCACCGCTAGCGGCCGAATGCTGTGGCAATTCCGACGGTATACCGCCACTGCGCCTCCTGCCCCAGTGTGAAAGGGGCCCTAAAGATTTGTTGCGCTGTGAAAATCGCAACAAATTCTGTGCAGATTCCGCACCACATCCAAATCACACCCCCTTTATGCGAACTGCTGCAGGTGTGTATGTTAAGGTAACAACACACTGAAATCAGTTCGCAAAACGCAGTGCGATTTGTAGAATTTATTCAGGGGTGGCCAAAAAAAGGGTCCTGCAACACTTTGGTGCGATTTGAGACATGCAGAATAATTGGTTTAATTCGCACTGCTGAAGAATCGCATGTGATTTGAACAGGAATGCGGTGCGATTCCCGTTCAAACTCGCATGCAGTTCCCGCACCGCATAGTGTGAACCACCTCAGAACAGCAGAGAAGGACATTTGTTGATGTTGAAGGGGGTGTCACTTTGGACAGTGGACTTACCGATTTTGCAGCCTCTAGTCTCCTCCAATTTTCATGCGGCAGATGCACACACACCTAGCACCATGCTGTGTGCACATCAGGGGGTGGGGTTTCTAACATGGCTGGGCAGTGGGCACAGCAGGAAATCAGGGATTGGCCAGTTTGCATGGGTCCTCAGAACACTGAAGGTCCTGTCTGTGCTGTTCACTCTGAATCCCTATGTGATCTTATATGTGAGACCTGCTGTATCGGCACAGGCAGATAGCAAGGCAGCACATTCACAGTTAACTGTTACTGTGGAGTCCCAACCTGCTGCCGTGTGGAGGCGGATCTTCTGTGCCGAGAAGTGAAGGAAGGTGAAGCACAGAGGGAGGAGAGAGATAAGTGACACAGCTGCCAGAGCCACAAGAGGTGTTATTTCACACTGAAGTTTCTTCATCCTCCAACACTTGGCTTTGGGATCACCACCTTGAGACTTTTTTCATTCATCTATCTCACTCTATGTGCATTTTTTTGTGCATGTGTTTTTTTTTTTTTATATGTATATATTTTTCTTTATTTTTTGCTTATTTATTTTTTGCTTATTTATATTTGTATGTGCCTATATATTTTGCTATTCACAGTATTGTGATTTATGATTCAGAATATTTGTTTCACATATCCACTTAGGTTTTGATCTGAGGTACTTGGATCGCCTAGTGGTCAATTGAGTTTATTTTTCTAGTGCACCACAATCACATTACTTCCCCTTTTCTTTCTTGCGTTCCCCGCCTTTGTTACACAGCGCAGGCACCACCACTTTTTTCCATATGATATATTGTTTTCTGCCAGGATAGATCACCAGGTGCTTGCAACAGTGTCCCCCATTTATTCTCTTACAGCGCGAGGGTATTTTCGTTTTCTACATCTGACCCATAATTGTAAACACAGTTCTCTTGCACAGAAAAGCTTTCTCGTACGCATGTCTAAAATCAACAGGTGTTCTGCCGAAAACTCCAACTCTCCGAAATCTCCAACCATGTCAAATCTGGTGACTCTCCAGCAGCAATAATTGGTGGTTTCGATGAGTCTGCTGTTTTTACAGAACACAGGCAAGCGTATACACTATGGTACACAACGAGTTGGCTGTTTAGACAGAACACCTGATAAGGAGGAAAAATTGCCACCTTGGAGGTGGCTATGTTGGTTACTACTGGGTGGATTAACAATGTCCACTCATCGTGTACGGTAGTGTATATGCTAGGGATCGACCGATTATCGGTGTGGCCGATATTCACTTTTTCAGAAGTATCGTGTCTTTTAAACTGACTAATCCTACCAATATTGCTTCAAGGGGTTTGCTTTATTGTAATAAAAACTGATGTGGCTCAGCAGCTGCTCGGCTGTTACAAGCAGCGGGAGGGGACCTGTGTCCCTACTCTCACGGGCTCTAACGTCCCACCGTGAGGCCCAAGCAACCAGCCGGCATGTCTGCAGGCTTGCCGAAGACCTGAACAAAGCTGTTGCTTTGTTCGGATTTAGTAACCAGGAAGCAATGTCATGACATCACTTCCTGGATTTCTGGCATCTTAAAGGAGCCAGTTTTTTTTATTAAAAAAAAAAAAAAACTCTCCTATAAAGATTACCTGTCCATGCCTATTTCTGTCACAAGCAATGTTTACAATCCTTGTGACCGCAATAACATTGATATACATAGATATTGGCAATTTATATTAGCAGGAGAGGTGGCTGAAATATCAGTATCATATCTGCACAGAAAAAAAAAAACTTTGATCGATTCCTAGTATACGCTGCCAGTGTTCTGTAAAAACGGGCAACTCGTCGGTCATCAATTATTGCTGCTGGAGAGTCTTCGGAAGTGACAGAACACTGTTTCAACTGGATCCAGCCTTCTTTCAGCCTGTGTACAGCTGTCTGATCTACACAAACCGGTCTTACGACCAGCTTCTCTCGAATGGACATGCTTGAAAACCAACATTAGACTGTCATCCGATCAATGTTTTTTGGCAGGGGGTAACGCACAGGCACTGCTGGATAGATTGCTGTACTAACATTGCTTGTGTTGGAACTAGGGTTGTCCCGATACTGATACTAGTATCGGGACCGATACCAAGCATTTCCCCGAGTACTTGTACTCTGGGGGAAAATGCTCTGGTACTTTACCCGATACCTGACTTTCCCTGTATCCTCTGTGCTGCTCCTCCACGGTTCTGCTCTCCCGATCTATGCTCCATGTCCCCCCTCTGTGGCGCTGCTGTCTTCGGTTATGCTCTCCCCCTCCATGCTCAGTGTCCCCCCTTCGTGCCGCTGCTGTCCTCCATTCTGCTTTCCCCCTCTGTGCTCCGTGTCACACTCCATGTCGTCTTCCGCCCCCTCTGTCAGGATGGGCTCCTACCTTTTCCGAATGAACACTGATCATATGACTGAAACATCTTAACCTGTGTTTGATACTTCAGTATATGAATGGATAGGAGCCTCTGTCTCCTGTCTAAAGGAAGCTCTGCCATAGAGGCCCCCTGGGGCAAAAGAGCGACATTTCGGGTATATCTAAGACACTTAAGTTATTACGCCAAAACTGGATGGTAGCTGGGCCTTTACACACAAGGTGTCGCCTGTAATGTCTCTTTGGCGGACTGGGCTCTAGGGTCCAGCACTTTTGCTTTTTAAAAACTCAAAGTCCTGGCAGAGTCTTTTACAAGGAAAAGGCATCCTTTAAGTAGGAACCCGTATCCCTAAAGGTTGGGGTGTGTGTGTGTGTGGGGGGGGGGGGTGTGTGTGTGTGTGTGTGTGTTTGAGTGTTTGATCAGGGTCATTTGGGTATTTATGTTGTGATTATGGTTTAGAAAGAGTCAACACAGTTGATTGATAATAAATGGCTTCAGCCAAACACTAACCATGAATGCAAAGAAATGTTTTTGTGTATCATGCATGTTATCTGAAAAAAGGCCAAGAAATCATAAATTCTGCCAGGGTATGTAAACTTATGAGCACAATTGTGGATAATTTTATGGTAAAAACAAAGGGTTGAGCTGTGTTTCTGACCGCCAATGTTGGCAGTGTACCAGGTTTTATTCAGTAGGCAGTGCAATTTCAAAATATGCAAGTCAGTCATCCGAGATTGTGGCACATTCTTGCAATGCAGTATCCCTCTTGGCATAAGAAAGGGGAGGGGGAGAGGGAGGGGAGGCTTTCAGAAGGCAACAGTAACACTTTCTAAATGCCTGTGAACTTGCTGCCCTTGTAAACAAGACCCTAGGTGGTTGCCTGCATTAATGCTTTTGTACCCTCCTGTTTTTCTTCAGGAGGGACGATTCAAGGTCTGGCATGGGTGGCAGAGATATGGTAAGTGTACTGTATCAGAATTTTTGCCCTGACAACCTCCTCCCCCCTCTTTAGTGTTCTAATATATATATATATATATATTTTTCCTCCCCTTCATGCTGTAGAATTACTCAGATCGGCATGGGAGAGATCAGCGTGATGGGTGGGGAGATTATGATAGGCGTGCAGATGATGGAAGAGCTGTCCCACCGCCAGGAAGGTTTGTCATTTAGCTAATTTTACAAAGCACTGACAGTTTGTTATTGGAATCACTAATGCAGACCGACCACATATAAACTAGCTTGCCAGGGTATGTAAACTTATGAGCACAACTGTATGTATTTCTTTATCGTACACCACAAGACACAGAGCCTTAATCATTGCATAGTGGGCTTTATGGGTCACCAGAGGTGATTGGACGCTGGCACAATCAATTAGAACAAGTTCCTCCATATAACCCCCCACCTCAGTTTTTTCACCAGGGTCTAAGGTGTTGGACGCGATAACGATGTGCTAAAGGAAGCTCTGCCATTGAGGCCCCCTGGGGCAAAAGAGCGACATTTCGGGTATATCTAAGACACTTAAGTTATTACGCCCAAACTTGATGGTAGCTGGGCCTCACACACAAGGTGTCGCCTGTAATGTCTCTTTGGAGGACTGGGCTCTAGGGTCCAGCACTTTTGCTTTTTAAAAACTCTAAAAGTCCTGGCAGAGTCTTTTACAAGGAAAAGGCATCCTTTAAGTAGGAACCCGTATCCCTAAAGGTTGGCACACATGCCAAGGTGATAAGTGAAGATTGGTTTTGTCCGATTTTCAGAAAACCTGCGGTGGTGGACAGGTTAACAGGGAAAAAGTCCTAAGCATGTATCCTAAAGACTTTTCCTTTTGAGGTTGTCTTCTCTGTTTGCAGCCACTAGAGGCGTAAAGGGTTGTTTTACTCATTAGGCTCCAGTACAGTGTCAGGTCTTTTCAGACGGCACACTTTCCACTGCATAGCTCTGCCATGGATAGCAACCATGCCCCCCCCCCTCACAAGCATGATGCAGGAGGACCTTTTCTCCTCAGGTTGCCGCCACTCTCCCCTAGGTTGTGCCCATGGTGCACAGCAAAGAGGAAGGGGCAGGTCACGTGCGCACGCTTGTCTTTCCACAGCACTCACAAACGGGAAGTGCACATAAAGCCTCTCAAGCCTGCAGTTCTCCCTTGATCGGTGACACAGCGGCTTACGGGCACATAAGGTGTCTGTGGTTGGTTATTGCGCACTCCCAAAGGACACCCACTTAGCATGAGTCGGATGGATCTGGGATTTCAGAAGAACCTTTTTCTGCTTCCCAGGTTCTTAAATTGCAGGTGCAATTTAAGTTGCCTTCTTCGGGGGTTAACAGAGTCACCTGTCTCCTCTCTGGGTTTATTAAAAATCCGCACAGGTTGCATGTTTCTTTCCGATTGATCTTTTATTGGAGAATCTGATTTACGCAGCCTGGAAGCATCCAAATAAGCGTTTCTCTCCTCCTAGGAAGTTTGATGTTCTTTATCCTATGGAGAAGTTTAGCAAGAAGTGGATGCGGCTATTGTGTTTTATAAAATCTTAACCTGTCAGGTGGCCAATGCCCAGGTATTTAAAGATCCTTCTGAGAAAAAGTTGGAATCTTTACTAAAGTCTTCCTTTCTTTTGGCGGGCGCAGTAACCCAACCTGCTGTGGCCGTAGTTGGTATGTGTCAGGTCTTAAAGGATCAAGTGAAGCAGGGCCTGAAAGACCTGCCTCAGAGCAGATCACATTTTGGGAGAATATGCCTAGAGCCTTTTTGCAATGAGACACCTCCCATCAAGCCAGAACGAGCCAAACACAGCGGAGCACATTACATACACACCCTGCATAGGCCAGGGAAACTGTCAATCCGGTCAGCATCAGAGGAGCGTCACCGCGCTCACCCGCAGTGACGCACAGTGGATGCCATTAAGAATTCTATTCAACAAGCATCTCACCTTGCGCTTCAGCTGGTGCATATGCGCAAAATTCTTTGGTTAAAGGCATTGGTCAGTGGAAGCCCCATGTAAAAAGCTCTCTAAGCCTTAAGAAGGGTAGAGTAGTTGGTCATGATCATAGACACAGCCCAAAGAAGGGTATTCTTGCTGTAGCGGAGTACATTATTAAAATCCACGAACTCCGCTGGTAACCAGGGTAAATCCACAGTCAGCGTTGAAAAGTAAGGCAATGTCCCAAATCCCCCCCAGTAACCGGACGAAACAGAGCTCTGAGGCGGCGTACACACGGCAGAGAACCTCGACGGGCAGAACACATCGTTCCGCCCGTCAAGGTTCTCTGCCGGCTGTCAGATTCGGCGACCCGCCCGTCGGGAATGGCAACCAGCCATTCATCCCGACGGGGCGTCAAGCAAATAGAGAGCCTGCTCTCTAATTAGGCTCGACGGCATTCCCGACGGGATGCTTGCCGAGAGTGTACACACGGCCGAGGTTCTCGCTGGAATGCAGCTCCCAGCGAGGTTCTCGCTGGTTTCTAGCAAGAACCTCGGTCATGTGTACGCCGCCTGAGAGTCAACTGACTTTTTATTCACAGGCTTCCATATTTATATAATTCCCCATGCAAGGGGTTTCCAAACAGCCAAATAGATTTAGCAGGGGTAATACAGGGAGGACCACATGGGGAACTTAACATTTTGGATAATTCTCCCTTCAGGCATTGCTGCACGAGGGAGAAGTCGGTTGATAGCTGGGGCCTGGGGTTATGTGTTGTGGGAGTTCGGTTTAAAACTGCCGAACACCGATTGGGCAACATAAAACAAAGTACTTGAATACTAGTGGCTTACAGCTGCCAGCATACGAATTACTATGCCCACATAAGACCCATCAGAATACATAGCATATAATACAGACAACCTTTTGACATTTGCCACACTTGCCAATGCCAATGATCAAGTTTCTAAGAGAATTTGCATGAGGCTATTAGGGAAGATGGTGGCCTCCTTCAAGCCTGTTCCTTGCGCCCAGTTTCATTCAAGACTTCTGCAAGGCACTATTCTAGACGTCTGGAACAGGAAAGCCAAGCTCTGGATTTGCCCATGCGCCTTTCTCCACAGGTGTGCCAAAGCTTCAGTTGGTGGTTAAAGACCGTAAGCTTGAGGAAAGGAAGGTCCTTTCTCCCAGTCACCTGGAAGGTGGTGTCTATGGATGCTGCCTGTGGGCTGGGGAGCAGTATTGGATGAAGCTTCAGCCCAGGGTTCCTGGGCCGAGACCGAAGAGAGCCTGCCCATCAACATACTGGAGACTCGTGCAGTATACTTGGCCCTCAGAACATGGACACACAGGTTACAGGGCAACCCTATGCGGATTCAATTAGACAATGCTACTGCAGTAGCTTATATCAATCACCAAGTAGGCACCCGGAGTTGGGATGTTTAGGAGGTGAATCGTATTTTGACATGGGCAGAAAAACATGTTCCTTGTCTTTCTGCAATCTTCATTCCAGGGGTAGAAAACTGGCAAACGGACTATCAAAGTCACCAGCAGCTGTCACCAGGAGAGTGGTCTCTCCACCCCAATGTCTTTCAAGCAATATGCCAGAGATGGTGGATCCTGGATGTAGACCAGCTATAGCTTCCAGGCTCAACAGGAAGTTGGACAACTTTTTTTCCAGGACGAGAGATCCGCTGGCCTACCAAAAGGATGCTCTGACAATTCCTTGGCACCCGTTTTCACTGATCTATGCATTCCCCCGATCCCTCTTTTACAGAGATTACGTTGCAGGATCAAGGAGGGAATACTAGTACTCCAAGTGACTCCACATTGGCCCATGGGGTCTTGCTATGCCAAGGTCAAAAAGATGGCGGTAGGAAGACCTTGGGTGCTTCCACTACATCACCACCTGCTGTCACGGTCCAGTGTCAACCGCACCCCCCCCCTCTCTCGGATGGGACACGTGTTTGTGAATTGGCAACACGGTGGACATCGCAGATTTCTGACCAGTGGGTTTGTGATGTCATGGTAAAAGATAGAATTCCTATCTTGCCCACCAAACAGATTTTTCCTCTCCAACTACAGGCGTCTCGTCGGGAAGCCCTACTTGGGGCAGTTTAAGACCTGCTGAAACGCGGGTTGGTTATCCCTGTCCCAGTACAGGAACGGTTTCAGGGGTTTTACTCTAATCTGTTCATAGTACCAAAGAAGGAGGGAGTTTGTCCAATCCTGGACCTCAGGGCCCTCAATTGCTTTGTGAAGGTACAAAGATTCCGGATAGAATCGTTTTTCTCTGTCACTGCCCTCCAGCCGGGGGACTTTCTGGCATCCTTGGACATCAGGGACGCCTATTTGGATGTCCCCATATGCACCAGGCATCAGATGTATGCGTTTTTTGTGGTCAGGAAAGACCACTATCAATTTGTGGCTTTCCCTTTTGGTCTGGCATCTGCACCAAGGGTGTTTACCAAGGTGCTTGCCCCAATTTTGGCCCTACTAAGACAACGTGGCATCTCTATCGTGGGCTACTTGGACGATCTTCTTCTGAGGGCCACTTCAAGCTCAGCCTTGGAGGTGAGCGTGTCTATAACCTGTCAAACCCTCCGACACTTTGGTTGGATGCTGAACGTTCAGAAGTCCGTAATGGTACCGACTCAACGGCTAGTGTATACGGGGTTGATTCTAGACTCGGAGGCAAGTTTTTCTCCCTGTGGAGAAGTTGCAGACCCTTCGGGCTGCGGTGCGGCAGTTGACATCCCAAAGATGGTCATCGTTCGCTTTTGCATGCAAGTCATTGGCCTCATGGTGGCCTCCCAGGCGGTACCATATGCGCAATCTCACACACAAGTGTTACAGAAGGAAATTCTCTCCAGATGGGACAAGTGCCCATCTTCCCTGGATTGTCAATCGGGTGAGCCACCTGGTCAGGACCTCCCTAGTTTGGTGGCTGACATCACCAGCACTTCTGGCTGGGAAATCATTGCGTCCCTTTCACTGGATGGTGTTTACGACGGACGCCAGCCTTACCAGTTAGGGGGGGGGGGGGTCTGGGGGTTAGGTCGACCCAAGGTTGCTGGTCTCCTGAGGAATCCCACTTGCCGATCAATGTCCTGGAACTTTGGGCAATCAGGCTGTGCCTCTCCACTTGGTCTGAGGCTACAGGGGCGTCCTGTCAGGATCCAGTCGGACAACGCCACAGCAGTGGCATATATCAACCATCAGGGAGGAACAAGAAGCTTGGCTGCAGCGTCAGAGGTCACATCCTAAGGTGGGCAGAAAGGAGCGTACCGGCCCTGACGGCCGTATACATTTCTTCACCAGATGCTGGACCAAGGAGAATGGTCTCTGCACCCGGATGTGTTTCAGCTCCTTTGCCAAAGATAGGGTACACCAGATGTAGATCTCCTGACGTCTACTCAATCGGAAGGTTTTGAGGTTTGTAGCCAGGTCAAGAGACCCATGGGCAGACGCGAAATATGTGTTAGTGGCACCGTGGAGACGGTACCGGCTAATCTATGCCTTCCTCTAAGGCTCCTTCCTCATCTGCTTCGCAGAGGGGATGCTAACGATCCTAATTGCTCTGGAGTGGCCTTGGCGTCCTTGGTATGCCTACCTAGTGCGTCTAGTAGCAGACGTCCCTTGGTGTCCACCGCTGAGAGGACCGGCTGTTACAGGTCCCATACTTTATCCTGCTTTGCAGTCATAGGAAGATTTACCATCACACTTGGAAGGGTCTGCATAGCCTTTTGTGGGGGGAAAAAAGGTGTAATCAGTGGACTTGGTTTCCAGTGTCCGACTGTTCTTACAGCACAGGGTAGACTAACGGCTTGTTTTTAAGTATGATTTAAGGGGCAGATATCTGCCCTGGCTGTGTGTCCCCCCCAACCCCAACGATCCCTGGCGGCTCACTCTCTAGTGAGAACGTTTGTACAGGGGGTTCTACATGTGTCCCCTCCGGGCCCGCCCTCCACTACCTCCATGGGGCTTGAATAGCAGATGCAAGGTCCCATACGCCATCCTACTTCCTACTTAGTCACTGGCCTTAACGGCATGGCCTCTCGGTGCTTCAGAAACCACATTTTAAGGACATTGGGGAAATTCCCTTGTTGACGCTTCTCAGAAGGTGGTCCTTTTGGGTGGCTGTTACGTCAGACTGGTTTGAGCTGGCAGCCTCGTCATGCAAGGCTCCTTATCTGATCTTTCACAAGGATAAGGTGGTGCAGCGTCCGCAGCCTCCTTTTCTACCGAAGGTCGTTTCGGGCTTCCATCCCAACAAGGGCATTGTATTTCCATCCTTTGTATCCGTCGCATGCTAAAGAGGCGGCATTGCATTCCTTGGACGTTGTCTGAGCTCTGAGAGTATACTTATCGGCTACTGCTCCGTTCTGAAGGTCAGACTTTTTTCGGTGGCTGGTCCCAAGAAAGGCCTAGCGGTCTCGTTGGCCACCATCTCGAGGTGAATCCGACATCAAGCGTCTGTTTCCCAGGTGTTCACACTTTACTAAACTTTACAAAGTTGATGTGAGTGCATCTTCGGATGCTTCTTTCGGCCGCAAAGTTTTGCAGGCGGTCGTTTTAGAGTTTCAACTCCAGTTGAGGAGCTCTGTTTTGTTTTGGGGTGAAGTTTAATTTTATGCTGTTCCCGCCGCTCGTTTTGACACTGCTTTGGGACATCCCACTTTGTCAAGATTAAGGCTGAATGAAAGAGTAAATAGGATTTTTGTACTTACCGTAAAATCCTTTTCTCTGAATTCATGGACGGACACGGCACCCATCCCTCCTTTTTAAGTTTTTGTACTGCTTTTGACGAATTGAGCTGCTGAGGATATAGCCAGTAGGACCGCCCCACATTCTGCCTAGTCGCTCCTAATGGAAGGCTAATACCCACTTTGTCAAGATTAAGGCTGTGTCAGTCCATGAACTCAAAGGATTTTACGGTGAGTACAAAAATCATATTTGCAAATCTCATAAACCTATATTTACAATGGACAACATATCAAATGTTTAAACTGAGAAAATATACCATTTTAACATAAGTCAGGTTATTTTGAAATTGATGGCTGCAACACATCTTAAATGGAGACTGGGTTGATAACAGCTGGCAAAGTAGTTGGTATAAGCAAGGAAGATCTGGAAGAACCTTTTTGCAACTAGGTCAATTGGCAAGAAGTCTGAACTGGGCAGAAAAAGTGAATTGTAAAGATCGGCAGAGGTTCACCAGTCTGAAAGGCTGCATCTAAAAATTGTTAAACAATCCCATTAGGCTCTGCTTCTCCTAAGGATCACAGTGCACTTCATTTTTCACTCCTCCTGTGACCAGTTTTCAACAGAGAGCGGTTTGAAGTCTGCTTTCTGCTGACATCCCCAGGATCAGTCCAGGCACTGCATCATCACGACTTCAGAAGTCTGGATCCGCCATGTACCTGGACTGAAGAGCATCTCAGCGAGGCACTGAGACACCCGCTCCACAGCTCAGGGGAGCTGCTGTCAGGCTGGGATCTGTGAGAACTGAGGCATTGGTGATGGTCGATGGCTCGGTGAAGAGGTGGCGGACAGATGCATCATCGGTCCGATGCTGCATCCACCTAGGTAAGTTATGGCTGGGGGGGGGGGGGGGGACATCTCTTTTCATGTAAAATTGAAAAGACTTTAAATATATTCTCATTTACAGTCCATATTATGAACAAAAAATTCTCAGAATCTAGAGAAATCTGTTTGCGACAGACAAGGCCAAAAAGCAATACTGGATACCTGTGATCTTTGGGCCCTAGATCCCTTGAAAACTGGCATGATCCTTCGACATCACTGCATGCGTTTAGAAGTTCTTCCAAAAATCACTGTGTGTGAACATAGTTTATGTAAGGTAAAGCTCTATAGTGCAAAGAAGCCATTTCTTGAAACATGATGCAAAAACTCCATTGTGTTCTTTGCTCATTTTAAAATGGTCAATTGCAAAGTTCTGTGGTCAGGCAAATCAAGATTTGACATTTATTTTGGCAACCATGGGCACCTCGTTCTCCAGACTAAAGAGGAGAGGCACATTCTTGCCCGTTATGTGTCAAGTTAAAAAGCCTGCCTCTCTGATGGTATGGGGGTGCATAAGTGCATATGGACCAGGCAGCCTTCATATCTGGAAAGGGACTATGAATGCTGAAAGATATCCAGGTTTTAGAGCAGAATATGCTCTCATGCAGATGACCTTTTTTTTTTTTTTTCTTAAGGGAAAGCCTTGCATGTTTTAGCGAGACAATGCTAAACTGCATCAATAACAGCATAGTTTTGTATTAGTCTGGGTGCTCAACTGGCCTGTTTGTAGTTCGAATCCTATATTGTGCAAGAATGAGACCACATTCCACACTCAAATCTCCTGCAACTCCTCTTCTCAGTTCTCAAATGTTTACAGAACGTTAAGAGGAGCTACACCATGGTAATCATGGCCCTGTCCCAACTTTTGAGACTTGTTGCTGCCACCAGTTTCGAAATTACCTTTTTTTTTATTTCTTCAAGTACATTTTCTCAGTCTAAATAATGGGTTTATAAGGCATACTACTTCATCCAGAATGTAGACACCCTAAGACGTGAACACCAAGTAAAATAAATGGAAAATCTGCCAAATAACTAACGCAGCCACCACATCATAGCTGCAATATATTTAAAAAATTGTTTTGTTTAAGACTACTTTAAAATGTATCTAAACTCTGAAATATACTTGCCCTCAACCTTCCAAAAATGCGGTGGTTATATTCCTCACTGGCCCATGTCTTCTCCCTGGGTGTTGGGTTTTCTGCCTCTTGATTGTGAATAAAATACAGGTTTAAGATTCGCAATCATTGCATTATGTACAGAATGAAAAAGTAGTGTTGAAAATAGTTGTTGATATATAAATACTTCTAATATGTAAATTTTGAAAGTGCTTTATTTTTGTTAGGGATGGACGTGATTGGGGCGATCATGGTCGCAAAATGGAATCTGATAGATCAAGACCAGGTAAAGTAGATTGTGTTGAAAAAGTGACCCTGATATTGGATAGGATAGGTTTTTGTAGATAATTGAAAGCCAAGTCAGCCTCTGGTCCTAAGATAAATATCCTCTCAAGGCCTGGTTCACACATATCAGTGGCGGCTGGTGCTCAACATTTTTGGGGGGGGGGCACAAAGGGGAAAAAAAATTGCAGTCTCACTGTGCCCAAACGCAGCCACTGTTCCATCAATTTGCACCACTGTGCAATGCCATCCATTCGCACCACTGTGCCATGCCATTAAACAGTCACTGTGCCATGCCATCAAATGCAGTCACCGTGCCATCCATTCTCACCACTGTGCCCTGTAAATTGCTTACACCCCCGCCCGGCACTTACCTTTACTGGAGTCAGGCATCCACGTCCCACAATGTCTTCTCCCGCCCTCGGTGACTGACCGGCGTCTCAGCCAGTCAGGTTACCGGTAGCCAGAACCGGCCAACCTGATTGGCTGAGACGCCTGTCATCTTATCCAAGGGGCGTACAGTTTGTGCGCTCCGAGAATAAGCTTCCGGGACCCGAGAGCTGTATTGGGAAAGCCTATCAGAGCTGTTGGCATTGATAGACATTTCCGTACAGCCAACCAGCTGGCGTTATTCAGATGGCCGGACATGCAATGCATGAATCTGTTATTAGACTCAGTGGCGGTGAGAGCCAGAGGGGGCGACGCTCCAGCACCCTCTATGGACGAACCGCCACTGACACATAAGCAGTTTGCATATTCCAGGTGCATTTTGTGTTTTTTCAATACACGTTTTTGATCTATTGAAGTCTCTGAAACCAAAGTCTATGGCCCTTTCCATAAAATGCACAGATGTGAACATGACCCAGAATAAACCATGTTAAATGGACTGTAGTGTTTCTGCAAAACTGAAAATGCACTAAATGCATAGGTGTGAACCAGGCCTTACACAAACTAGTCTTAAAAATGTTCACACCATTATCAGGGAATTAACTTGTAATGGCTTGAGATTAATATTCATCTGGATCTTGTCTTTCAGTTGTTCATACTCCTTGAAATTAGCCACTTTTGTTTAACACTGCTTGAAGCTTTATAGGATTTGTTGCTATACCAAGCCCCTGCTTGGGCAGATTGAATGCTTTTAATGTTATTTCTTTAAAATTTAATAAAATTGTACCTGAAAAATGTCTGCTCCTTTATCCTGCTACCTATGCTGACTAACCTGTTAACAAAACAAAAAAAACACACATTTGTCTATTCTTACCTGTCCCTGTCCCATGATCTGACTCCCCTGTCAGTCAGAAGTGGCTGCAGGGCGGAGGATGGAGCACAGACAACAGCTGCGATTGAAAAACTTCAACACTCCCAGATTTCCCAGCAGTTATCGATCGCTCTCTTCTCTCCTCTGTAGCCACTGTTTACTGCCGCGTGTGTGTGTGTGTGTGTGTGTTGGAGGGAGTTGGGCATGAATTTCACTTTAACAGTACTGCGAGACTTTGCATAATGCATAAACTTACAATACCAAATAATAGTCTTGCCTTCTTTAAAAGGTGACCGTGGTATGCCAGGTTCCTCAGGACAGATGAACAGAGGAGGAGTGCATGGGTAAGCATACATCTGTTCCAGTGGCTTATGAATATATAAATGGCATGCTTGGAAGTTGGTCCAGAAATGAGATGCAAGCCTTGTGTATTTTTTTTTGCAGAAGAGTACCCTCTTGTTTGCTGTCAGCAGCACAGTTAGGTTCACATTGTTTTGTCTGAAAAGCGCTGCTCTTTACTATTCTTAATGGTATCCCCATGCATTAGCAAAACGTCCACATTTTCACATGTGGGACACCAAATGGTGATGCAGTTCTGTGAGTGAGGATCTTTTCTTCATTTCTGCATGTAGGGCAGCCCATTGAAATTAATGGGCTGCCATACACGCAGAACACATCCCTCACATGCGTGAGCCTAGTCTACTTGGAGACTACTTGTACTCATTTGCACCTTCAGGACACGTGTACCACATATATCTCTGCTTTTTCCCAGTATGGCATAGCACTTCCCCACCCCTGGTCTTTGTTATATATTTTTGTGTGGCTCCTTCTCTGCCATTCCACTCTGTACACGGTACCTGTGTAATTACTCAGTCACCCACAGACAATGCATAGCCAAATAACTAAAATGGCAACCACCTTATGTTCCAACTAGGCTTTAACTTGGGGTGCACGTAGAAAAGGTTTTCATCGTACAAAAAAAAAAGTTGCCAGTGAGCAAGTAAACATTTTGATTAACCACTTAAGACCCGGACCAATACGCTGGCAAATGACCCAAGGGGTTTTTGCGATTCGGCACTGCGTCGCTTTAACAGACAATTGCGCGGTCGTGCGACGTGGCTCCCAAACAAAATTTGCGTCCTTTTTTCCCCCACAAATAGAGCTTTCTTTTGGTGGTATTTGATCACCTCTGCGGTTTTTATTTTTTGCGCTATAAACAAAAATAGAGCGACAATTTAAAAAAAAATGCAATATTTTTTACTTTTTGCTATAATAAATATCCCCCAAAAATATATAAAAAAACATTTTTTTTCCTCAGTTTAGGCCGATACGTATTCTACATATTTTTGGTAAAAAAAATCGCAATAAGCGTTTATCGGTTGGTTTTCGCAAAATTTATAGCGTTTACAAAATAAGGGATAGTTTTATTGCATTTTTATTAACTATTTTTTTTTTTACTACTAATAGCGGCGATCAGCGATTTTTTTCGTGACTGCGACAATATGGCGGACACTTCGGACAATTTTTACACATTTTTGGGACAATTGTCATTTTCACAGCAAAAAATGCATTTAAATTGCATTGTTTACTGTGGAAATGACAGTTGCAGTTTGGGAGTTAACCACAGGTGGCGCTGTAGGGAATGTGTACCTAATGTGTGTGTTTACTACTGTAGGGGGGTGTGGCTGTAGGTGTGACGTCATCGATCGCGTCCCCCTATTACAGGGATGACGCGATCGATGCTCCGGCCACAGAGAAGCACGGGGAAGCCGTGTGTACACACGGCTCTCCCCGTTCTTCCGCTCCAGGGACGGATCGCCGCACTGCAGCGGCGATCGGGTCCGCGAATCCCGCGGTCCCGGTCCTGGAGCTGGGTACTAAAACCAACGTATATATACGTTGATGTGCCCAGCCGTGCCATTCTGCCGACGTAAATCTGCAGGAGGGCGGTCCTTAAGTGGTTAAAAAGAGGGTTTTTAGTGAGGTAACATTTGTAGCTTCCATTATGCATGCATTTGGAAATGTACAACTAAAATCTGTGTTGCTTTGCAAAGTCTTTCCATGTGCACCTTGCTTTAAAGACTATTTATAAATTGGGGTGGTTACCATTTTTATTTAGCTTGCTGGAATTGACGTGGAGATGCATTAAATGCCTTCAGCTGCCATTGTGCATTGCTGGGCCTCTGGCGTGTCCCTGCTCATTTAACCACTTACTGCCAAATCCCGTACCATGTACATGTCTTGACTTCAAGTGGTTGTAGTTCCGGTTGTTTTAGAGCCGATGGTCGGCCCTCTTTTGTTGGTAACTGGAGCGGCTGACTAGCCACTCGATTGCTATTGCAAGCAGCGGGAGGGGACTTTTAAAGCGTCGCCTATGGATAGTAAAATTTACTTGGTTTGTTGCTGCGCGGACGTGTGCAATTTTAAAGTGACATGTTGGGTTTCAAAAAAATGTAAGTTATGTATTGTGCTTGGCAATAAAAATTGGGTGCATTTGTGCCCCAAAAATGGCATTTGAAAAACCACTGTGCAAATACTGTTTGACATAAATTGCAAAACCCAGCAATTCTCTAGGGCATCTTCATTAACTGATTGCCGACCGCCCGCCGTCATATTACTGCGGGACGGTGGCACTGCTACGCGGGAGCACGTAGCTCTACGTCCTCCCTTTAGCAGCTTGTCGGGCGCCCGCGAGTGTGCTCGGCCGGTACGATCGCCGCCGGGTACCCGCGATTGCTCGTTACAGAGCGGGGAACGGGAGGTATGTGTGTAAACACATACCTCTTGTTCCTGTCAGCGGTGGAAACGCTGTTCTGTCCATACAATGTATGAACAGAAGATCAGTGATTTCCCGTAGTGAGTCCACCCCCCCATACAGTTAGAACACACCAGGACCACACTTAACCCCTTCCCTGCCCCCTAGTGTTAACCCCTTTACTGCCAATGGCATTTTTATAGTAATACAATGCATTTTTATAGCATTGATCGCTATAAAAATGCCAATGGTCCCAAAAATGTGTCAAGTGTCCGATGTGTCCGCCATAATATCGCAGTACCGAAAAAAAAACGCTGATCGCCGCCATTACTAGTAAAAAAAAAAATAATGCCATAAAACGACCCCCTTTTTTGTAAACGCTATAAATTTTGCGCAAACCAATTAATAAACGCTAATTGCGATTTTTTTATTTATTTATTTTACGAAAAATATGTAGAATACGTATCGGCCTAAACTGAGGAAAAAAATTTTTTTTTATATATTTTTTGGGATTTTTATTATAGCAAAATGTAAAAAATATTGCATTTTTTTTCAAAATAGTCGCTCTATTTTTGTTTATAGCGTAAAAAATAAAAACCGCAGAGATGATCAAATACCACCAAAAGAAAGCTCTATTTGTGGGAAAAAAAGGACGCCAATTTTGTTTGGGAGCTACGTCGCACGACCGCGCAATTGTCAGTTAAAGCGACGCCAGTGCCGAATCACAAAAAGTTCTCTGGTCTTTGGACAGCAATATGGTCCGGGGCTAAAGTGGTTAAATATATCTATGTATGTGTAATATATAAATTTTGTTTTGGGTGTTCCATGTAATTTTCTAGCCCAAAAATAGTTTTCACATATATACAAAAGAGGCAGACAATGCCTGACCGTCAAGTGGCTAAAGACGAATAAGCTGCATAAATACACATAGAAATCACACTTTATTGGCTTCTTCTCAAATAATTTTATCCTGTTTCATTTTTGTTCCGTAGCCTGCACACTCTTGTTTTTAATCACATTAATATTTAGCTAGCCAGAAGGAACCTTGTGGTGGTGAGTTTTCTTTGTATGCCAGCAGTGCAGATTCTCTGTGGGACTAAAAGTTGCAGAATGTCCCTTTAATGGGAATACATGTCACAGCAGAACAAGTGCATTTTATGTGGGACTACTAGTTAGAGGTCGACCGATATATATCGCCCGCTATGTGTATGTGGCCCGCCCCCTTTAGCAGCCCAATAATTGGCTGGTGTTTTGATAGCTGCTGGGTCTTGCCCACCCACGATATCAGTGCTCAATTTTGACATCCCCCCCCCCCCCCCCCTCATCTCTGTTGCATCTGTTTCACACAGTTACACTATCGGCTCAGTATGAAACGTGGTGCCACCTGTATTAAGGACATCAAGTTTGGTAGAGTGACAGGAGCAAGCAGGGAGGGGTTTTGTGTGTGTGTGTGTGTGTGTTTTTTTTTTTTTCTTCTTTAAATCGGTTTAAAATAACAGCTACAAAAATTAGCTTATCTGACGCCCCAATTTCAAAATATCTGCATCGGCCAAGAGAAAAACCCATATTGCTCAAACTCTACTACTAGTCCCAGCAAAGTAGTTCTTGTGTGGGACTGCAAGTCACGCCAAGAATTAAAGTGGCTACACACAATTTTCTTGTGGGCCACTGACAGGGTTAGAAAGGTCAAATCTCTTTGGGTAACCAGCACACTGGTGTCTGACGCAGTGCCTTCCTAGCTCACTTGGACCTCTGCTTTCTAGCAAGGCTCTCTGTATACGTGTTGGCAAGCGATGTCTGACGGCAGAGAGGAGGGAATGTAGGGGGTAAGGGGTCTAAAATACCTACAGGTAGTGAGGACCTGGATTCAGCCCTCATGCAATATAACCTCTTGGGTCAGTGTGTTCCATGCAGATCTAGTGCCTCAACCTAGTTGGTAAATCGGTTTCTGGGACACTGTCATCTAGTGAGACATTCTCATCTGATATAACCGTAGTACAGCAGCAGCTTTCCAGAATGCTTCCCGGCCTGAACCACCTTGGTTTCAGGCAGAAGCATTCACCCCTATCTTCCCTCCCTGTTGACGGTGGAGGAGGAGACCAATACGGTATAAGGGAGACAACTTCTCATCCAGGGGAATCTACTCTTAAAACGTGCCTTGCTCTAAAAACTCTGGTGCACTTGCTTAAGGTACCATCAACTTCCTTGATAAATGAGGACTTTGTAAGATGGTAGCCTCCTTGAGGCAGTGTCCATGCCCAGTTCCATACCAGGTTTCTGAAACAGCATGTCTTGAAGGCATTGGAAAGGGGGATTCCCCAATGCCATTACTCCCACAGCAGGAGACTGTCTCTGGATTGGTGTATTTCTTCATGGTGGGGTAATCATTTCTCCCTACCTGGGAGTGCCTGGGTGACATGCCAGCCTGCTGCGTTGATGATCTGGACAGTGTCTTGGTCCACGACTCTTGATCACCTCAGAATAGTTTGTTGCCCATCTTGAATTGGGCACAGTTGGCCTTGCCCTACTACATTGGTCGGTGTGTAGGGCCTTCTGGAAAGGCCTCATTCAGACTATGCCACTGCAGTGGCATGCGTACATTTTCAGGGAGACAGATATTCTCAGGCATCAGAAACTGTCTGGAGAAGTTTGCACTTCTTGCAGAAGTGTCTGAGGAGCTCTGCCAACAATCGGGTTCCCCCGGATGTTGATCCTTTGATGTCCAGGTTAAATGCAAAGATCGACAGGTTTGTCCCCAAGACCAGGGTTTTTTGTGCATTCGCGGGAGATGCTGTGGTGACACCATGGGGCCAATTTATCCTAATCTATGACTGCCTGCCGTTACAGCTTCTTCACTTTTGTGTAAAAGCATTTTTTTTTTTTTTTTAACATCCTGTCTTGGAACTTGCTTCTCTCGCTTTGTAACCAAGTTGGCAGATGACATTTGAGCTTTCTGGGTCGTGTCGACTGCCTGTTGCAAGGTCAAATCTTCCATATTTTTTTTTTTTAAACACTCGCTGTGTTTAACGTCATAGCTGTTGAAGCCGGAGTTTTGAGACAAATGGAGTGTCTGATTCTGTAATTCTTATTGAAGTCTTAGAAGGTGAATTCAAGAAAGTTTTACCATAAAACTTGTAAACCTTATTGAGGTTGGATGATTTCATCTTTGCAAGTATGGTGTGAGTGGGTTGCATTTGGCCTTCAGTCTGAGGTTCATTTCTCTCATACCCAAAAGACATGCTGGTAGGTGTATAGGCTGCTGTCCAAATTGGCCCTAGTATGTGTATGTATGAATGCGAGTTGGGGGACCTTAGATTGGAAGTTTCTTGAGAGCAAAAACTAATGTGTATGTATAAAAAGTTGCAATCTGGGACTGACTTTGGATACATTCAAGGGTCAGATTTTGGCCTCGATGGTCCTTTCAGAGACCTATTGCTTTGCATTCCTAGATGTGCCTTTGTACAAGGTATCACTAACATTTGTTAAACTCTATGGAGCATCAACTTGTTACTTTCTGTATTGCAGAATTCCCCACTTGTTCCCTTCCAGGATAATCCTTAGTTCTTCTTCAGAATATATATTTTTTTTGTCTTAAAGGGATACTAAAGGTTTTTTTTTTTTTCTTGGTTTTTTTAATTACATGTCATACTGGCCTCCACTGTGCAGCTTGTTTTGCAGAGTGGCCCCGAACATCCTCTTCTGGGGTCCCTTGGCGGCTCTCGCGGCCCCTCTCCACATTGATGGACCCCCCTTGGAGATGATCTCTCCTGAGGGGGTTACCTTGCGAGCTCGCTCCTGAGTCATACACTTGGCGTCCATAGACGTCCGCATCATAGGCCCGGCGCTTGCGTCATTGGATTTGATCGACAGCAGCGGCAGCCAATGGCTGCGCTGCTATCAATGCCAAGACTCCGTGGAGAAAAGGACGCTTGTAAGTGTGCCTTTTTAAGCTTTTGACGCCAGGCTTACAAGGCTCATTCACACCATACGTGGTTTGTACTATCATGTGTTAGTCTATCGTTACAATTTGTCAGTCTGTTTCCCACATGGTGCTTCCTGAAGCCCCAAAGTAAGGGCACACAGCTTCCATATCTTCAAATTCTTAATTGATCTGCTTGCCTATATCAAGTTTATGATCTGTTTTTAGTGATGGGACATTCTACCAGGAGTCTTGTTGTCCATAACTCTAACATAATAGACATGAAGATGTGATGTAATCCAAAAGAGAGGATTTTTTTTTCCGTACATGTGACAGTTAGGCTAATAATCGTTACCTGCTGGGTTATACTTAATCGGGTGAATGGACACTGGTAGACCAAGGTCTTTAGACAGGAAGTGGTCCCCTATATAACCCCTCCACTAGAGAAAGTTACTTCAGTTTTTTTTTTTTTTTTACCAGTGTTCACAAGGTGGATGGCACGTTTGTTTGAGCTTACTGAGCTCCAGGTCTCTAGTCCCACAAACTGTTCTTAAATGAATCAAGGGATTAACTGATCATATACATTTGACACAGGCTTTATAGCTTGGATAAATGGTATCCGAACCTCGCAAAGAAGACTCAAGATCCTTCAAGGTTTTGCCTGTAAGCTGCCTCGGGGGGCTGGACCCTGCAAAGTGGAATCCTGGACACTAAAGTGCTAAGGCTTTCATGCAGGGTGCTGTACATATCCAAGGGAGTGGATCCTAAACATGAAAAGGGTACCCAGTTCTTGAAGGTACTCAAATGACAGGAACCCGCTGTGATGGGGGAAGCCTGTATGTGTGTATGTATATAACAGCATGACAGGCCTACCCAGTAGGATGATCAGCCTGAAAATAAGGCAGATATTCCTCGAGCGCTGTTTTGCTGTTGATGCCTTTTTAAAGGGCTCAATACAGCAGGTTTCTCATTTTGCTCTCATGTTTGTACATATGCGCAGACTTTTGTGGCTTAAGAACTGGTCAGCCGAGCTTCCTTGTAAAAAGTTACTGGCAGGTTTCCCCTTTCTTGGGGAACGTTTATTTGGTGATCATTTGGACAAATATATCCGGAAGAGTTTTCTACTTCCTGTGAAGAAAAGCACCAAACGTCCCTCGTTTAAAACCTCAGGGCTGCTCACTCAAATGTCTCAGCACCAGGGCGGTTCTGTTGTCAACAGAGCGCTAGAGCCAAAGGCAGGGTCAGGGCCAGAAAAAACCCTGGGTCCAAAACTCTTCTAAACCCAGCACCAAGCCCTCCTTTTATGGAGATGCCCCCACTCCATCAGGTGGGTAGAAGGCTGCTGTACTTTGCGGACATTTAGAGAACAATAGTTCAGGACGAGTGGGTCACCTCAACTATATTCTGTGGTTGCAAGCTGGAGTTGTGGGGGGGGTTCCCCCTTAGAGGTTTTTTAAGATCCAACATTCCTTCGGATCCTCCAAAACAAACGTTTTACTTCAGGCAAACTTAGGAAAGCTTCGTCTGGATCATAAATACAGAAAAGTCCAACTTGGGACCAGCTCAAAGTCTAATGTGTCTCGGTCTGATCCTAGATACAGTCGAGGCAAGAGTATTCTTGCCACCCGCAAGGATGGGAAGCCCTGGATTATTCAATGTTTTTATCTCCTCGGGCACGCTTAAGCCAACGCTGGTGGTTACAGGATCAGAACATTCAAAAGAGAAGAGCTTCCTCCCGGTAACTTGGAGAGTACTGACTACAAATGCCAGTCTCTTAGGCTGGAGAGCGACCCTAGAGGGACTCGCAGCTCAAGGAAAATGGTCAAGGACAGAACAGATCCTGCCCATCAACATCCTGGCAGTACGTTTGGCCCTATGGTCCTGAACGATGGAGCTTCAGGACTAACCTGTCAGGGTTCAGTCCGAAAATGCTACTGCAGTGGCCTATGTAAACCACCAAGGTGGTACCAGGATTTGTTCAGCTCTGAAAGGGGTGAACCACATACTAGCCTAGGCATGTGGCAATTATATCAGCAGCCCATATCCCGGGAATAAAGAACTAAAAGGCAGATTATCTCAGCCGATCTGCCCAGTGGAATGGTCCCTAAACCCAGGGGTGGGTGTTCCAGGAAACTTGCCAACGTTGAGGATGGCCAGAGGTCGACCTACTGGCATCCAGGTTCAACACGCTTACAGCAGTTTGTGTCCCAAACAAGGGATCCTCTGGCAATCGGAGCAAATGCTCCGATGGTTGCATGGAGCCAATACCCCCTGTTTTATGCCTTTCCCTCCCATTCTTCTCCTTCCACATTTCTTGCACAGGATTCGGAAAGAGGGAGTTCCAGTCATTCTGGTAGAACCAGCCTGGCCCAAAAGGCCCTGGCTTCCGTCGATTGTAAAACAAACAATGGGCGCTTCCACAGCGCCCCGATCTGTCTCGGGGTTCTATATGTCCTAGGGACCCAAATTTACAGTCCCTAAATTTGATGGCATGGCTATTAAAACCAGGGTGTTAAAGGACCGTGGCATCTCAGGACCAGTAGTGTCTACCCTAGTAAATGCTAGAAAACTGTCACTAGAAATATCTATCATGAGTTCTGAAAGACTTGTAGTGCTTGGTGTGAAGCCAAAAAAATGGCATCCTCGGAAATACGTGATTAGGAGATTTTTTTTTTTTTCTACAGTCGGCTGTAGAAATCAAATTGAGTACAATCGGAGGTCAATTTTGTCTCTATCCATATTCTTTCAAAGGCCTTTAGCCCTCCCATTCACTGATCCCAACCTTTATGTAGGGGGCAACTGTAGCTTGCTTCGGAACCCTATTAGGTCACCTATGTGTTCTTGGGACTTGAACTTGGTGTTTTCCGTATTATAGAAACAGTTTTAACCCATCAAGGAAATTCCATTAGACTTGCGGTCAAGCTAGGGTGAGAGCTCATTCAACCAGGGGTGTAGGAACCTCCTGGGCTTTTCACCATCGGGTATCTGTGGCTCAGATGTGTAAGGCTGCTACCTGGTCTTCAGTGCATAGTTCACAAAATGTTATCAAGTGGATGTTCGAGCAGCCAAGGATTCGGCTTTCGGCCGCAGTGTTCTGCCTTATAAAAACTAGGGGTACAACGGATCAAACTCTCTCGGATCAGGAGTCACTGATCGGATCATTTTTGGATCAGCAAAAAAAAATGATGAAAAAAAGTCGGGTTCAAGTCTGGGCTCTAGCTGGGCCAATGGCTCTATATAGTAATGTCCACCATTGCCCTCCACTCGTCCTCACCATCACTGTTCCAGTCCAACATTGCCCTAACACTAGTAATCACTGTAATAAATAGCCAGTTTAACATTGCCCCCGCTAGTAATCACTGTAATATAATAGCCAGTCCAACATCCAACTCACTGTACTTGCACTGTAATGTCCACCATTGTCCCCCTCTCATCATCACTATCACTGTTCCAGACCAGTCCAACATTGCCCCCACACTAGTAAAGAACACGGAGTCCCCGTCCTTCATAGTGGCACTCACTGTTCCCCCTCAAGCTCCACACGTTCATCCTGAGACAAGACAGCCAGCCAATCCGGGCAGCCTTCCAATCATAGAGGGCGCTCATCACGCGGGCCAATCGGGTGCAGAGACGGGACATCCCAGCCGATCTGTGATTGGTTGGGGTGGAGCAAGATGGCCGCCGCTCTGGAGCTAGGCCAAAGCCGGGGACTTTACCTACGGCCGAGGCTCCGGAGTGCTCCGCGGATCGTGTGGTGTGCCGATCCGAACGGGGTGACCCGTTCGGATCACGGATCGGTGACGATCCGTTGCACCCCTAATAAAAACTGATGGCTACTGTTTGGCAGGGTGTCTCCCTTCCCTCAAGGCTATTGCTCTGGGACATCCCAGCAGGTAATGAATATTAGCTTGACTCTTTGTCCCATGATTTACCTAAAGTGGTTGTAAACCCACTTTTTTTTACTTTTACCTACAGGTAAGCTTATCTCCTAAACCTGTAGGGTTTAGGAGATATTCCCCTCGCAGTGCGCAGCTGATTGCAGCGGCGCATGCGCAAGGGGATATCCGCGGTGAAAGGACCGGCAGCCGCCGACTCATTGCCGATTTTTAAATCTCCCGCGCGCACGCGCGGTAGTGACGTCATCGCCGCTCCAGCCAATCACAGCGCTGGAGCGGTGATACCCGGAAGACACGCCGGAGCAAGATGACATCTCGCTTAGCGTGGACCAGGTAAGTGTTCTTCACCTCGTTCCGAGGTAAGTATTTCATAATCAGCTAGTATGCGTGCATACTAGCCGATTATGCCTTTTGCCTTGCAGATTTACAAAAAAAAATTTTTTATTGTATATGCGGTTTACAACCGCTTTAAAGAAAAGGATTTTACGGGTAAGTGTGACTTATTTATTTTAAGAAAATGCATTTTTGTTCCAGAGCAGCTTTTTGGTAAGCAGTTTAATTAAAAAAAAAAATTTAAACCAGTGCTCACTTTCCCCAATCTAATGCTAGACTACACAGTAATTTCCCCTTGTGAATTTTAGTATGTAAATAAAAAAAATAAACACTGGAGATTGTGAAGAAGTTTATAGAAGAGACCGAGCCATTGGAGTGAAAAAGCTTTATTAGACCCATTGGTTGTATGTGTTTGGAAAATCTGGTAAGAATCTTTGAGCTTGAACCCACTGGAAATACAGATTAGAAGAAATGGCTGTGTATGTATAAATCCTGAATAATATATTTAAATGCTGGACTTTTTTAATTCACGTGTATTTTTTTTTTTTTTTAGTTTTTAACTACGGCAAAACTAGTAGTAGTAATTGATTTGAGTCCCCATTCCCCTTGGCTGATTCACAGTCTGAGGAAGGCCTTCAATTATTTCCTTGGGATTCCTCACTTCAGCTGACTTTTTGCCAGAAACCAGGGATAGAAGGGATTGTTCTTCAGCTGGCTACCTCTAGGGTTGCCTCAAAGGCACCTTTTTGCGTACCAGAGCATGTGCTTGGCTCTATCCTCGTTGCCATTTTTAGTTCTTCCATCCCACCACTCTAGAACTAGGGTCTACAGTCGTGGCCAAAAGTTTTGAGAATGACATAAATATTAGTTTTCACAAAGTCCGCTGCTTCAGTGTTTGATGGCAATTTACATATACTCCAGAATATTATGAAAAGTGATCAGATGAATTGCAATTAATTGCAAAGTCCCTCTTTGCCATTAAAATAAACTTAATCCCATAAAAAAAAAAAAAAAACATTTCCACTGCATTTGTGAAGGATTCAGGGCCCCCAAGAAAGTCCAGCAAGTGCCAGGACCATCTCCACTGCGATTCAGCTGCAGGGTCAGGGCACCACCAATGCAGAGCTTGCTCAGGAATGGCACAGTGAGGCAAAGACTTTGGGAGGATGGCCTGGTTTCAAGAAAGGCAGCCAAGAAGCCACTTCTCTCCAGGAAAAACATCAGGGACAGACTGATATTCTGAAAAAAGGTTCAGGGATTGGACTGCTGAGGACTGGGGAAGAGTAATTTTCTCTGAAATCCCCTTTCCAATTGTAACGGAAATCACTTTTGGGCACAGATTGAGTCAGACTCAATGTGGTATACATTGTATATAGTGTATATATATATATATATATATATATTGGGTGTTGGCTGTTGTGCACTATAGCTTGCTGTGATGAGGTGGGGTGTGATTTCGTTCTATTGTCTTATGTGCTAATTAGGTATGCTACTATGGTGATGTGGATTGAAGCTTGGTAGCCAGTTTGGCTGCCTATTATGGGATGTTTAAGTGTCTTGCTGTGAGGAAAGGGGGGGGGGGGCAATCCCTCCAGCAACCCCCCTGCTAAGACTGTTCACTGAAGAAGAAGTTTGAACACACCTGACCTGTAACACCATTGTCATTGGACAATTTAACCCACCCTGTTTCCCAAGGATGGGAGGGATGTATTGTGAAGAGAAATGTGTTAACATGTGCTTAATAAACATTCATTCCCTGTTTTTGAACCTCAAAGAGAGCTGTGTCTCATTATTCTGGGGAATCCTATGGGCCGTGTTCGTCTGCTGGATTGTGGAGTGTCGATAAGCTGTCGTGGGTGGGTGGATGGAAGGTTGTAAGCGATGGTTAACCGTTACATTGGTGGCAGCAGTGGGGTGATTCCATCTTCAGAAGGACGGCTACAAGGACACAGGACAATGAAGGCACAGTAGGAACGGCTGAAGCTCTCTTCCCTCAAGGACTTACTGGAGAGCCGGGGCAGACCGGCCAGCAACCGTAAGAAGATGGACATGATCACAGAACTAGTCCAAATGGATGGAGCTGAAAGACCCAACATAACGGAAAGGCCCAGCGTAACAGACAGGACACCCGAGGAGGAAAGTTTTGACCGGGCTGTTAAACTAAGACTGGCACATTATGGCCCTAACCCTCCACCGGAGATCATAGACTGAGTTATAGCTGCTGTGGATGTAAATTGGCTACGGCAAAGAGGTTCTGCAGCAGCAGAAGTCACAGTAGCACCAACTGAAAGGAGAAAGATACATTTTTCTGCATTTAAGAATTTCATTAAAACCGAAGGGGAGATTGATGGGTACCTTGCTGATTTTGAACGGCAATGTGCCCTACACCGGGTGCCCACAGAGGAATGGGTTACCATTTTGTCTGGGAAATTGTCCGGCCGGGCCAGTGAAGCGTTCAGGGCCATCCCAGACAAGGATATTATGAACTATGGACTGGTAAAAGAAGCACTTTTGGCCAGGTATGCCGTCACATCGGAGGCGGTTCCGAGAGATGAGCAAGCAGACTGGAGACTCACATACTGAGTGGGCATGCCGCCTACACCGCACTGCATCCCACTGGGTCGATAGATGCCAAGCAGAATCCGGGGAAGAGGTGCTGCAGGTGTTCCTGCTGGAGCACTTCTTTGACAAACTATCCCTGGGAGTGGGTCCGGGACAGAAACCCTTTCTCCTTGTCTGAAGCAGCTCGCCTGGCGGACGAATACACAGACGCCCGCAAACTGGATAGCTCTGTGGTCAAGACAACAGCTCGGGTGGATTATCGATCAGCGGCACCCCCGCCGGCTATTGCCTACCAACCCCAGTCGTACCGCCCTACAGCACCACCTCCAGTGGTCACTTATCCTCAGCAGCCCAGATTCAACTCCCGGGACTACTCACAGCCCATCAGATGTTTTGGGTGTAAACAGCTAGGACACAAAAAGCTAGACTGTCCATTGAATCCACCCAGGCAGTCACAGTCATGGAGACAGCCAGAAAGGGGGAACCCCCACACATCCATGCCTGCGGCCCACTGTGTTGAGGAGGAAGAACATTGGGGCGTCCTGCACAAGGCAGATCCAATACAAGCAGCTAACCAGGACAACAGGCAACAACACAGGCAGACTGTCTGGGTCAATGGAAAGGTAGCCAATGGGCTACGTGATACTGGGGCCACCATGACCCTGCTACAGAAGAAACTCATCCCAGAGAGCCAGCACACCGGAAGCACTGTAGCTGTAAGAGTGGCGGGAGGCACCGTTTTCCGGCTACCCGTTGCCCGGGTTCATCTGGATTGGGGGTTGGTTCGGGACACGTGAATGTGGGGGTGATGAAGGATTTGCCAGCAGATGTACTACTGGGGAATGATTTGGCCCCCCTCGTTTCTGCTTACGCCCCGCTGAAGCCCACACAGTGACTACCTGTGCCCCAACCCGCGTTGCTGGTACCAACCTGCTTGCTGCTGAGACCCGGGTAAGACTATCTTCCCCAACATGTACCGTAGATCTGGCCCAATATCACAGTCTAAAATGGGAATGTGACAAGTTGGCCAGTGAGAAATCGGATATGCAATGACGCTACATCATGTATTATGAGATGTCCCGTGGCTTGAACATTGAAATGCACAAACAGGCTGAAATTGTCAGAAGGTTAAATGGGATTTGCGCTCAGGTGGTGCCTTATCTCTCCCAAGAGCATCAGCAACAGGTTTTGGGAGCCATTGAGAGAGCAAAGCAAGTGACTGTTCCAGAACTGAATTCCATTATTCACCTTCACCATCAGCTACCGACCTGGTAAGCAAAATGGCAATGCTGATGGGTTGTCCAGGCAGTAGAGGATATGAACTATGGACTAACTTCGGAGTCAACCCGTCTGGGGTCTCATCCTGTGTTGGTCTCCTGCCGAAAGGGGAGACATGTAACGGAAATCACTTTTGGGCACAGATTGAGTCCGACTCAATGTGGTATACATTGTATATAGTGTGTATATATATATATATATATATATATATATATATATATATATATATTGTGTGTTGGCTGTTGTGCACTATAGCTTGCTGTGATGAGGTGGGGTGTGATTTCGTTCTATTGTCCGTGTTCGTCTGCTGGATTGTGGAGTGTCGATAAGCTGTCGTGGGTGGGTGGATGGAAGATCGTAAACGGTGGCGACCGTTACACCAATTGTTTGTGGCATCTGTAAAAACCCTTGTCCAGAGAAGAAAAGGTCAGCACTATCACTAGTCATATGTCATGCCAACAGTCAAGCATCCTGAGACCATGCATGTGTGATGTTGCTTCTCAGCCAAGGGAGTGAGCTCGATCACAGATTTTCTCAAGAACACAGCCATGAATAAAGAATGGGACAAAAACATCCTTCGAGAGCAATTTCTCTCAACCATCCAAGAACAGTCTGGTAAGGAAAAATGCCTTTTCCAGCATGATGGAGCACCTCACCATAAGGTAAAAGATAACTAAGTGACTTTGGGAACAAAACATCAAATTTTGGGTCCATGGCCAGGAAACTTTCCAGACTTTAATCCCATTGAGAACTTGTGGTCAATCCTTAAGAGGCGGGTGAACAATAAAACCCTCACTAATTCTGACAAACTCCAAGCATTGATTCTGCAAGAATGGGCTGCCATCCGTCAGGATGTGGCCCACAAGTTGATTGCCAGCATGCCAGGGTGAATGACAGAGGTCTTGAAAAAGAAGGGTCAACTCTGAAAATATTCACTCATTGCATAAACTTAATGTAATTGTCAATAAAAGCCTTTGACACTTTTGGAATGCTTGGAATTATACTTCAGTATAATATAGTAACTAACAAAAATATCCAAAAACACTGAAGGAGCAGACTTTGTGAAAATATTATATTTGTGCCATTCTCAAAACTTGGCCACAGCGGTACATCCCATGTCCTAACTACTTTTCTATAGGTTTTGCTTGCATCCTACTGCTTCAGTTCTGTGTTGACTTTGTGCGATTTGAACTTCCTCAGTTCTGAGGGACTCTCACCCCACACCTTTTTTAGGCTGTTGTGTTCTAGCAGAATCGGGCTTTTCCATCATGGGCCTCGCTTGGCGAGAGTAATCATAGACATGGAGCGCTCTTCCCTTGATTCTAGGGGTTCAAGGGTGTAAGGGCATAGGGCCTTCCACTTACCCTGGCTGGTCTTATTCTCCATGACTTGTTTGTCTCCCAAAATTCTTTGGGATCTGTTCCCTCATTTATTGTTGACTACATCAAGTTGTGATATCTCTCCCCCCCCCAATGGAAATTTGTTGTTTCACCTGTTTTTGTGAGTTCTGATTGATCAGCTTCTCGCTTTGGTTTTAGTATTTCTACATGGGGTAATATCTCCTTATCAAGATCAGGTTGATTCTGCGTCCTTCCTCGTGCCATGTGACAGGTTCCCCCTATTATGTTGGGGCATGTTAGGTACCTGAAATACAAACCTATCAAGTTATCAATTTACACATATTTGTATTGTACATGCACATCAGTCCCTGCCCTCAAGAAGCTTACAATCCAAGGTCACTAGATCACATTCATACATACATTCTTGGGCCAATTTAGACAGGAACCGGTTTACCTATCGGTATGTCTTTGAAGTGTAGGAAGAAACTGTTTTGTTGGGCCTGTTTATGGTTGTTTCTGTTGCCCATCCCTGAGTTAGACTGCATTTGGATTCCCCAACAGTATCAGAATAACTGCGTCCATCAATTGACTAGAAGAAAAATTAGTTTTTTGTAATCGCCGTAAAACCCTTTTGTTGGAATCCAGAGAGGAAAACTGGATTATTTGTTTTTGCCAATGACCTGCCCTCCTGTAGATGGCAGTATAACGGACGACTTGTGTTCCTCCATGGGCTCCAAGTGGAGATTTCATGGTTGGTACAAAAATCCTAATTTATGACACGCAGACAGGAGACTTAAAATAAAAAAATAAAAAATAAAATAAAAAACTGCATACATGGGTCACTGGTGACTGCCAGTTCTGTAGTCCAGCGTTGGTAACACATTGGATCTCTTGCTGCAAATGTAATTTTTTTTTTTTTATAAGTGTTAATTATTTTTTTTGTAATGCAGGTTTCTTCCAAATGAAAATTCACAAAATTTATCGGCAGTGGGGCTTCAAGGCGGAAACTTTGGAGGACAGAACAGACCCAATGAACCACGGTTTCCACACCGTTACTAAACATTTTAAATATTTCTTGGAGGACTTTTTTTTTTTTTTCGTTTGTTTTACGTTTATCTTGTATGTGGGGTTTCTAGAGGTTTTCTGCCTCACATTACAGGTCTTTTAAAATCCTTAACTGAATCTCTTTAATACTTCTGATAAAATTTGTTTATTGCATGATCCTACTATTCCAGTTTTACAGCCGTGCAAAGAAAGTTTCGTCTTGTGCAGAAGATGGAAGTAAAAATGTTGGAGACCTAAGCAGCCATAGCCTTCCATCACACTTATTTAGTGCTCTGTAAATAAGACTTCTCTTCACCACGTTTGCTTATTAGTGTCATTAATATAGTGTTAATGTGAGCAAGCCCCCTTTTTTTTATTATGATATGCTGTGCTTGTATTATCAGACAACCTTGTCTTGTAGAAGATGTATTTGCTCATAAGCCATTAAATGGGAACTAAAATGTTTTGATTTGTTCAAGTAGAAAGTGCTAATGTGGAGTTTTTTTTTTCTTGTGTTTATATAATTGGCTAGGTTGAATTCAAGTACATTCTCGCTATTCCTGCATCGTTTAGGATTTTGAAAATTGTTCTATTAATAAAAGCGGCAGCAATGGAGTGGTTAGGTGTGAGATGTGATGGGGTATAGCTTTTAAGTATTTTAGTGATTATTTGTCCCAGGAGCCACACATCAAGTCAAAACCTGCTGTATGCTGTCAATGGCAGTCTCAGCTTAGACCCCTGCCAGGCCATGCCCCCAGCACATTCCACTCCGCCCATTAAAGGTTACTCACGGGGATGGGGGCCATGAACATAAGTAGGCTTCGGTGTGCCTGCCAGGGGTCTAGGCTGAGACTGCCATTTACTACAATACAAGTCAGCAGGTTTTGACTTGATGTGTGGCTCCAGGGACAATTGATCACTCTCCACCATTGCCTGGAGCATAGACTAGCTCCATTCCCAGCTAGAACTCACATGGGACACTGGCCTTCATTCCTATACAGCTTTAGTGGCACACACACCTTAATTTTAAGTATTTTTGGACACACACCTGATGTAAATAACCCTATCAGTGTGTCTTATTTTAAAACCCTTGTTTTCTTCCATTGTTTCTCACCTAAAAAAAATCACATGGGGCCAGTCATCTTTGCTCTGGCTCCTGTTTTACCAACATGCACAGGAATAAGCTGTTATGAAAAACTGCTGTACAGCACTACAGACTTTAACTCACTGAAAATAATGCACTTATGGTTGATATCTCAGGGCATTAAAGCAGGCTTTAGTGTAAAAGTTGTCATCTAATATGCTAGTCTCTCTTGCTGCTACATTTGGAGGAGTGAAACTCCCCACAACACCTCTTCCCTGTCCCCCAATTGAATGTGTTCTGCTGGTGTAAGGTCCCCATGACGTACCTGGGGCCACCCTTAAAGCTTGGTAGATTCATATAAGATGGCTTATGGAGAAAGATAACATCCATTTGCAACAATATCATTTTAAATTGGGAATATTTTTAAAGCCATGATTTATGATGGCCATCTCGAATTTTTTTAAAATGCAGACCTGTGTTGTAAAATGTTACTCTTCTCTCAAGAAATAAATCTAATACAAAACTGCTTTTTCGCCTACAAGATCAGAAAATACAAGTGGCGATTTCTAGTCCCATTATTGGTAGGACTTAGAATATTATAACTGAATTGCAAGTAAACGAAAATCTTTGTGTTTTGGTCTGTAATGTTTGCTGGTCGGTGCTGGACCCTGCTGGCAGCAATATGAGTGAAGTGAAGTCCCTTTAAGACCTTGTTGAGCACACTTGTTGTAAAGACTGGGCCTGCAGCTTTCGACTAGGTGAGTGTCTCTTGAATAGTCTAGAGCAGTGGTCTCCAAACTGTGGCCCGAGGGCCGGATGCGGCCCTTGGCTTGCCTTTATCCAGCCCTTGGGGCACTATCCCTCCCACTGATACAAGACACTATTCTGCCACCTGACACAGACAATGGAGCACCATTTCTCCCACTGACACAACTAATAGAGCACTATTCCTCCCTATGATACCAGCAATGGGGCACTATTCCTCCCCTCTAATACTAGCTGTTTACTAACAATGATGCCAGGAAAAATTCCACTCCCGCTGGACAAAGTCCTGCCATCCAAGAGTCTGAGGGACAATAAACCGGCCCTTTGTTTAGAATGTTTGGAGACCCCTGGTCTAGAGCAGTGTGGCAGTGCTTTCCTGTGTTATGGGTTTTTTCTTTATCTTGCATCCCAGGGTACAAGGCATCTTCATATCCATTCTGATAGTTATAGGGAAGAAAGGCAATTACCGTTCCAGATGGAAATGCTTGGTTAATCGCCTCCTGGAGACCACGGGTGCTGGCAGTGTATATAGCAGAAAACAAAAAAAAATATTTGGACAGCCGCACTCCTGGAAAAGATTCCTGAATTGTCCTTTAATGGTAAAATGGATACACTACAATCCACAGCAAAAAGGTGAAAACTGGATACACAGCTGACGTTTCGCCACTGATGCTCAGTGCTTACTCATAGCTGACACTCTAAAGAATACATTCAAAATAAATACTCTTAACATGGTGATCACAGGATCAGAAGAGGACCAATCATGGATGATATCTCATTAAATGAAAATGGCTATCACATGTGTGCATGATCAGAGAGAGATGACACACCATTAATAGCACAAACACATCTAATTGCAACAAAACGTGTATGGATATTTGTGAGAAATGTTTTTTTTTATTGGATTATTTAAAATGTTTACAATAGTAGTAAATAAGATAACAATGTTGTATAGTATATGAGGTAACTCAGTATATATCTTCAAGTACATAAATACGTCGTTTAGGAAGACGCGTACATGTAATATAGCATAAGAAGGTAAAATAATATTTAGTAATAATTATCAAAACTAAAGATGTAACATTAATTATATAAGGTAGTATTGGTTCTCCCGAACACCCCCGAGGGGACTCATAGTGTTCAGGAGGGACATTCCCATAAGAAATGTCAACCAAATAAAGAAGAATAAATATTGGAATTGAATCAAATAATTAAATCAAGTCATATTATCGTACCAGAGATTCCAAGAAGCCCATTGGATCTTATATTTGTTAAGCATGCCTAAGGATGATGCCAGAATTTTCTCATAAGAATTATGAAGGTTGGTAAGGTCAATAGTGTCACCTGGAGATTGTGGAATAGAATCTTTCCATTTTCTAGTAATAGATAACCTAGCTGCTAAGAGAAAGTGAGTTATTGTTCTCTGTAGATTAGTTGGGAATTTGTCTATTCCTAGGGATAAGAGACCCAGAGCTGGATCAGTTTCTATTTAAGTGTGTGTCATATCAGAGATTATTTTGAAAATTTCTGTACAGTATTTTTTAAGTTTAGGACAACTCCACAATAAATGGAACAAATCCCCTTCATTGGGACAGTCTCCAACAAGTGTTAGGTGTTTGGGAATTAAATTTGGACATTACCGCTGGGGTAAAATACCAACGTAAAGTACTTTTGGTAGATAATTCCCAAAGAGAGGTGCACTTAGAAGCAGATTGATTGGCTTTACAAGCTTTAAGCCATTGGTTGTCTGAAAAGGAACATTGAAGGTCTTTTCCCACATTAGATGAGAAGAAGATTTAGTGAAAGTACGTTTTCGTTGCATTAAATTATAAAATAAGGAAATGCTTTTTTTTTTGTTGTACTGGTGAAGTCAAATATGACCAGGCTAAAGTGTGGATGAGTTGAGAAATGGCCTAACTTATATAGACAATGTACTACCTGTGTATATTGAGGGTTATTAATGAGAGGTAGGTCATATTCAGATTGAATAGATTGGAAGGATTTAATGTATCCATTCGAATAAAAGTCCTGTAGGTAATTAATGCTTTTTTTGTGCCAAGAAGCAATCGGAATGTGATTAACAAGGAGGTACAAAGTTTGAACAGGGATTTTAATATCGATGTTTGGGTTAGTCTGTTCACAAGAAGTCAAGAATTTAAACCAAGTTTTAATGGAAACATCTATTGTAGGTGGTAAATGATTTGGGATTATAATACCCAAAATGGCCCCATACAACCAAAGATTGGTTGAACCATATGTAAAGTAGCTGGATTCAATATTACCCCATTGAGTAGTAGGAGTGGTTGAGAACCATTCTCTCATTTGTGTTAGAATGGAGGAATGAAGGTGTCCTGGACGTAAGCAGCGTGAAAACTGCAAGTGTAGTGTGAATATAGCAGTACACAAGGTAGTTGAGACAGGGACTCAGACATTGTCAGTCGGAGTAGCGGCAGCAGGGATGACAACCCGCAGACGAGCAGCATTCCAACCTGCTGCTGGAGGAAACAGAAGCCCGGTTGGTGGGCTTAGAGCATACATCTGCAGAGAGGAGGTCAGACATCTGGAGCTGTAACTAGGAGATGGGAGGAGGAGGTAAAGGCTAACAGCCCGGACCTGAAGAAAGGACAGGGAGCATTAACTCCCAAACGGGGTACAGCGGTACCTGCATCAAACTGTGGCTCTCCAGCACATGGACATGGCACCTTGATTGCGGGCGGTGGTGGAACGCTGAGAGGACCTCCCGGAAGCACTAGTACGGAGCAAAGGGGCGGTGGACAGACTGCCAGAGGTATTAACAGTATGGACTGTATGGGGGAGGATGGCAGCTCTAAGGAGAGAGAGGACTGTTGGCTGGAAGTGAGAGATATCCCTCTAGAAACCCCTTTAGAGATAAACCAGGACCCCCTGACAATAGCAATGGCTAGAGAAGATAGGGGGGAACATAAAAGCAACCCCCACGAGAGGAATAGAGAAAGCTCTCAAGAAACAAAATCGTCACTAAAAGCCGAATGTATAAATTCTAGCATTGTATCTGAGTCACATAATACACTGCCTGATAGAACATCTGATAGAACACCCCCTAAAGAGCAAGGGGTAATAGATACAACGAATACAATGGACATACTTGGAAACCCCAATATATATGGCACATTTGGGACAGGCGGAACAGAAATTGGGGTTATTTTGGAGCAAATAAAAGCTCTCCCCACAAAAGCAGATATACAGCAGTTAATAGCAACAGTAGAACGTTCATGTAAACAGGTGGTGGATGAGCTTAAAGAAGAGTTGGGGGAGGTGGGAAATAGAGTGGAGGTCATTGAAAATGGTCAGGAGGAGATCACACAAGCTATAGAAGACATCAAAGACATTACTAGATCACATGAAGAAGCCCTGAATATATACAAAGATCGTCTGGACGATCTTGAGAACAGGGAACGCCGTCAGAATATACGGATACGAGGTCTACCTGAGAAAACATCATAATGCGGACCTGCTAGGAATAGTGCAGAGACTATTTCTTCAAATCAAGGGTGAATCAACATCAGAGGCTATGGAAATAGATAGAGTTCACCGTGTGACAGCCACCGCCTATCAGAATAAAGAGAGGCCAAGAGATGTGATCTGTAAAATGCACAAGTATTCGGTGAAAGAGGCGATTATGAGAGCTGTATGGGATACACCTATGATAGAATTTGAGGGAGCCCAAATCTCCATATTTCCGGACATATCACGCCGTACATTAATGCAAAGGAGGGCAGTAAGACCAGTGTTGGAGGCACTACGTGAGGTAGATGTTAGATACCGTTGGGGGTTTCCCTTTCGTTTAACAGCTTCTCGGAACGGGAAAACGGCATCACTTCGAACCAAGGATGATCTGAAAATGTTTCTAGAGACTTTAGATCTTCCCCCAACTGACTTTCAGGATTGGAGAGGATTTAATACTAAAAAACCCTTGCAGCACCCAGAGCCTTGGCATAAGGTCCTAAGAAAAGACCCATAAGGAGGGAAAAAAAAGAATGATTAGAGGTCAAAAAAAAAAAAAAGAGAAAAAATATAGAGACATAAAGTGTTCAATAGTAAAATGGGACAATCAAGCAATGAGGAATTCCCCCCCCCCTTTTTTTTTTTTTCTCTCCTGCTCATCCTTTTTCTCCATTTTCACAAAGAAAGAGAGGGCTAAGGTAGAAGGGAGGAAGGGGGAGCAGGAGGGGGGAAGAGAAGGGTAGAGGGTAGATGGGGGAGAGGGATAAGGGGGAAATTAATATAAAAATAGAAATATAGAAATAGAAGGAAATTTGGGAGGGAACAGAGGGAGATATATAGAGATGGGAGAGGGGAGGGGAAGGTATTAAATATGAATATCAATTTTTTTTTCTTTTTTTGGTCTTTTTTTGGTGATGACTCCACTAAAGGGAGGGGGGAGAGGGGGAAGGGAAAAGAAAAGGGGGAGAGTATTGAAACAATTTGTCTTTCTAGGTAATTGACCGAGTGGATTTGAGGGGACCTAACTGTATTTGTTATATAAATGGTCTGTAAATATGGCCCCTCCTCTTTTCCACCCCCCCCTTTTTTTTTTTTTTTCTGTTTTCCTTTTATTGGTGGACGTCTCCTCTCCCCACAGGGGGAGGGAGACATTCGCAGGGGGAGTTTTGCTCTATTCTGTTTTTTTTTTGTTTTTTTTGCTCCTTTTTTTTCCCCTTTTTTCCCTCTCTTTTTCTTCTCTCCTCTGTTTCGAGGGGTATGCTGTATAACCTTCTCTGTTGACATGCTGATCGGAATGTGATCCAGGTGATGCTCCCAGTCAGATCTAATAAACACAGTATTTATTAGCATCAAGAGTACAACCACATATATATATATATAAACAAACGTATGTTCCGCAGCCATGTGGGCTCTATGCCTGTAAAGTGTGGGCTTTGATCAATAAAATCACTGATATTTAACATTAGGATTTGACTGGGAGCATCACCTGGATTGCATCCCGATCAGCATGTCAGAGAAGGCTCCACTGCTGCTAAGCAATGTGCAGGGAGCTCAACTGTCTACAACCAATAGAGATGGGCTCGGGTGTGTTTGAAATCCCACATGCCCAATCCCGCCAGGAAGCCAACACTCCACATCGCTAATCACAGGCAGTGAGACATTTCCTGATCTGTGAAATGTCTCACTGCCTGTGATTAGCGCTGTGCAGTGTGGGCTTCCTGGCAGGCCCTGGCATGTGGAATTTTGAACATGCCCAGCCCATCTCTAACAACAAATTGTGCTGGCCCTCCTGGACATCAGCCCCATAAAGTAACCAGCACTGGGTTCCAATGTGCTGCCGCCACTGCCAAGGAGACAGAGACCAGCGCTGTGAATAGTCGGGACAGGACAGCAACTCTGGTTATTCCAGCACTGGTCCACACTGGGAGGATTCCCCCGTCCACCTATAATGTGTAGATGGGGGAATTGGATCATTTCTTTTTTTTTTTCATTCAACCTAATAGTTGAATGAAAAAAAGTGATCAATGTATGGGCTGCCTAAGAGCTAAGGCCAGCCATAGACAGTTTAAATCTCAGCAGGAACTGGCTGAGATTTGAACCATTAATGAGCAGATTCTCTTATGATTATCACTAGTGGGCGAGCTGAGGGAGGGGGAGGAAGCCCCGCAGAGCTGACTGGGGATGCTCTCCCTCTCAGGAGAGACTGTTACTCCAGCGGCGGCGGCACATGGTGGGGCACAGCATAATGTTGGGGGGGTCAGGGGCCCCTCTGCCCCCCCTAGAGACGCCTCTGCGTTTCAGAGGGTCCTGCAGTCCCCTAACATTCCACAAAAATATCGTAACCGCTGCCCTCATGGGGGGTCAAACACATATCCAACAGGGAAAAAAACATCACCCTCATACCCACCCTCCTCCCTCCATGTGGTAGAGGATGCGTTGGCAGACTGGGATGTGAATAGGCATAGTTCGGTCAACTGGGTAGTAGAGAGAACTGAGTCTCCACTTGGCAAGTAAGGAGAAATAACCGATCTGGAGCAATCCATCGTATAGTAACAACCTGGATCGCACAACAATGTGTCGAATAAGCATGTGGATCTCATCCGTAGTGGGCTAACCACCTGTGCAGGCTGGGCATCCATCTGCATAGAAATCTGTTGTTGTTCCAAACTCCGGATAGCCAACGGGCAATCCCAACATGTCTGGGACAACCGGTCCCACAAACCATCAACTTGGCCATCTGGTGTGGCAACATAGTCACCAGTCAACTTCATTAGAAGCATTGGCAGCAATAGTTTTCAAACTCACATTTTGTTGAAAGAATCATTGTTTCCGGCAGGTTCCTTAGCCGAGGAAAAATCAAGGCAGCGCAATTAGTATACATCCGATGGTTCAATCTTCAACCTTAGGAGGTCTCTGGGCCTGGCACAGTGCGCACCTATTAGCATCCAGCCAGTCCGAGGCTTCAGCAGGGTGTTCAAAAAAGTGGGCTTGGCCCCTCAATATGATTCTGAGTTTCGCCGTGTACAGCATTGCATACGGCGCCTGTAGTTTCTGCAGGCGTTTTTTAATTTCAGTAAAGCGTGCCTGACTCTTCTGGACTGCAGCAGAGAAATCGGGGTAGAACGAGACCCGCATGCCATTAAACGGAACATTCCTCTTCTTCCTAGCCAGCCTCAGTATCATTTCTCTGTCTCTGTAGTTCAACAGTCGGGCCAGTATCGGGCGGGGGGGGGGGGATTCCCAGGGGGAGAGGCCTAGTTGGTACTCTGTGAGCCCTCTCAACTCCATATAGGTGTGTAAATGCGTCTTTATCAAACACATCAGCCATCCATTGCTCCACAAACTGCGTGGGGTCGCGGCCTTCCACTTTTTCTGGTAGCCCCACTATACGCACATTATTGCGCCTGAGGTGGTTCTCAATATCTTCCGCCCTCATATCCACGGCCCTAGCCAGCCGTGCGGTTGATTGGGCATCTCTGATCAGCAGGGGTAGCTTATCCTCTATGTCACTTATCCTGCTTTCCGCTGCAGTGGTTCTCTCCCTTATTTTCTGAATGTCTTATCTAATCAGGCAAACCTCCTCCTCCAGGCTCCCAAAACGTGCCTGCAGGCTGTTCACTGAGGCCATACATTTGTTCACGGATTTTAGTATAGCAGCAAGTGTGGGTTGCTCTCCCCCTCAGGTCCATGGTCATCATCCTCCTCCTACAGGTCTGGGCTGCCCTGACTCTGCAAAATCATGGCGTCCGCTCCTTGCACACTCTCCCTCTTCTCCATGTCATTGTCCCTGGGGGCAGCACAATCATCCAGGGGCTGTGTTTCTACCATGCTCCACTTCTCTGCCAGTTTCAGGGCATAGTACCTCATGTCCTTAGGGCTCTCCGGTGTGCTTTTCGGGGGACTTGAGTTGTTTACTCACCCCCTTCTTAGCCTTATCTCCCGTTTGCGCCTTCTGTGCTGATGGTGGGGCGGCGCCATATTGGGAATCCTGCCGCAAGCTATCATCCTTCTGTCCGCAGGTCATCATGCCCCTTAGAAGTAGCAGAACGTCAGCCGGGTGTTGAGGGAATGTTCTCAAGGCAGCATGGTGAAAAATTTAGGGTTTTTAGAGTGCCGGAAACCGGATTAATGAAGAATCAAAGTGGGAGCTCTGTGAAGAAGCGTCTGCTCACATGCCGCGCTGGCCACGCCCCCAAGGAACATAATTCAAACATATATAAAAGATTAAAACCATAACATATATGTGCATAGCTCCTCATACAGAAAACATAAAAACATTAAGCATAAAACATAAATATTGCACTTTAGGTAAGATTGCACACAGAAAAACATCCTTAACTGAGGTATGGACTCCAGAGATAGAGATATCATTTTTCCCCTGTACAAATCATTAGTAAGACCTCATCTGGAATATGCAGTCCAGTTTTGGGCACCAGTTCTCAAAAAGGATATCGGAGAACTGGAGAAAGTGCAGAGAAGGGCAACCAAACTGATAAGAGGCATGGAGGAGCTCAGCTATGAGGAAAGATTAGAGGAACTGAATTTATTCACTCTTGAGAAGAGGAGAATAAGGGGGGATATGATCAACATGTACAAATATATAAGAGGTCCATATAGTGAACTTGGTGTTGAGTTATTCACTTTAAGGTCAACACTGAGGACAAGGGGGCACTCTTTACGTCTGGAGGAAAAGAGATTTCACCTCCAAATACGGAAAGGTTTCTTCACAGTAAGAGCTGTGAAAATGTGGAACCGACTCCCTCCAGAGGTGGTTCTGGCCAGCTCAGTAGATTGCTTTAAGAGAGGCCTGGATTCTTTCCTAAATGCACATAATATAACTGAGTACTAAGTTTTGTAGGTAAAGTTGATCCGGGGTAAATCCGATTGCCTTTCGGGGGATCAGGAAGGAATTTTTTCCCCTCCGGTAGCAAATTGGATCATCGCTCTGCTGGGGTTTTTTGCCTTCCTCTGGATCAACTGTGGGTATGGAGTTGGGTGTATGGGAGGATGTACTGTGTTTTACTTTGGTTTTTTTTGTTTTTTTTTTATGGTTGAACTGGATGGACTTGTGTCTTTTTTCAACCTGACTAACTATGTAACTATGTAACTATGTAACTGAATTTCCTCTCAAATTATGTTGTAAAATTCAATATGGATGTCAGAAATATCCAACACCCCCTCAGACATCCCCAATGTGATGAGCAGGTTGTATTAGATGTGCCACAGAGATGTCACTGGAAGTCCAGAAGGAAATGGAGTCTACCTCCTAGGCAGTCAGATGTCGTCAACCCAGGAAAGGGCACCGACTACTCCAATACTGAAGATCCTAGTAAACCATGGGTATGGCAATCATAAAAGATCCTCCAAGCATCCAAACACGATCTGGTTCAGGTAAGTGAGAACCCTGGCATGGGAACTGGAAACCAACTGGAGGGGGTTCAAAAAAAACTTATCTTCAACAAATTCATGTAAAGAGAAGAACAAAAATGGGGGCTCCAATGGTGTAGGTCATAAAGAGGTTTTAATGAAAAAAACAATATACATAAATAAAATATATATAAAAAAAAGGTGATCACAATTCATATGTATTAAAAGCAATATGGGGAGAAAAATGCATGGCCTGACTGACGCGTTTCGATCCAATAGGATGTCTACAGGGGCATTAACCTGCTCCCCCATATTTCCATATATTTATAATAAAACATACTTAATGGCCAGCCAATCAAACAGGATGTGGTAAGTGGAACCGTGTGGTTGGACAAAATTCAGTCACGTGATATGACCATGGTCCAATTTCCTGTTAACGGGTCAATCACAACAACAAGGAAAAGTCCTTCCTGGTTCAAAGTGAATCAAACCAGGAAGTAGCAACAGCAGCACATGGCAAACAACCTGCCTAAAAGTCTGCCAAAATGAGGTCATTCTCTCATGTGACTGTCACGCGACCGCTTCGTGACTGTCTCTCACTTGACAGTCCCTGCCCAATCACCATTAGTTCAGGTAGACATGTCAGCAATAAACTGTGTGTGAAATGTCAAATCTGAGAGAGAAAGACAAGGAGGATAACCGATTGAATCCCAATCTGATACGCACTCCAGTACCTGGCATTGTATACTGCAGTGTTTTTCAACTCCGGTCCTCAAGGCACACCAACAGGTCAAGTTTTCAGGATTTCCCTCAGATGAAATGGCTGTGGTGATTACTAAGACAGTGAAACTGATCAAATCACCTGTGCAAAATAATGGAAAGCCTGAAAACATGACCTGTTGGTGTGCCTTGAGGACTGGAGTTGAAAAACACTGGTATACTGTATTGACACAAAACATGGCCAATAGTGCACAAATGCCGCAGTCACGGGACACAAAGGAACCAGGGAGGATATCTGACCGTATTAAATCGGACATGTGTCCAAAGCCTAGCATCGCCCACTGTCTCAAAATAGAACAATAAGTGAAACGAAAGCCACAGAGGCCAAAGCAGATTCAATACATACCACAAACATAATAAAAACTAAGGGCCAGATCCACAAAGAATTTACGGTGGCGTATCTATTGATACGCCGCGCAAGTTCTATGATGCGCCGTCGTATCTTTGTTTTGTATTCACAAAACAAGATACGCTGGAATTTTGCTAAGATAAGACAGACGTAAGTCTCTTACACCGTCTTATGTTAGTTGCATATTTACGCTGGCCGCTAGGTGGCGCTTCCGTAGATTTCCGTGTCGAATATGTAAATGAGCTATATATGCCGATCCACGAACGTACTTGCACCCGGCGTATCAATATACGCTTTTTACGTAAGGCATATGACCGCCGTAAAGTTACCCCTGCTATATGAGGCGCAGCCAATGTTAAGTATGGACGTCGGAACAGCCGTCAAATTTTACGTCGTTTGCGTAAGTCGTATTGCGAATAGGGATGTGCGTAAGTTACGTTCACGTCGTAGGCATGTCCTTGGTAGCTAATATAACCTACATATATATACAGCTAGGCCTGCTAAGAACCTAATGTAGAGCACATGCTTAAATATGAGAGACAAAAGCAAAGTTATTCACAGTTTAATTCATACCAGAAAGCATAGAGTTACGCGTTTGTGACTCATCAGAAGCCTTGGCCCAATCACAGCCAATCTCACATTGAGCAGAGTCTTGACCAGTCACAGCCACTGTCTGGAAAGTTTCTAGCACATGCTCTGCAAATAATTCATTCCACAACAGAGGACAGAGAGCAGACACACAGAGACATACAGAGAGCAGTTCTTATGGAAGCCAGAGGGCAAAATTTGGTAATTATACAGTTATATATATTTTCTTATTGTAAATAGTGTGATTAGAACTGTATACTGATTTAGCTGTGTGTTCACTTGTAGTTCCACCAAACCCGAACCATATCAAACCCGAACCATATCAAACCTGAATCACTCATCAAACCCAAACCTTAATACCGAACCACTCATCATACCATACCTTCAAACCAAACTGAGCTAACCCTGCAAACCACAGTTATACCTTTCAGAGAAATCAGAGAATGCTTTTGTAACGGTCACCACCATTTACGACCTTCCATCCAACCACGACAAGCTTATCTAACACACTGCGACAATCCTGCATACACGATCCATTCCATTTCCCATAATAACCGAGACACAAGCTTTGGTACTCTCTGGTTTCAAAATGAATGAACACTTTATTGGTTTCTTCTCAGCTTTTTATACAGTACAGTACAAGATGCTACAGCTAATCACAGAACAATGCAAAATACACCCCCTTATTCACACACTGAGGCCAATTATCTAATCGTGGCAGAATATGGCTTATGTCACTTCTTAAAACGCTAATTTCCTCCTTGATAGCATTCTCCAGCCTCCTCAGCATCCCTTCCAGTTCAATCATTGTTGGTATATGTGTCCCTGGTCTCAGTTAATCGGCCAGATCTCCTTCTGTAGATGTATCAATGGCTGGGGGGTTCGTTCCACCTGCCCCTTTTTTGGTGCCTCCAATTTTCGCTGTTTTCTTTTCCGTAACTGGGCTTTTGGTTCCTCCTTCCTGGGACATGTAGCGTTTTATTGAGCCGGTATTTGAGTTGTCCTTTGGGGTTTTCGGGGTGGAGCCCCTAGTGGTCTTACTCATAGTATGTCTATTCCTCGTTCGAATTCGCTTCCCCAGTTTCAATATGAATGTTACTTTTGTCCTGGTCTAACTTGGGGGCACGAATAGGGGATTTGTTGGGCGCCCCAGAACGCTCTACGGGTGGCAACCTGAATTTATGCTAGAGAGGGGACCACTTTAACCTCCTCGCCTTCTATACGTAGCTGGAGTGCTTATTGAGAAGGATTTTTTTTTTTAAGTATGGGATGGAGGGCTGATAAGTAGGGGATCCCACAGGTCGGCTTGGTAACTCCGCGATGTACACTGGTGCTCTACCCCTGGTGCACCTAAGGCGGTACAGCCCACTTCTGAGGTTCAACCCCAGTATTCTCCCTCACCGAAATAGCCCATGCATACTATGGGACGTTCTACCCAACCTAGCTCATAGGGTAGCTCCTCCTACACGTGGGAATTGGGAGTTAGCATAAAAACCCTGTTACAGAAGGGGCTTTGTGTCACATCGACGAGTCTAATACCGTACTGTCACCAGATTCCTCTGATATGGAACAAAACTCTAGGGGCAATCAGGGGTTAAAACCTTTATAAGAAAATGTATGGGGGTACCTAACACTATAAAAACCTGGCGGGCGAACCTCAAAAAATAACTAGCTACCTAGCAGCACTAGCGACACTAATACAGCGATCAGAAAAACGATCGCTTAGTGACGCTGGAAATAGGGGGTGAAAGGGTTAACTCTAGGGGCAATCAGGGGTTAAAAACTTTATTTTGAAAATTTAAGGGGGTACCTAACGCTATAAAAACCTGGCGGGCGAACCTCAAAAAATAACTAGCTACCTAGCGGCACTAGCGACACTAATACATCGATCAGAAAAACGATCGCTTAGTGACGCTGGCAATAGGGGGTGAAAGGGTTAACTCTAGGGGCAATCAGGGGTTAAAACCTTTATTAGAAAATGTATAGGGGGGAACCAAACGCTATAAAACCTGGTGGGCGAACCTCAAAAAATAACTAGCTACCTAGCGGCACTAGCGACACTAATACAGCGATCAGAAAAACGATCGCTTAGTGGCGCTGGCAATAGGGGGTGAAAGGGTTAACTCTAGGGCCAATCAGGGGTTAAAACCTTTATTAGAAAATTTATGGGGGTACTTAATAAAGGTTTTAACCCCTGATTGCCCCTAGGGTTAACCCTTTCACTTCCTATTGCCATCGTCACCAAGCGATCGTTTTTCTGATCGCTGTATTAGTGTCGCTAGTGCTGCTAGGTAGCTAGTTATTTTTTGAGGTTCGCCCGCCAGGTTTTTATAGCGTCAGGTACCCCCATAAGATTTCTAACGCTATAAAAACATGGCGCGAACCTCAAAAAATAATTAGCTACCTAGCGGCACCAATACAGCGATCAGAAAAACGATCGCTTAGTGATGCTGGCAAAAGGGGGGTGAAAGGGTTAACTAGTGGGTGATCAAGGGGTTAAAACCTTTATTGGGGGGTAGGGGGCTACCCTGGACCTAACACTAACTGCCTGTCACACTGACACTAAATGCAGTGATCAGTAAATAAATGATCACTGCTATTTAGTGACAGGGGGCTGGGGGGGGGTGACTGGGGGGGGGATTTGTGTGCCTATGTGTACAGGTGTCAGTGTGGTGCTTGTGTACTCACTGTGAGATGTCTCCTCTCCTCCGCCGGACGAAAATACCGGCGGGAGGAGCGGTGACATCACTTTCTCCTCTGCCTGTGTTTAAAGTTCAGGCAGAGGAGGAAGCCGATTGGCTGGGAGCGATCCGGAGGGGGCGGACAAAAACGAACAGCCGCCCCCTCATCCCGGATCGCTCCTAACCACTTACCGACTGCCGCACGCAGCGGAGGGGGTCCCAATTGGACCCCCGACCCGCGGAAAGGCAGGGACGTGCGGCAGTCCTTAAGTGGTTAAGGAATAGTAGCGAGTCAGATTATAGTCAGACTATAGTAAAACCAATAGTTTCATATTAAAAGAGGAAAAAGTGTAGCTGCTGACTTTTAATAAAAAGACACTTACCTGCTCTACGTTCCAGTGACGCGGCCGCCCTGAGCTTCGCTCCCCTCGCCCCCCCTCTCCGGCCGGCGCCTCCATTCATAGTGTGGTCATCCGGCCATGACGGCTTCACGGCCGGGCACTCACTGCGCATGCACGAGTGGACAGGAAGGGGCCGTAAGAAAAGAAGTTGTCGAGGCAGTCCCTGGGAGGAAGTGGGACAGGAAGTCCCACTCCAACCGAAGCCCCCACTCCCCCCCCCAACAAAAATGACATGCCAAATGTTGCATGTAAGGGGGCGAGGAGTGCTTAAAACAAAAGTTCCACTTTTGGGCAGAACGCTGCTTTACCTGAATAGTTGCAATACAGGTGGTTCTCAAAAAATTAGCATATTGTGATAAAGTTCATTATTTTCTGTAATGTACTGATAAACATTAGACTTTCATATATTTTAGATTCATCACACACAACTGAAGTAGTTCAAGCTTTTTCTTGTTTTAATATTGATGATTTTGGCATACAGCTCATGAAAACCCAAAATTCCTATCTCAAAAAATTAGCATATTTCATCCAACCAATAAAAGAAAAGTGTTTTTAATAAAAAAAAAGTCAACCTTCAAATAATTATGTTCAGTTATGCACTCAATACTTGGTCGGGAATCCTTTTGCAGAAATGACTGCTTCGTGGCATGGAGGCAATCAGCCTGTGGCACTGCTGAGGTGTTATGGAGGCCCAGGATGCTTCGGTAGCGGCCTTAAGCTCATCCAGAGTGTTGGGTCTTGCGTCTCTCAACTTTCTCTTCCCAATATCCCACAGATTCTCTATGGGGTTCAGGCCAGTGTTGTAAGTAATGGAGTTACAATAAACGCAGTTACCTAACGCAGCCTCTTTTGAGGGTAACGAGTAATCTACCTGATTACTCTTCCCCTCACAGTAACTCAGTTACCATTACTTGGGCGGCATTACCGCAATTACATCTACCGCCACTAGATGGCAGCAGAGTAATTGCTTCTGCCGGCGCTGTGAACATAAATATGGGTGGAACTCCGCTTTAGAATCATGTGACCGCTGTGATGGCCTGTCACAGCGGTCTGAAAACTCCCAATCGCAAGGAGCCCTGGATACAATGAGCCCCAGCCGCCTCACACTGACCTATCACCGGGGAACAACTCGCATCGATCACACACACTGTGTGCGCAACCTGATCAATGATCCGCTTAGTGACGCTGGAAATAGGGGGTGAAAGGGTTAACTCTAGGGGCAATCAGGGGTTAAAAACTTTATTTTGAAAATTTAAGGGGGTACCTAACGCTATAAAAACCTGGCGGGCGAACCTCAAAAAATAACTAGCTACCTAGCGGCACTAGCGACACTGAGGCGGCGTACAGACGATCGGACATATCCGATGAAAACGGTCCGCGGACCATTTCCATCGGATATGTCCGATCGGGAGTTTGATCCGATGGCGTGTACACACCATCGGATCAAATTCCCCGCCGCCGGACGGCGCGGTGACGCGGCGGTGACGTTGACGCCGCCGCGCCACCGCCACGTCACCGCACCAGGAAGTAAAACACTTCCGCGCATGTGCCGAATCCATTTGGCAGCGGCGCGGCGGCGGTGGGGGCCGACATGTCTGCTGGTAAGTGTACTAACCAGCAGACATGTCGGGCGGACAGATTCCACCGGATAGATTTCAAAGCTTGCTTTGAAATCTGTCGGGTGGAGAAATCTGTCCGCTAGCCCATACACACGAGCGGAGATGTCTGCTGAAACGGTCCATCGGACCGTTTTCAGCGGACATATCCCCTCGTGTGTACGCCGCCTAATACATCGATCAGAAAAACGATCGCTTAGTGACGCTGGCAATAGGGGGTGAAAGGGTTAACTCTAGGGGCAATCAGGGGTTAAAACCTTTATTAGAAAATGTATAGGGGGGAACCAAACGCTATAAAACCTGGTGGGCGAACCTCAAAAAATAACTAGCTACCTAGCGGCACTAGCGACACTAATACAGCGATCAGAAAAACGATCGCTTAGTGGCGCTGGCAATAGGGGGTGAAAGGGTTAACTCTAGGGCCAATCAGGGGTTAAAACCTTTATTAGAAAATGTATGGGGGTACTTAATAAAGGTTTTAACCCCTGATTGCCCCTAGGGTTAACCCTTTCACCCCCTATTGCCATCGTCACCAAGCGATCGTTTTTCTGATCGCTGTATTAGTGTCGCTAGTGCTGCTAGGTAGCTAGTTATTTTTTGAGGTTCGCCCGCCAGGTTTTTATAGCGTCAGGTACCCCCATAAGATTTCTAACGCTATAAAAACATGGCGCGAACCTCAAAAAATAATTAGCTACCTAGCGGCACTAATACACGATCAGAAAAACGATTGCTTAGTGTCGCTGACAATAGGGGGTGAAAGGGTTAACTCTAGGGGCAATCAGGGGTTAAAACCTTTATTAGAAAATGTATAGGGGGGAACCAAACGCTATAAAAACCTGGTGGGCGAACCTCAAAAAATAACTAGCTACCTAGCGGCACTAGCGACACTAATACAGCGATCAGAAAAACGATCGCTCTAGCTCAGAGACTTAAAGCAGCGAGAGCCAAAGCTAATATTCCATTCCTGCTCCACCCGGTGGACAAACATAAAATTGTGAATCCTAAGGAGATCGCTGACTCATTTGCACAGTACTACTCCAGTCTATATAATCTCCATCTGGACCCTAACACCCCACAGCCTGTAGATAGTGCTATTCAGGATTTCTTACATAAGGTGAATCTCCCTTCTCTTTCCCAATCTCAATTGGACGCTTTAAACGCCCCCATTACTGAGTCTGAGATCGAACGAATCATTAAGCAGCTTCCACTAGGTAAATCCCCTGGACCGGATGGCCTCCCTAATGATTACTATCAAGTCTTCCAAAAAAGTTTAGTCCCTACCCTCAAGGAAGTATTCTTGAATGCTATGTACTCTGCCTCGTTTCCCTCCGAAATGTTAAAAGCATATGTGGTCACTATTCCTAAACCGGGCAAGGATCCTGTCACACCGGCCAACTTCCGGCCAATATCGCTACTTAATACTGACGTCAAACTTTATGCGAAGCTTATAGCCCACAGACTACTACCTATCCTCCCATCCCTTGTAGGACCTGACCAATCGGGCTTTACCACTGGAAGACAGGCATCTGATGCCACTAGAAGGGTGTTGGGAGTGGTGCAACATGCCAGGACATTTCATACGCCTTCTTTGCTCCTGTCATTGGATGCAGAGAAGGCGTTTGACAGGATACATTGGGGATATATGAGGCAGACCTTGCTGAAATTTGGGTTTGTGGGACCGATCCTTTCGGCCATTTTAGCTCTGTATTCCTCCCCGTGTGCCCAGGTATACACCTCTGGTCTACTGTCGAGCACATTTTCAATTACAAATGGCACTCGTCAAGGTTGCCCTCTTTCACCCTCCATTTTTAATTTGCTTATTGAGCCATTGGCGGAGAGGATAAGGTCCCACCCAGGTATTGAGGGAATCCAAACATCTAAAAAGATTCACTCTGTGAACCTTTTCGCAGATGATATAATTCTCTTTCTGACCTCGCCCTCCACCTCCCTGGGTCACGCCCATTCCACATTATCTGAATTTAGCCTCATTTCCTATTACAAGGTGAATTGTACAAAATCCTTTATCCTTGACCTAGGAATACCCATGGCTCTTCGGACCCAACTGCAGGAGACATTTCCTTACTCGTGGAGTGGGTCCTCTATCACATACCTAGGATTAAAAATAACAGCAGACCCCGCGCAACTAGTAGAAGCCAATTACACTCCTTTGATCAACAAGATTTCGGGTGAAGTTGTTAGATTAACTAAGGTTGAACTCACCTGGTCTGGCCGCTTAGCCGCCTTTAAAATGCTACTCTTACCACAGATGTTGTATGTTTTCAGGACCCTCCCAGTCCCTATTCCATCCCTTTATCTTAAAGCACTCATTACATTACTCTCTAAATTCATTTGGCAGAAAACAAGACCAAGATGTTCAAAACTCTTTCTAGTTAAACATAGGATGGCTGGGGGCATGGGATTGGTCGATATACGCGACTATTTCCGTGCCTCGACCCTATCACAGCTTCGGGCATGGATAGACGCGAATTCTGGTGCTGTATGGAAGGACATTGAGCAAGACCTATGCCCAGTTCATGATCTGAAGGACTTTCTTCTCATTGATGCCTGGAAACCATTTGGGTTACAGGGTCTCCCCCTGTCTCTGCGGGCCTCTGTTCAGGCCTGGAGGGACCTACGTTGCAGAAGCAGCCCTACCTCCTCCCTCACAGAGGTCCCCATCCCTATTAATATTTTTACTCGGGTCATCCCTGACATTTCTCTCACTAATTGGCGAAATGGAGGGATCCAATTTGTTAATGATTTATTTCACAATAATGCTCTTCTTCCCTTTGAGTCCCTACGTGATAAGTTTGATCTGTCCCTGACTGACCATTTTACTTATCTCCGAATAGCTCATTTTTTAAGATCCTTGAAGACACATCAGGTATTCCTCCCTAAGGAAGTCTGGCACTTCTACAACTCCACTCCTGCCCCCTGTAAGGGAATTGCTCTCTTCTACAACTTATTTCAAGACAAGCTTCAATTTACGAAATCCCCCCCATTTCTGAAATGGGAGAGTGACTTAGGTGAAACGTATACAGAAGTCCAGTGGAAGCGCGCATTCCGGGCCTTGTTCAAGGCCTCGGCATGTGTGAATCATTGGGAACTATCCCAAAAGATAACTTTGAGATGGTATCTCACCCCTTATAGAATTTCTAAATTCAGCGGGGACTATTCCTCGCTCTGCTGGAGGAATTGTGGTATGGTAGGGAACCTGTTGCACATGTTGTGGTCTTGCAAGCACCTTACAAGTTTCTGGACCTCAATCTTTTCAAATATTTCTAGACTTACGGGCATACTTACACGACCAAATCCTGGGTTGGCGATATTACACTTGGGTATAGATCTCTTCCCACCCAACTTTAGGACGGTGGTTACACATATCCTCCTTGCAGCTCGGACATTAATAGCCCAACACTGGAAGGAGGATAAAGCACCAAATGTCTCAGAGGTCTGGAAAATGGTTCAGTCCAATTATGTACATGAATCCCTCCTTGCAAGCAGACGTGGAGTCAGAACGAAATTGGACGCCAACTGGTCTATTTGGAAATTGTGGTATACTGGTGGGACCTAAAATTACCCATTGATTGCTGTAACGGCTACCCAAGTAGGGAGAGGGTATCAGCCGCTGACGACGTCCTTTTCCCTGGCAAGTTGCTATATAAGTAAGTCCAGTATAAGCTCATCCACGAGATCCAGAGGGAGAGTCAGGTCCAGTTGTAAAACGAACAGAATAATATTCCCATAGCATACCCTTTTCAAGAACGAGACATGACTACGTTTTGAAGGGTCAAACATCAACAACTTTAATGAACATCTCCTGGTTTATATCTAGTTACAAGCTTGTGAGTACTCAAGGAACAATGGAACTCTCCGCCCCCTCCCTCCACAGGGGGGCCCCAAGGCAGACACCCTGTCACCAGGTCAAAGAAGACACATTTCTTTCTCACATAGACTTCAATCAACCCCCAGAACAATACTCAATCACTTAAGGATAAACACAGGTCTTTCACACACAAATAGATCAATTAACCTTTGGGGATAGGCAGGTGCATGAATATTATAGATGTACAGGCAAAATACATAGTTCCGTTACACTGCTCCCCTTTTGTGGAACACTCCGGCAGACCCGGATTGATCCTTTTCGGGTCAACTTGGGGATGTCCGGTCTGCTGTTAGGGTGAAAGTTCAGTTTGCCTGGACAGTCCATCGGCATTGCCATTAAATCTGCCAGTTCGGTAGCTGATGGTGAAGGTGAATAATGGAATTCAGTTCTGGAACAGTCACTTGCTTTGCTCTCTCAATGGCTCCCAGGACCGGTTGCTGATGCTCTTGGGAGAGATAAGGCACCACCTGAGCGCAGATCCCATTTAACCTTTTGACAATTTCAGCCTGTTTGTGCATTTCAATGTTCAAGCCACGGGACATCTCATAATACATGACGTAGTGTCGTTGCATCTCCGATTTCTCACTGGCCAACTTGTCACATTCCCATTTTAGACTGTGATATTGGGCCGGATCTACAGTACATGTCGGGGCAGGTAGTCTTACCCGGGTCTCAGCAGCAAGCGAGTTGGTTCCAGCAACGCGGGTTGGGGCACAGGTAGTCACGGTGTGGACTTCAGCGGGGCACATCGGGGCGTACGCAGAAACAAGGGGAGCCAAATCATTCCCCAGTAGTACATCTGCTGGCAAATCCTTCATCACCCCCACATTCACATGTCCCGAACCCACCCCCCAATCCAGGTGAACCCGGGCAACGGGTAGCCGGAAGACGGTGCCTCCTGCTACTCTTACGGCTACGGTGTCTCCGGTGTGCTGGATCTCTGGGATGAGTTTCTTCTGTAGCAGGGTCATAGTGGCCCCAGTATCACGTAATCCATTGGCTGCCTTTCCATTGACCCAGACAGTCTGCCTGTGTTGCTGCCTGTTGTCCTGGTTAGCTGCTTGTATCGGATCTGCCTCATGCAGAACACCCCAATGTTCTACCTCCCCAACGCCGTGGGCCGCAGGCATGGATGTGTGGGGGTTCCCCCTTTCTGGCTGTCTCCATGACTGGGACTGCCTGGGTAAATTTAATGAACAGTCTGACTTTTTGTGCCCTGGTTGTTTTTGAATCAGAGCGATAGTAGCCTCGGTATCTCTTAGGCCTTGTGCTACTTGTCCATTCACCCGTACCTCCTGACGGTGATGCTGACGGTTATCTGGAGAGGCCGCTTGTATTGGGTCTGCCTCATACAAAATTCCCAGACATTCCTCAGGGCCCACCTCGGTCTCTAGGCAGTGGGCCGCAGAGGGCCGCGATGGAGTGACCTCTGTGTTGGATGTCGGACGTCTCCAGTTGTTATTTGTAGCTCTCAAAGGACAAAAACGAGCAATATGTCCCGTGTTGCTGCAGTGATGGCACGTCACCCTAGACGAATCCGGGGGATAGTTGTTGGGTTCCTGAGGACGTGGTGGTCCTGGTGGGACTGGAGCCTGAAACTCTGGGCGTGAGGTGCTGGTCGGAGTACACGGTTCTACCTTATGAGCCAGTCGTGTAGTACCCTGGCTTACTTTCCTTGTTTCCGCGTACTCATCTGCTAGCCGCGCCGCCTCGTTTAAGTTAGCGGGACGGCGGTCTCGTACCCAGTCCTGTATGTCTGCGGCCAGGTCCTGGAAGAAATGTTCCATTAGGAATAGCTGCAATACTTTCTCCCCAGTGTTGGCCTTGCACCCTTGGACCCAATGGGATGCCACCCTTTGCAACTGGTTGGCCCATTCCATGTGGGAGTCCACAGCCTTCTTCTTGGATTCCCGGAAGCGGCGGCGGTAAGTTTCTGGAGTTACGGCATATCGGGTTAACAGCGCCTTTTTCACTTGCTGATATTGTAAAATATCTTCTGGAGCAAGAGCCCGAAAAGCTTCATTGGCTTTGCCCGACAATTTCCCAGACAAAATAGTGACCCATTGGTCTGGTGGTATCTGGTGCAGTGAGCACTGTCTCTCAAAATCAGCCAAATATCCATCTATTTCCTCCTCACTTTCTACAAAAGCTTTAAATGCAGTGAACGGTATTTTCTTTCCTGTCGCAGCGGGTGGGGAAGTAGGAGCTGCGTGTGTAATGGGCTGTCTAGCTCTTACCAGTTCCAGTTCTTGTCCCCTCTTGGTTTGGATCTCCTCTCTTGCTTCCCGGAAAAGCTGGTTTATTAGTTCCGTGGACGTTTCTGGATACAAGGATAATCTCCGCTGTACAATATCAGTAATTACATCTTCCTTGCTGACAGGTGCTAGAGGCTCCGCTCCTTCCATGGATCCATCCATTTGGTCCAGCTCCAGTAAATCCGCTATGAGCTCCCTCCGTGGTCTGTTACTGGCACTCCTACCACGACTCTCCAATAAATCTTTTAGTGTGGATCTTTTCAGCCTGGCGTACTGGGACTCCATTCAGAACTTGCTCCTTGGATAAAAGGACCATCCCACCGCTGCCACCAATGTAACGGCTACCCAAGTAGGGAGAGGGTATCAGCCGCTGACGACGTCCTTTTCCCTGGCAAGTTGCTATATAAGTAAGTCCAGTATAAGCTCATCCACGAGATCCAGAGGGAGAGTCAGGTCCAGTTGTAAAACGAACAGAATAATATTCCCATAGCATACCCTTTTCAAGAACGAGACATGACTACGTTTTGAAGGGTCAAACATCAACAACTTTAATGAACATCTCCTGGTTTATATCTAGTTACAAGCTTGTGAGTACTCAAGGAACAATGGAACTCTCCGCCCCCTCCCTCCACAGGGGGGCCCCAAGGCAGACACCCTGTCACCAGGTCAAAGAAGACACATTTCTTTCTCACATAGACTTCAATCAACCCCCAGAACAATACTCAATCACTTAAGGATAAACACAGGTCTTTCACACACAAATAGATCAATTAACCTTTGGGGATAGGCAGGTGCATGAATATTATAGATGTACAGGCAAAATACATAGTTCCGTTACAATTGCTACATGTAATATGTAATGTCCGGGAGTCTTTATGCAACTGACGAATGGGACCATGGATCTTCCTACTCTTCCTACCCTTCCCCCCTCCCTACTTCTTTCTTTCTTTCTTTCTCTCTTTCACTATACTCTTCATTTTCTTTCTTTTGCATCTGACCCCTTCTCTTTCTCTCTTTCTACTACTCCCTCGTAGTCAGTATGGCGGTAGCCTTCTCCCAGTAATGGGTTGAGGCTCTGGAATGAACCCACAGCTGTGCTGTAATCTGTTGGCTGTTTGATATATGACTATATCACGTTTGCAATAATTATTTCTTGTATGATATCTGTAACTACCGCTGTGGTATTCACTGCCAGTCCTGGCTATGTTGTATTTTTGTGTAAAACCCTTTCAATAAAAACTATTTGAAAAAAAAAAAAGAAAAACGATCGCTTAGTGACGCTGGCAATAGGGGGTGAAAGGGTTAACTCTAGGGGCAATCAGGGGTTAAAACCTTTATTAGAAAATGTATGGGGGTACCTAATAAAGGTTTTAACCCCTGATTGCCCCTAGGGTTAACCCTTTCACCCCCTATTGCCATCGTCACTAAGCGATCGTTTTTCTGATCGCTGTATTAGTGTCGCTAGTGCTGCTAGGTATCTAGTTATTTTTTGAGGTTCGCCCGCCAGGTTTTTATAGCGTCAGGTACCCCCATAAGATTTCTAACGCTATAAAAACATGGCGCGAACCTCAAAAAATAATTAGCTACCTAGCGGCACCAATACAGCGATCAGAAAAACGATCGCTTAGTGATGCTGGCAAAAGGGGGGTGAAAGGGTTAACTAGTGGGTGATCAAGGGGTTAAAACCTTTATTGGGGGGTAGGGGGCTACCCTGGACCTAACACTAACTGCCTGTCACACTGACACTAAATGCAGTGATCAGTAAATAAATGATCACTGCTATTTAGTGACAGTGTGACAGGGGGCTGGGGGGGGTGACTGGGGGGGGGATTTGTGTGCGTCTCAACTTTCTCTTCCCAATATCCCACAGATTCTCTATGGGGTTTAGGCCAGTGTTGTAAGTAATGGAGTTACAATAAACGCAGTTACCTAACGCAGCCTCTTTTGAGGGTAACGAGTAATCTACCTGATTACTCTTCCCCTCACAGTAACTCAGTTACCATTACTTGGGCGGCATTACCACAATTACATCTACCGCCACTAGATGGCAGCAGAGTAATTGCTTCTGCCGGCGCTGTGAACATAAATATGGGTGGAACTCCGCTTTAGAATCATGTGACCGCTGTGATGGCCTGTCACAGCGGTCTGAAAACTCCCAATCGCAAGGAGCCCTGGATACAATGAGCCCCAGCCGCCTCACACTGACCTATCACCGGGGAACAACTCGCATCGATCACACACACTGTGTGCGCAACCTGATCAATGATACGCTTAGTGACGCTGGAAATAGGGGGTGAAAGGGTTAACTCTAGGGGCAATCAGGGGTTAAAAACTTTATTTTGAAAATTTAAGGGGGTACCTAACGCTATAAAAACCTGGCGGGCGAACCTCAAAAAATAACTAGCTACCTAGCGGCACTAGCGACACTGAGGCGGCGTACACACCATCGGATCAAATTCCCCGCCGCCGGACGGCGCGGTGACGCGGCGGTGACGTTGACGCCGCCGCGTCACCGCCACGTCACCACACCAGGAAGTAAAACACTTCCGCGCATGCGCCGAATCCATTCGGCAGCGGCGCGGCGGCGGTGGGGGCCGACATGTCTGCTGGTAAGTGTACTAACCAGCAGACATGTCGGGCGGACAGATTCCACCGGATAGATTTCAAAGCTTGCTTTGAAATCTGTCGGGTGGAGAAATCTGTCCGCTAGCCCATACACACGAGCGGAGATGTCTGCTGAAACGGTCCATCGGACCGTTTTCAGCGGACATATCCCCTCGTGTGTACGCCGCCTAATACATCGATCAGAAAAACGATCGCTTAGTGACGCTGGCAATAGGGGGTGAAAGGGTTAACTCTAGGCAAGGAGCCCTGGATACAATGAGCCCCAGCCGCCTCACACTGACCTATCACCGGGGAACAACTCGCATCGATCACACACACTGTGTGCGCAACCTGATCAATGATCCGCATGGCCGGAACAAAATGTTCCACAGAACAAACGTTCCCTATACAAACACAGTGCACACAGCGACATCTAGTGGTCAACATGGCAAGTGCAGGACACCTATACAGACCAATGATCAGCAGGTTATTTTTGGTCAGTGATTTCATCTCTTCATCAGACAACAAAGAAAAATCTGACATCCCCATTCCAGTTCCCTTGCATCTAATAAAGCTTATATAAGATAAATAAAATAATAAACAATAAACTATAGAAAATTCTTTTTTTTTTTTTCTTCCACATCAGACTCGACCAGGGAACAAACTGTCAGCCAGCTCATACACCCTTCCGCCTTTCGCTTCTCCCTGTAGTCATCGCATCACTTGTGGCTGCTCATCCTTTTTTTTTTTTTTTTTTTATTGAGTATATATTTATATACATATATTTTCCTTTTTTTTTTTTTTTGTGTATTGAAATTCGTTACATGTGTATATTTCTCCCATCCCCCCCCCTCCATCTCGTCGTTTCCACAGTCTCACCCCCCTCGGTGGTCCTCTTACTCTCTCTTCTTTTATATCACTCTTAAGTTTTCTACGAAGCTCCAGGTTTTTTTTAATTCCTTCCAAGTACCCCATTTGACTCTTGGATCCCCATTATCTTCCTCCCCTCCGAATCTCAACACCTCCCTCCTATGGGTTTCCTCCACTGCGTCGATCCACTCCCACACCTGAGGGCTTTCCTTGTCCCTCCATTTTTTAGGTATTAACCTTTTTGTAGCGTTTAGAAGGTGTGGAGTCAACGATTTTTTATATTCCTTTATAGGATCGGCTCCCCCATGAAAGAGGATAACCCAAGGGTCTTCAGCAATCTCTTTTTTTGTTATTTCCTTAATCAGAGTTAGAATTTTTTTCCAGTAATTTTTGATCTTGGGGCAGTTCCACCATAAGTGGGCCATTGTCCCCCTAGAAGAACACCCTCTCCAACAGTCAGCTGAGTCCCCTGCTCTATATTTACAGATCTTATCTGGGGTGTCGTACCATCCGGTGATAAGTTTGTAATTCATCTCGGCCGTTCTAGTATCTATTGCTGATGAATGGGTTAAATTTATAATTCTTTCTACGGTCGTCTTCCTCCTTGTGCTTTCCAGTTCTCTTTCCCATTTTTTAATGTACCTAGGCACCCCCAGCTCCTCCGCCCCCATCAGGAATTTGTATAGTTTTGAGATATTCCCTTTTGAATTTTCAGCAAGACATAGCTGTTCCAGGGGCGTATACTCCTTCTGTTCTCTTATTGGGCCCGGAAGGCTCCTGATGAAAGAGGATAGCTGCCGGTACCTCCATTCATTACACCCTGTGAGTTCGGTCTTAGTTTTAATCTCTAGAAGTGACATCATTTTACCCTTTAAAGTGATATCTTTTACCTGAATTCTATTTTTAATCCAGTTCCCACCTTCCTCTTTCAATCCTGGTGTAAACATTTTATTATCTTTTAAATCTATTAGTGGTGAATTATATTTTAATCCTAGCTGTTTGTGAATTCTGTCCCAGACCCTTAGTGCTACCCGTGTGATTTCATGTGTATTTGTTTGCACACTCCTAAAATGTGGCGGGTTCCATATTATTGTGACCTTGCAAGTGTACATTCTATATTTACCCATCTTTTTTCGTGGTTTTCTTTGGCCCATTCTATTATACGCGAGATTACCGAGGTGTTATAATATTTTCTTATATCCGGGACTGCTAATCCACCCTGTTTTTTTTCTTGTTTTAAGACCTGAAGAGAGATTCTGTGTTTCTTATTGTTCCATATATAATTCGCTAGCAAGGAGTTAAGTATTTTGAAGTAGAGTTGTGGTACGGCTATCGGGAGCATCTGAAACCTATACAGGATTTTTGGCATTAATATCATCTTTACTATATTTATCCTTCCGAACCAGGAGATCGGCCGATTCTTTATTTTCTTAATTTCGCCTTTAATTTCGTCTAATAGGGGGATATAATTTAATCTATATATCTTTTTTAACGATTTTGTTAATTTTATTCCCAAATACTTTATCTCTTTGCGCCAGGTGAAATCGTACATTTTTTTAATAGATCTTTCTTCAGGCTCCTCGATGTTTATGTTTAAGATTTCTGTTTTGGACCCATTCATTTTAAAATTGGAGATCTCTCCATATTGTTTAATATTGGCCAATAAATGAGGCAACGTAGATCTTGGGTTCCTCACAAAGAAGAGAACATCGTCCGCAAATGCGGATAGCTTATGCTCTTCTTCTCTTATTTTTACCCCCTTAATGTTGTGGTCGTTGCGTATCATTGCTAACAGGGGCTCAAGTGATAACACAAAAAGGAGGGGGGACAGGGGACACCCCTGCCTGGTCCCATTTCTCATTACAAAAGGGGACGATAGGGATCCATTGATTTTCACTCTAGCCTGGGGGTGGTGGTACAGAGTTTGGATCCTCTTCCTCATCCCAGGGCCTATCCCCACCTCTTCCAATATTTGCATCATGAGCCCCCAGTCTACTCTGTCAAACGCTTTTTCCGCATCTACTGACAGGAGTAGACTGGGAGCCCCGCTTTCTTTGATCTGTCCAAGGATCAGGAGGGCCCTCACCCCACTGTCTTTCCCCTCCCTCCCTGGTATGAATCCTACCTGGTCTGGATGGACCAGGCCCGTCATTGTCTCCTTCATACGCTCTGCCAGGATCTTGGCATAAATCTTTATGTCCACGTTCAATAGTGATATTGGCCTATAACCTGAACATAGTAGTATAGTAGTATCCTTCCCCTCCTTTTCTATGACCGTGATGTTTGCTGTTGAGGCCTCCCTGCTTAGTTCATAGTCGGACCCTAGTCCGTTAAAGTACTGACATATTCTTGGGATCAAAATAGTTCCAAACCTTTGCAGATATCTGGTCGTAAAGCCGTCTGGCCCGGGACTTTTCCCTTTGGCAGAGTTTTTTATAATTCTCCCTATTTCCTCCTCCGTAATTGGCCTATCTAAATTTTCCGCTACTTCTTTGTCAATTCCGGGGAGGTTAGCTTTCCTTAATACTTCCCCTATATTTGCCTCTTTTTCTCCAGGGTTCCAGTTCTTTTGTTTCACGTTATATAGGCCCTCATAGTATCTCCTAAACTCTTCGGCTATGTCCTTAGTGTTGTATACCAAGTCCCCGTTCTTTTTTCTAATTTTTTCTATATAGTTCCTACCTTTCTTCTTCTGTACCATTCTAGCCAGGGATTTGCTGGGTTTGTCCCCCCAGATGTATCTTTCTCTTTCAATGCTATTTAATTCTTTCTTAATTTCCTGTTCTGTGAGTACTCTGTATTCCTCTCTTTTAAGTATTAATTTATGCAATATTTCTCTTTTTTGGCCTCTTTTTTTGTGTTCCTGTTCTAATTTTAAGATTTCTTTCGCTATTTCCTTTAACATCCTTGTTTTTTCTTTCTTTTTCCTGGCTCCCTCCCTTATAAATATTCCCCTGATGTAAGCTTTATGGGCTTCCCAGAGTGTGGCCCTAGAGATACCCTCCGTGTCGTTCTCGAGGAAATATATTTCTAGTTCCTCCTGTACTCTTTTCACTATTTCTTCGTCCCCCAATAAACTCTCGTCCAGTCTCCACTCTGGTGGGAATGTTTTCCGGTCGGATAGTCGTCGTAGCTTCTATCCCTGTTTCCACAACCCTCTCTAGGAGTCTGTGTTCTATAAGGATATAGTCGATCCTCGAGTACGTCCCGTGCACAGGGGAGAAAAATGTATAGTCCCTAGTTTTGGGATGTTGGATTCGCCATACATCAACCAACTGGTCGTGGTGCATTCTTTGCTTCAGTATTTTCAACTGACTTTCCTTTGTCCCCTGTGCACGTGACGTACTATCAAGTCCAGGCTCCATACATAAGTTGAAATCCCCCATTAATATCACATATCCCGCCTCAAAATTTTTTAATTTTACCAAGATTTTTTTCACATAGCCTGTGGAGTCAGCATCGGGTGCATAAATATTGGCTAACGTGTATTCTATTTCTCCCAGTTTTCATTTCAGAAATATAAACCTTCCTTCGGGATCTGTCAATCTGTCTCCCAGTTCAAATCGCGTCCCTCTAGCTATCCCAATTGCTACTCCTCTAGCCCGCTTATTTATTGTATCCCCGTAGTACCATGTCGGGTGGCTATGTGAATATAATCTCGTGTTGGATTCCAAGGTCAGGTGGGTCTCCTGCAGGAAGGCTATATCCGCTTTGTAGTACTGTAGTTCCCTTAAGATTTTGTGTCTCTTAGCAGGGGAATTCAAACCCTTCACATTATATGATAAAAATTTAATCTCTGTCATCTGCATATATTGTTGTTCCTTTGCTTACTTTGTTGTTTCCTTCCTGCTCCCCTTATTGGCACCCCTAGGGGTAGGTAAACTGGACAATGTGGATTTGACGAGATGTGGACCCCCGTACTTCCACCTGCAGAGGATTGGGCTGATGTGGTTGAGACCTTGGTTTTGAGACTTTGTTGATTATTTATGGTCAAGTCCAAAAATCAGAGGATCAGCAGGTCAATATACCGGTTGCCCCGCGCTGTCCCCCGTTGTTCGTTTTGGATGCCCTCGCTTCTCCCCCTATGCCATCAGATCCCTTCACCCTCCAACGTCCACTCTCCCAGGGGCGGGCCCCGGTAGGTATTTTCTTTAGGCTTTATTCCGTTTGTTAGCTGCATCCCACCAGATGAGGCCCAAATTGCACACTTCCCTCTCGGTACTTATATTTAATTATGCCTTTTCTGTCCCGGGGGCAGGAATGGGTTAGGGATCCTTATTGCCAAATATGATGTTTTTGCTATTCTCCCCATTGTACTCCGCACTCCTCTTTTAAAGTTTTTATCTTCTTTCCCATAGTACTAGGGGGGTCAGCAATCTTCTTTATTTATGCTCCTGGCTTTATGCTTCCCTGCCTCTCTTACCGAGTTACAAGACACAAGTAAATCATTCCTCAGAAAAAAAAAACACACCTAGTTGCTTAGACCAATCTTCCACGTCTTGCTTTCACCATTTACATTGTATTATTATTATACTGCTTACAGTCCCATGTCATACAACAGGAGGGTTGAGGGGGATTGGGGGGGGGGGTTGTCCCCGTCCGCTCTCGGCTCAGTGAGCGCCTCACCCGTCCCTTAGGTTTCCTTCCAATCGGCTTCCTGACGTAGCGGTCGCTTTCCTGTCTGATCCCGGCGTGCACCTTTTCTGCTTACTGCTCTGGAATAGCTGCCTTCCGTGCGCGCCTGTCAGGGATTCGCCCGTGTCTTCTGTGCTGTATCTTCCGCATTCCGCCGGTTGCCGAGGGATCGTGTGTGACGGACCCCCTGTTCTCATGGGTCGCGGGCTTACTCCTCACCCTGCTCCCGCCTCTCACAGCCTCTCACGCTGTGTTTCACCCAGCCGAGCCGTCGGATCCTCGTTGCGGCTAGGACCGCTGACAGCCATAGAGCAGTCCGGCACCTCCCTCCTCCTCACGCACGTCACGTCCTCATGACGCCGCCAGCATTGATGGATTCTTCTGAGCTCAACTATAGAAAATTCTAAAGCCTAATATAAGATTTTAAATGACAGATTCTGTAAATGTCAAGGGAATGTATATATAAACATACATTTTAATCCAGTTTATAATTTGGATGTAATATGTAGCAGATGGATAAGGGTTTTAAGTCCTATTAGCTGCACATACATGGTGGGACGGATGCACCTAGGCTGGGATATACACAAGATCACCATTTGTTTCCGGTTTTCTTCTCTCAAGGATCTGGCATTATTTTGTCTTGGAGTATTAACTCACTGCTCCCTGGCAAGCACCCGTCATCTGCTTCTCAACAAAGCATTGTAGAATAAAAAAAAAAATTCAGTTACTTTGCTGAGTAACTAATTACTTTTTCAATGTAGTAACTGAGTCACTAACGCAATTACTTTTTCGGTGAAGTAATTTATAACTGTAACTAATTACTTTTTTAAAGTAAGGTGAGCAACACTGGGTTCAGGTCAGGAGAGTTGGCAGGCCAATTGAGCACAGTAATACCATTTACCAGTGGTTTTGGCACTGTGAGCAGGTGCCAGGTCGTGCTGAAAAATGAAATCTTCATCTCCATAAAGCTTTTCAGCAGATGGAAGCATGAGGTGCTCCAAAATCTCTGGATACCTAGCTGCATTCACCCTGCCCTTGATAAAACACAGTGGACCAACACCAGCAGCTGACATGGCACCCCAGACCATCACTGACTGTGGGTACTTGACACTGGACTTCAGGCATTTTGGCATTTCCCTCTCCCCAGTCTTCCTCCAGACTCTGGCACCTTGATTACCGAATGACATGCAAAATTTGCTTTATTCCGAAAAAAGTACTTTGGACCACTGAGCAACAGTCCAGTGTTGCTTCTCTGTAGCCCAGGTCAGGCGCTTCTGCCGCTGTTTCTGGTTCAAAAGTGGCTTGACCTGGGGAATGCAGCACCTGTAGCCCATGTTTCTACTCCAGACTCAGTCCACTGCTTCCGCAGGTCCCCCAAGGTCTGGAATCGGTCCTTCTCCACAATCTTCCTCAGGGTCCGGTCACCTCTTCTCGTTGTGCAGCGTTTTCTGCCACACTTTTTCCTTCCCACAGACTTCCCACTGAGGTGCCTTGATACAGCACTCTGGGAACAGCCTGTTCATTCAGAAATTTCTTTCTGTGTCTTACCCTCTTGCTTGAGGGTGTCAATGATGGCCTTCTGGACAGCAGTCAGGTCGGCAGTCTTACCCATGATTGCGGTTTGGAGTAATGAACCAGGCTGGGAGTTTTTAAAAGCCTCAGGAATCTTTTGCAGGTGTTTAGAGTTAATTAGTTGATTCAGATGATTAGGTTAAGAGCTTGTTTAGAAAACACTTTTCATGATATGCTAATTTTTTGAGATAGGAATTTGGGGTTTTCATGAGCTATATGCCAAAATCATCAATATTAAAACAAGAAAAGGCGTGAACTACTTCAGTTGTGTGTAATGAATCTAAAATATATGGAAGTCTAATGTTTATCAGTACATTACAGAAAATAATGAACTTTATCACAATATGCTAATTTTTTGAGAACCACCTGTATATTACTGAACTTTTTAGTTTCTCTGCATTACACTGTCTTATTAAAGAATTGTTTATCTGCTTTGTTTTTGGATGTTCCTTCTGGAAGAAAAATATTACTCTAATAGCCTATTGCAGACAGTGTTCTCCACATACAAATTAAGTAATGATTTGTATATGATCACTCTGTTCACAGTGCTGTGACTTAAAGTCAAATGAGAAACTGCATCCCAGATCCTTCTCCAGTCCCTCTTTGGCACTCCTGGCCCTCCCCCCCTGCCGAGTGCCCACGCATGGGGGCACCGGAGACACTGCTATGTGTGTCCATTCAGACACTGTGGCTCCCCCCCCTTTCTGCCTTTAGAACCACTTGGCTGGCCATACATTATACAATTTTATTCTATTACCTTCCAGTGCAAGGGCCTGCCTGATTGCATACAGATTGAAAGTGTTAAGGTTTGACCTCCATAATGTCTTTAATACATCTATAGGAAAATTGTACAAGGAAGTGTCTGCAGTTTAAATGGACATGATACGAATGGAAATTATGTGTCAAGCACTATACAAACAACGTGAGTGGCATAAAGAACGCCAGGACTGCAAGTTATGCAACTCCTGAAGGGCACTATGCTTTAAATACTTTATTGAAGTGTACACAATATTTTTAAATCCTAGTGGGGTTGAAAAAAAGAATCCTACTTAAAGTTAAATAAAAATCCCAAACCCACATTTGATCCAGAAAAAGGCAAAAAATGATTATAAAGCATGATCCAGTATTTCTCTGTGCTTCACTTAATTGGCAAACATTCATGCATGCACAATTCTAACACGCTGGTAGACAAACTGCTATAGATTTCATTTGTCAGACCACCACCCTACCATTTTCCTGCATCCAAATCCTTGTATTTTTTTCAGGTTTATTATATTGGCCCAGAGCACTATCTGCTATTTTCTTGCATCACTATATTTGTATTTTTGTGTGTGTATATATGGTTTGTTTGGTTTTATTTCCAGCCTTGAAGGTAATTACTTTTTTGGTCCCAATTCTTCCTAAAGACCAGTTGCTTTTGCCATTTTGAGTTGATAATGGTGCTGGACTGTTTCTGGCTTCAAAGAGAAGCAAGCTTGATGTTTTCTTTCTTGTTTTGTTGCACTCCATTGCATTGCATTTTGTACAAGTGTTTTTGTTTGGGTTAATTTATTCAAAAAGAATTTTGATAAATATATAAAAGTTTTATATGGTTATATATATTTTAAAATGGTTGTTTAAAAAGTTATTTTCTTTCTCGTACATCACGGGACACAGAGCAGCATATTCATTACTATGTGGGTTATATGGAGTACCTTCAGGTGTGGACACTGGCAATCTCAAACAGGAAGTCCCCTCCCTATATAACCCCCTCCCCTAGAGGGAGTCCCTCAGTTTTTTCGCCAGTGTCTTAGGTGTTGGTCACGGAATAGCTTTGCTCCACATCCTTGGGATTAAGGGCGGGCTAACCGGATCTGTCCAAGGAGCCTCAGTGCCAAAGTGGACAGTACCCGGGCCCCAAGCCGTGGGGTTTTGCCTATAATGCTCCTCTTTGGAGGGCTGGACCCTGGGCCCAGGACTTGGAGTTTGTAAAAACCATAAGTTCCTGTTTGCCAGGGTGCTATATAGGTCCAGGACAGTGGGTACCTTCATAGGACCCCAGGGCCTGAAGGTCTACTACGCTACCCACGGAGATGGGAGAAGATTGGATCAGTTTGCTGGACAAACATCCTGCAGCATGGAGCAGGTAAGGGGGAGCCTGCGGGACTTGGTTCGACAGCAGGCTCTCCGGGGTAACCTAAAAGGGGGGATAGCCTAAGTATGCTCTGCATGGGCAACCTTGTTCACTATGTCTGAAGAGAGACAGGATGACACCTTTTCTCCCCCATCACTAGGTCCCCCTGTCTAAATATGTGTGCTAGCTAAACCTGCTGTTTCTTCCTAGGGCTAGTAAGGATCCCTAGGGGCCTTTGGAGAGTCCTACCTGGCCGGGGGTTTGAATCTGCCGCCTGTTTCTGCGTTCCTGGATCTCCAGCAGCGCGGCTCCTCCATGTTCCTCCTGTTTCCGGCATACGCGCGCGCGCGCGTGCGCGCGCACGTCTTATTGACGTTTTTCGCGCCGTTCAGACAGGAGGGCGGGGGGGGGCGTGCCTGCGGCGTCATACAGGGGCGCGCCTTTGTGCTGTTATAGACAGCAGGCATTGTCAGTGCTCAGTCTGAGGCTGATTTTCAGAGGAGAGAACGCAGAGCGGCAGAACAGTGACTCCCGGTGGCGGAAGAGGGGTAGTACATGTGGACTTTGTTCCAAATACCTTTTTGTTAAGCCAAGAAATCCCCCTTTTTGCAGCAGGTTTTGGAGGCTGGCAAACTTAGTTTGGGGTCACTGTATGTTGTCAAAAGAAAATATATAATATATTTAAAAAAAAAAAAAAAAAAAAAAAAAGAAAAACATACGGGATCCCATCAGTTTTTGGGCATTAGTGATCTATTGTCCCCTAAACTCTGATTTTTGTACTCCTGCCCACTACAGTCTGTTGTGTGGGCGGAGTCCCTCGATTTTGTATTATGGCTTCCAAAGGTTCGGGGTCAAAGGGTACAAAAAAGACCAAAAAACAAAAGGGTTCCCTTTCTGATTCTGATATGCCGATACTTTCCCCGCAACTTATTAACATAAGAAACGCCTTGGATGAGCCATTAGGGGATCTGGTGCGGAGGCTGGCCCAGATCAGCCCAGCCCTGTGTTTATCACAGAGGAGATGCTAGCCGTATCCCTAGGGGGGCTAGAAGAGAGAGTAGCAGCATTGATCGCTAGAGCTATTCCTGGTAAGAAACGGGTTAGATCCCCATCACCAACAGGTGTATCCTCAGATGCTGAGATTCTCTCTCCGGAGGAATTAGAATCACAGGAGGATCAACTAGACCTGAACCAAGAGGGTTCAGGGATTGAGGGGTCTGCCTCGGAGGAACCATTTTCAGATTCCCAGACAGAAAGACTGTGGGTACAGTCTTTGACGGACATGGTCCGCTCGGCATTTAGTTTGCCATTGCCAGAGCTTCAGGTTCCTCCGGTATCCTCTCTGGGCTCTTTGAAAGCTCCGTTAAGCAACGCAGTTTTTCCGGTCCATCCTCTCTTGGAGGAATTGATCTTTCGGGATTGGGTACGGCCGGACAGGATTTTTCTGCCACCGAAAAGATTTGCGGTCATTTACCCCATGGAGGAAAAGTTCTCCAAGAGGTGGAGGCTCCCAGTAGTGGATGCAGCCATCTCATGTGTGAATAAATCACTAACTTGCCCGGTGGAAAACATACATATGTTTAAAGATCCGGTTGATAAAAGATTAGAGACACTTTTAAAAGCATCCTTTGCTACGGCAGGAGCAGTGGTGCAGCCAGCGGTGGCTGCAATTGGAGTTTGTCAGGCATTAAAAGACCAGACAGAGGAAATGTTAAAGGACATGCCTACCCAACAAGCAGAAGAGTTTTCTGACATTCCCAGAGCTCTGTGTTTTGCGGTAGATGCTATAAAAGATTCCAGCCAGCAGGCCTCTCGTTTATCACTATGTTTGGTGCACATGAGAAGGCTCTTATGGTTGAAGAACTGGGCGGCGGAGCCCCCATGCAAAAAGCTTCTGGCAGGGTTTCCCTTCCATGGAGGACGACTCTTCGGAGAGGATCTGGATAAATATATTCAGACTATTTCAAATGGCAAGAGTACCCTTTTACCGGTCAAAAAGACATTCCGGGCTCCTACATTTAAAAGGCAGCTCTTTCCTGTCTCGGGGCCCTCTAATTCCAGGCAGTATCGACGGCCGCCTGCACGATCCAACGTTAACAGTAGATCGCAGGGACAGACCCCTGGGGGTAAGAGGCCGTGGTATCGCAAGCCGTCAAAGACAGCCCCTAAGTCTGCCTTATGAAGGGGCGCCCCCACTCTCGCGGGTGGGGGGAAGGCTTCGTTTCTTCTCAGAAGTTTGGGAAGCCAAGAGCCCCGACAAATGGGTCCGGGCATCTGTAACCACAGGTTACAGACTGGAGTTTCTAAGGTATCCTCCGCCTCATTTTCAAGAATCAAGGCTACCAAGGGATCCAGCAAGGAAGGCCTCAATGCTGGCAGCTTTGGATCACCTGCTTGGCCAGGACGTAATTATAGAAGTGCCAGCCCAAGAGCAAGGCCTAGGTTTCTATTCCAATCTCTTTGTCATACCAAAGCCCAACGGCGATGTCAGGCCAATCTTGGAACCTAAGGGTTCGTTCCTTCCGGATGGAATCCATCCGGTCAGCAGCCGCCGCGCTTCAGAAGGACGATTTTCTGGCCTCCATAGACATAAAGGATGCTTACCTTCATGTACCAATCTTTCAGTCGCATCAAAGGTTTTTACGCTTCGCGGTGGGGCAGCGACACTTCCAATTCAGGGCGCTCCCCTTCGGGCTGGCCACGGCCCCCCGGGTATTCACGAAGATCCTAGCCCCAGTTCTGGCCAATTTAAGGATCCAAGGGGTCACAGTCCTAGCATACTTGGACGACCTTTTAATCATATATCACTCACGGCCGGGTCTGCAAAAGGCAGTAGTAAACCTCACGGTTCGGTACCTCGAAGAATTCGGCTGGGTCCTGAACCGGGGAAAGTCAGCGTTCCAGCCTACAAAGCAGTTGGAATACCTCGGCATGAGGTTAGACACAGAACATCAAAAGGTGTTCCTGCCCCTTGTAAAGATCGAGGCTATCAAGGGGTTGGTTCAGTTGGTTCTAAACAAGAAAAAAACCAACTATTCGCCTGTGTATGCGATTACTAGGCAAGCTAGTGGCCACATTCGAGGCAGTACCATACGCTCAGATCCACACTCGCGTCCTACAGGCAGCCATTCTAGCAGCCTGGGGCAAGAGGGCACATGCCTTAGAGTCCCCTTTGACGCTATCATCAAGGGTCCGACAAAGCCTGGCCTGGTGGTTGAACCCTCAGAATCTTCTAAAGGGAAAATCCTTCAGCCCTGTTGTCTGGAAGGTAGTTACCACAGACGCCAGCCTGGCAGGCTGGGGGGCGGTCTTCGAGGGGTTCTCCCGCCAGGGAACTTGGGTGAAAGCAGAGAGGCAGCTCCCCATCAATATCTTGGAAATCAGAGCTGCTCGCCTAGCCCTTCTGGCTTGGACCTCCAGATTAAAGGGGTTCCCGGTGAGAATCCAGTCACAATGCCACGGCGGTGGCATACATAAACCACCAAGGGGGAACCAGGAGCCAGGCCGCTCAGAGGGAGGTGAACTTGATTTTTCAATGGGCAGAGGTTCATGTACCCTGCATTTCAGCGATATTCATTCCCGGAGTGGACAACCTGCAGGCAGACTTCTTAAGTCGCCAGAGTCTGTTGCCAGGGGAGTGGTCTCTCTGCATCCCCAGGTCTTTCAGACAATCTGCCAGAGGTGGGGAATGCCGGACGTAGATATAATGGCATCCAGGTTCAACAAGAAACTAGACAGGTTTCGTGTCGCGAGCGAGGGATCCTATGGCCTGCGGAACCGATGCGTTGGTTTGCCCTTGGCATCAATGCAAACTTCTATTTGCATTCCCTCCACTACAGTTACTCCCGCGCCTGTTGCGCAAGATCAGAGTGGAGAACAAGCCAGTCATTCTAGTAGCTCCGGCTTGGCCCAGGAGGACTTGGTACTCACTAGTCCTGAAGATGGCAGTGGGAGACCCTTGGACTCTTCCTCTACAACCAGACCTACTCTCACAAGGCCCGATCCTCCACCCTACATTACAGCGTCTAAATTTGACGGCCTGGAGGCTGAATCCCTGATTCTCAGGGGTAGAGGTCTGTCTAGGCAGGTAATCCCTACCCTGATTAGGGCTAGAAAGCCGGTCTCCAGGGTGATTTATTACAGGGTGTGGAGGAACTACGTAGGCTGGTGTGAATCCAAAACATGGAATTCCCGCAAATATACTATTGATAGGGTGTTAAGTTTTCTCCAGCTAGGAGTGGATAAAGGCCTGGCACTAAGCACAATCAAGGGACAGATCTCAGCTCTGTCAGTGTGGTTTCAGAGGCCGCTGGCCACCCACTCGCTGGTAAAGACCTTCATACAGGGGGTCTTGCGTATTAATCCTCCTGTCAAGTCACCAATTTGTCCATGGGACTTAAATCTTGTCCTGTCCACTCTACAGAAACAGCCTTTTGAGCCGTTGGCTGAGATTCCTTTAGTCTTACTGACAAGAAAATTGGTTTTCTTGGTCGCCATAGTTTCGGCCAGGAGAGTGTCAGAATTAGCAGCCTTATCGTGTAAGGAACCATATCTCGTTCTGCATAAGGACAGGGCAGTTCTCCGGCCCCATCCTTCCTTTCTACCAAAGATTATATCCAAATTTCACTTAAACCAGGATTTGGTACTTCCATCCTTCTTTCCAAAACCTACATCTAGAAAGGAGGGGTTGCTGCATACCTTGGATATTGTCCGGGCCATGAAGGCCTATCTTAAAGCTACAGAAAAGATCCGGAAGACAGATGTGTTATTCGTTCTACCAGATGGCCCCAAGAAGGGGCAGGCAGCTGCAAAATCCACCATCTCGAGATGGATTAGACAATTAATCATTCAAGCCTACGGGTTGAAGAGGTTGCCTCCTCCGTTGTCGGTAAAGGCCCATTCTACCAGGGCCATGGGCGCCTCTTGGGCAGCACACCATCAGATCTCTATGGCTCAGATATGCAAGGCGGCAACGTGGTCATCAGTCCACACGTTTACAAGGTTTTATCAACTAGACGTGAGAAGAAATGCGGATTCTGCCTTTGGTCAGGCAGTACTACAGGCTGCAGTTTGAAATCCTCGGGATCAGAAACACCCTTGGTTATAAAAAAAAAAAAAAAAAAAAAAGTTTTTTTCTTGACTAAGTTGGAATTATTATTATGATTTGAGTTTATCTCTAAATTGAATCCTTCTTTGGAAGATGTCTCCCTCCCCTCATTAAAGCATTGCTTTCGGACATCCCACATAGTAATGAATATGCCGCTCTGTGTCCCGTGATGTACGAGAAAGAAAAAGGGATTTTTAAATACAGCTTACCTGTAAAATCCTTTTCTTGGAGTACATCACGGGACACAGAGCTCCCACCCCTCTTTTGGGTGACCATTTTGGGAGGCATACTGCTTGCTACAAAACTGAGGGACTCCCTCTAGGGGAGGGGGTTATATAGGGAGGGGACTTCCTGTTTGAGATTGCCAGTGTCCACACCTGAAGGTACTCCATATAACCCACATAGTAATGAATATGCTGCTCTGTGTCCCGTGATGTACTCCAAGAAAAGGATTTTAAAATGGTTGTTTAAAAAGTTATTTTTTTATATTTACCTTTTGGGTATTTAAATAAAGGGGCCTTTATTGGCCATTTAATCCAAAAGGTGTCGAATGTTTAATATAGGTGGATAAGAGGTTGGGTGGTTGGTTACTCAGCAAAGACACTAGTAGTACACTAGTCAAGGACCCAAGGTGTTTTTACAATTTGGCACTGCGCTGCTTTAACTGGTAATTGCGCGGTCATGCAATGTTGTACCGAAACACAATTTGCGTCCTTTTCTTCCAACAAATAGAGCTTTCTTTTGATGGTATTTGATTGCCTCTGCAATTTTTATTTTTTGCGATATAAACGGAAAAAGACCGAAAATCTTAAAAAAAATATGATATTTCTATATTTTTGGTTATAAGAAAAATCGTATAAACAAAATTTTATCAAACATTTAGGCCAAAATAAGCGTATATTTATTGGTTTTCGCAAAAGTTATAGGGCCAGATCCACAAAGGAATTACGCCCGCGTATCTACAGATACACTGGCGTAATTTGAATTTCCCGCCGGCGTGTCATTGTTTTCTATCAAGAAAACATGATACGCCAGAATTACACTAATACAATATTAAACTCCACGATCTCCGCTGGTAACCAGGGTAGATCGACAGTCAGCGTTGAAAAGTAGGGCAATGTCCCAAATCCCGCCCAGTAACCGGACGAAACACAGCTCTGAGAGTCAACTGACTTTTTATTCACAGGCTTCCATATTTATATAATTCCCCATGCAAGGGGTTTCCAAACAGCCAAATAGATTTAGCAGGGGTAATACAGGGAGGACCACATGGGGAACTTAACATTTTGGATAATTCTCCCATCAGGCATTGCTGCACGAGGGAAAAGTCGGTTGATAGCTGGGGTCTGGGGTTATGTGTTGTGGGAGTTCGGTTTAAAACTGCCGAACACCGATTGGGCAACATAAAACAAAGTACTTGAATGCTAGTGGCTTACGGCTGCCAGCATACCAATTACTATGCCCACATAAGACCCAGCAGAATACATAGCATATAATACAGACAACCTTTTGACATGTAACGTCCAGCGTTCCAGAAGTGGCTAGGTTTGCCACAATGCTCCCCCAGAACCAAGCCGGCATACACAGTCTGATCCCAACGGATCGGCTTGGGGATGTCCAGGGGAAGTACTTACAGATCACTTTTCAAGTTCAGTTTGTCTAGATAACCCGTCGGCGTTACCGTTTTGCTTCCCTGGTCGGTAGTGGATTGTAAAGTCAAACGGCTGCAGCGCCAAACTCCAGCTCAGCAGCCGGGCATTGTCTCCCGCCACACGGTTTAGCCACACCAACGGGTTGTGATCTGTGAGTAGCGAAAAAGTTTGCCCATACAAATACGGCTGCAACTTTTTGAGGGCCCACACCACGGCCAGGCATTCCTTCTCAATGGCGGCGTAGCTTACTTCTCGTGGCAATAACTTTCGGCTCAGGTAAGCTACGGGGTGTTCTCCGCCATCGGCTCCTACTTGGCTCAGCACTGCTCCCAATCCAAACATTGAAGCGTCCGTGTGGACAAGAAATCTTTTAGTTGGATCAGGAGCAGCAAGTACAGGGGCATTAGTTAGAGCAGTCTTTAGTTGTTGGAATGCCTGATCACACTCTGGGGCCCAGACAACCTGTCGGGGCAGGTTCTTGCGTGTCAAGTGTCAAGTCAGTTAAGGGTTTGGCCAGGGCACTATAATTGGGTACGAATTTTCTATAGTACCCCGCGGTACCTAGAAACGCTAGCACTTGGGTTTTCGTCCTGGGGGTGGGCCATTTAGCTATGGCTTCAACTTTAGCTGGTTCGGGTTTCTGTCGCCCGCTCCCCACCCAGTGGCCCAAGTACTGCACTTCGGCCATCCCTATATGACACTTGCTGGGTTTCAGTGTTACCCCTGCCTCTCCAATACGATCTAGAATGGCCCCTATGTGTTGTAGGTGCTCTGCCCAGGTCTGGCTAAATATGGTGATGTCGTCTAAATAGGCACATGCGTATTCCTGGAATCAGTCCAATAACCGATCGACCATCCACTGAAAAGTTGCCGGAGCGTTCTTCATCCCGAAATTGATACAGGCCAAACGGGGTGACATGGGGATGGCCTCCTCAGCCAGTGGAATCTGCCAGTATTAATTACATAAGTCTATGGTAGTGAGATACTGGCCCCGTGCCATCTTTACCAGCAGCTCGTCTATCCGGGGGATCAGATAGGCATCAGACACCGTTTTGTCATTAAGCCTCCGGTAGTCGACACAGAAACGTGTCGTGCCGTCCTTCTTTGGTACCAGCACTACTGACGATCGGAAGGTTCGATAACCCCCAGCTGCAACATCTCGTCAATCTCAGTCTTCATATGCGTCCTGACTGCTTCAGGGACACGATATGGGGTTTGCCGCATAGGTAGCTGTCCCGGGGTCTCGACTCGGTGAGTGGCCAGTGGAGTGTACCCAGGTAAATTGGAGAAGGTAGTCCCTTTAGCTATAATCAGCTCTTGTACCTGGGCACGCTCCTGAGGGCTTAGCCGCTCCCCCAGCTGAACCCCCTTGGAGGGCTCCGTCTGTCCCTCCTGTTCTAAGAGGTCAGGTAGTGGCAGATTCTCCTGATCCTCCGAGGCGGAAGCGCATATGGCGGCCACGTCCTCTATCCTCTCATGGTATGGTTTGAGCATATTCACATGGAGCATACGTCTCTCCCCTACCCCTGAGCAGGGGCCAATCACATAGGTGGTGTCACATCTCTGTTCCACCACCTGGTATGGGCCTTGCCAGATGGCCTGCAGCTTGTCTGTGCGGACCGGTTTTAAAATCAAAACCTTTTGTCCCACCTGAAAGCTGCGGTCTCTGGCTCCCCTATCGTACCAGCGGCGCTGACGTTGGGCCGCCTGGAAGTTGGTGCGCACAGCCTGGGTTAGCGCCTCCAGACGGTCCCTGAACTCCAGTACGTAGGATAAAATAGGGGTTCCGTCTGGGCTACTCTCCCCCTCCCAATGGTCTCTAATTAGGTCTAGTGGCCCTCGTACCCTTCTCCCAAACAGTAATTCAAAAGGGGAAAACCCTGTTGACTCTTGGGGTACCTCTCTATAAGCGAAGAGCAGATGGGGTAGAAAGCGCTCCCAGTCTTTATGAGCCTCTCCAAATGTACGGAGAATCTGCTTCAGCGTACCATTAAACCTTTCGCATAGACCATTGGACTGGGGGTGGTACGCCAAATTTACTATTGGCTTAATGCCACATATCTTTCATAGTTGTTGGGTTACCTCGGCGGTGAACTGGGTGCCTCTATCGGATATGATTTCTTGGGGAAACCCCACCCTGGAAAATATTTTCATTAAGGCCTCAGTTTCGGCATGAATGTTGGTGAGGGCTATAGCCTCGGGGTACCGGGTGGTATAGTCCACTACAGTTAAAATATATCTTTTCCCGGAGGGACTGGGTTTTGGTAAGGGCCCCACTATATCTACGGCCACCCTACTGAAGGGTTCTTCAATAATGGTAAGAGGACATAACTTGGCTTTGTGGCGGTCACCTCGCTTGCCTACTCGCTGGCAAATGTCACAGGAGGTGCAGTATTGCCTCACATCCTTGGAGATCCCTGGCCAGAAGAAAGCGTGGGTCAACCTGTATCGGGTACATGTCATCCCCATATGCCCAGACAGGGGAATGTCGTGGGCAATCCGAAGCAGTTCTTGCCTATACTTCTGGGGAACCACTAACTGTTTAGTCGTTACTGTGGCCGACCCACCCACTCCTCTTTCAGCAATGCGATAAAGTAGCCCTTTCTCCCAGGTGTACCGCTCCCCCTCTAGCCCAGCCTGGTCAGCGTGCACCCTGTCCGTGCATACCTGTAGCGTGGGGTCTGACCTCACCTCGGCCTCAAACTTAGTCGGGGTATCCCAGGACATACATGTCGTGTGGGGGTCATGGTCTCTTACTGGAGCCTCAGAGTGTGTCGGTGGAATGATATTGGGTCTGAGATCAAAAGTAACATTTCTGTTTTTGCAGATGACACCAAGCTATGCAGTGGAATAACGTCCTTGCAGGATGTCTCCAATTTACAAGCCGACCTCAATGCTCTGTCTAATTGGGCGACTATGTGGCAGATGAGGTTTAATGTTGATAAATGTAAAGTTATGCACTTGGGGGCTAAGAATATGCATGCATCATACATGCTAGGGGGAGTTCAACTGGGGGGATCTGTAGTGGAGAAGGATCTGGGGGTTTTAGTTGATCATAAGCTCAATAATGGCATGCAATGTCAAGCTGCGGTTTCCAAAGGGGATATGATCAACATGTACAAATATATAAGAGGTCCATAAAGTGAACTTGGTGTTGAGTTATTCACTTTAAGGTCAACGCTGAGGACAAGGGGGCACTCTTTACATCTGGAGGAAAAGAGATTTCACCTCCAAATACGGAAAGGTTTCTTCACAGTAAGAGCTGTGAAAATGTGGAACAGACTCCCTCCAGAGGTGGTTCTGGCCAGCTCAGTAGATTGCTTTAAGAAGGGCCTGGATTCTTTCCTAAATACACATAATATAACTGAGTACTAAGTTCTGTAGGTAAAGTTGATCCGGGGTAAATCCGATTGCCTTTCGGGGATCAGGAAGGAATTTTTTCCCCATCCGGTAGCAAATTGGATCATGCTCTGCTGGAGTTTTTTGCCTTCCTCTGGATCAACTGTGGGTATGGAGTTGGGTGTATGGGATGTACTGTGTTTTATTTTGTTTGTTTATTTTTATTTTTTTATGGTTGAACTGGATGGACTTGTGTCTTTTTTCAACCTGACTAACTATGTAACTATGTGGTGCGAGCCTGTTGCCGTGTGGTCACTGGATGGGCTTCCTGGTATAGGGCCTGAGGTACAAAAGCAGAGGTCATCTGGCCCAAGTCATTTCCCAGCACAACATCTGCTGGTAAATTTTGCATGAGGCCCACTTCTACCGTCCCCCCTGCCACACCCCAATCCAAATGTACTTTGGCAGTGGGTAGTCGGTACACTGCTCCCCCTGCCACTCGTACTGCCATGGATCCGCCAGTGTGTGCCGAGTCAGGGACCAAATGGGGTGCTATTAAGGTTAAAGTAGCTCCTGAGTCCCGAAGCCCATGGACTTCTTTCCCCTCCAAGGTCAATGGCTGTCGATGATGCTGCCGGTTATCCGTGGCTCGGACTGTCATCGCCTCATGCAAGATTCCCAGGGGTTCTTCCGCTGGAATGCTCAACATCTCTTGAGTGGCCGGCTCCCGTTGATAATGATGGGCAGCAGCCCTTGGTGCCGGGTTCGGTCAGCCTTGGTTCCAGGCAGGTCTGCCCCGGTTTTGGGTGCACTCGCGTGCCATATGTCCCCACTGTTTGCAAGTGTGGCATTGGATGTTGGCACGTCCGTTATATCTGGAGGGTGGTGGTAAAGTCCCTTGGGATTGACGAAAAGGGGAGGCTGTGAGAGCGGGGGGTGGTAGAGTACTGGGTGGTCCCGCGGGTCGAGGATAACTCTTGGTTAGGGGCCCATGATGTCTCCTCGCATCAAAATGCTGATCCGCTAATCGAGCTGCTTCGGTTAGGGTGAGAGGTTTCCTGTCTGGCACCCATTCTTGTGCCTCTGGGGACAAACCGTTGAAGAATTGCTCCAACAGCATTAACTGTCGCAATTCCTCCATAGTAGTGGCTTGGTTGGCTTGTATCCACCCTTGGGAAGCTTGGTCCAGCTTGTGTGCCCATTCAGCATGTGAATCCTTCTCTGGTTTGCGCAGGTTTCTAAACTTGCGCCGGTATGCCTCTGGAGTAATGGCGTATCTCTCTAATATCGCTCGCTTCCCTTTATCATAATACTTGCTGTGCTCACTAGGTACAGCGCGATATGCTTTTGCTGCCCGACCTGCCAGCTTGCCTGCTAGCAATGGGACCCATACTGTTTGTTCCAAGTCATGTAAATCACACAGTCTCCCAAAATCCTGTAAATACCCATCAATCGCATCCTTCTCCTCGCAAAACATTTTAAAGGCATGATAAGGAATTTTGTGTTTTACTTGGTTGTAGAGTGACCCAGTAGTGGATTCTGCTCGAGACTGTGTATACTGCGGACTGTGTGCCATCACGTACTCCTGCACATTCGCCATTACCATGTGCAGCATGGCATCTGATATAGGCTGTGGCAAAAATTCCAGCCTGGTCCTCATTTCTCTCTGGTAGAGGGTTTCTTCCATGGCTGCTGCTGGTGTAGCGCTGCAGGCTCTGTCTCCCTCCATCAGCTCGGCAGTTAGTACAGCTTTGGATTTGTTGCTGGCTACCTTACCCCTGGCTTCTAGCAGTTCCTTTAATGTCTGCCGCTTTAGCCTAGAATAATCCGTCTCCATTTACATCGGAAGTTCACATTGCAAGAATTGCGCTTATCGGCTGTAAGGTTGGATCCCGTTGCTTGCCACCAATTGTAGCGGAGTACAATATTAAACTCCACGATCTCCGCTGGTAACCAGGGTAAATCCACAGTCAGCGTTGAAAAGTAGGGCAATGTCCCAAATCCCCCCCAGTAACCGGACGAAACACAGCTCTGAGAGTCAACTAACTTTTTATTCACAGGCTTCCATTTTTATATAATTCCCCATGCAAGGGGTTTCCAAACAGCCAAATAGATTTAGCAGGGGTAATACAGGGAGGACCACATGGGGAACTTAACATTTTGGATAATTCTCCCATCAGGCATTGCTGCACGAGGGAAAAGTCGGTTGATAGCTGGGGTCTGGGGTTATGTGTTGTGGGAGTTCGGTTTAAAACTGCCGAACACCGATTGGGCAACATAAAACGAAGTACTTGAATGCTAGTGGCTTACGGCTGCCAGCATACCAATTACTATGCCCACATAAGACCCAGCAGAATACATAGCATATAATACAGACAACCTTTTGACATGTAACGTCCAGCGTTCCAGAAGTGGCTAGGTTTGCCACGGATACGACTGGTGTAAGTTTGTTACACCATCGTATCTTAGATGCATATTTACGCTGGACGCTAGGGGCGCTTCTGTCCATTTTCAGTGTAAAATATGCAAATGAGCGAGTTACGCTAATTCCCGAACGTACGAGGGGCCGGCGCATTCCCTTTACGTCGTTTGCGTAAGCGTATCTCCGGCATAAAGATAAAGCTGCTATAGTGAGGCGCAGCCAATGTTAAGTATGGACGTCGGGACAGCGTTGTATTGGACGTTGTTTATGTCGTTTGCGTATGCCGATCCAGAATGGGCCTGGGCGTAAAGTTACGTTCACAACGTTTTCATTGACTATTTGCGACGTGATTTCACGCATGCGCACTAGTACACATCCACGGCCGACGCATGCGCAGTTTAAAAAAAGCGTCGTTTGCGTCGGGTCATTCATAATTATAATAAAACACGCCCCCCTAGTAAATTTGAATTACACCCGCGTACGCCGGCCCATTTACGATACGCCGCCGTAAGTTACAGCGGCATTTCTTTGAGGATAAGGATACGCCGCTGTGACTTACAGCGGCGTAGTGTAAATGGGTCACGCCGCGCCGGCGGCAAAGGTATGTGGATCTGGCCCATAGTGTCTACAAACTAGGGTACATTTTCTGGAATTTACATTTCTTTAGGTGCTAAAATGGCAGGGCAGTATTAAACCCCCCCCAAATGACCCCATTTTGGAAAGTAGACACCCCAATGAAACTGCTGAGAGGCATGTTGAGTCCATTGAATATTTTTTTTTTGTCCCAAGTGATTGAATAATGACATTTTTTTTTTACAAAAAAAAAGTGTCTTCTTTCCAAAATGGGGTCATTTGGGGGGGTTGTGTGCCTTCTTGGCATTATAAAATATAAATATATCATTTAGTGACAACGTTTTGTAAATCTTTTCTTTTTTTGGTCATTATTCAATCACTTGGGGTAAAAAAAAATGTAATATTCATTGGGCTCAACGGGACTTACGTGTGCGGTCGCGTCTGTATACGAGCACACGGGTACAGGGGCGCTGTAATTTATTTTTATTTTTTTATTGTTCATTTTACTTTATTTATTTTAGTTTGACACCTTTTTCCCCAAAAATAAATGTTTTGGTTACTTTTATTCCTATTACAAGGAATGTAAACATCCCTTGTAATAGGTATATAGCATGACAGGTCCTCTTTACAGTGAGTTATGGGGTCAATAAGACCCCACATCTCACCTCTAGGCTGGGAAGCCTGAAAAAAAAAACTATTGCAGAGTATTGCGCAGGGAGTATTGCGCAGGGAGTATTGCGCAGGGAGTATTGCGCAGGGAGTATTGCACGGGGGTACTGCAGAGTATTGTTCGGGGGTATTGTTCGGGAGTATTGTGCGGGGGTACTGCAGAGTATTGTGCGGGGGTACTGCAGAGTATTGTTCGGGAGTATTGTTTGGGAGTATTGCGGATATTGCGGGGTATTGCTGAGTATTGCGGGGTATTGCGGAGTATTGCGGGGTATTGCAGAGTATTGTGGAGTATTGCAGAGTATTGCAGGGTATTGCAGAGTATTGCGGGGTATTGCGGGGTATTGTGGGGTATTGGGGGGTACTGCAGAGTATTGCGGGGTATTGGGGGGTATGCAGAGTATTGGGGGGTATGCAGAGTATTGTTTGGGGGGTATGCAGAGTATTGTTTGGGGGGTATGCAGAGTTTTGCGCAGGGAAGGAAGGGGTTAATGCAGGGATGGCTGAGCAGGGATGGATGGATCTGTGACTGCAGTAGTCACAGATCCATCCCACACTGCTGCAGCCATCCGCGCTCTCCTCTCACGCTGTACCGATCGGTACAGCGAGAGGAGGGAAGAACCGGCGTCAGCAAGTGACGCGGTTTGTTTACATGTGATCGCGCCGTCATTGGACGGCGCGATCACGTGGTAAGGAGCCGCCGCCATTGGCTCCTTACCGAGATCACTGACGCTGCGGGTCCCGTGGACCTGCCGAGCGCCGTGATCGCGTGTGCGCGCCCCGCTCGGGCGCGCGGATCTGACGCACGTCAGATTTGTTTACACACGTGATCGCGCCGTCATTGGACGGCGCGATTACGTGGTAAGGAGCCGCCGCCATTGGCTCCTTACCGGGATCATCGGTGCTGCGGGTCCCGTGGACCCGGTGAGCACCGGTGATCGCGTGTGCGCGCCCGGTCGGGCGCGCACACCTGACTCTAACGGAGGACGTCCATGGACGTCCTGTTAGAGTACAGGAACCGCCCTATAGACGTATTTTGTCTATAGGGCGGTGATTAAGTGGTTAAGGTCCACCCCTCCCATATTTTTGTTATATTCGTGGACACAGAGTTGTTTCTCCACAACACCAGTCGCTGTACGAATTTGTACTGTTGTGTCTGCGTGAAGGGTGGTAAGAACGAAAACATTCTTATTGTCTCGCCACTTTACAGCGAGCAAATTATTACACCTTGAGCAGGCTCTCGCCCCCAGCCTAAGACGGAAATCTACAAGCAGCTGGGGAAAGCCCCGGCGATTAGGTCGCATGGTGCCACATGCTCCAATCTGACGATCAAGCAAGTGACTAAAAAGTGGCACGCTTGTGTAATAATTGTCCACGTATAAGTGGTACCTCTTTCCGAATAAGGGTCACACACGATCTTGCCAGAGCTCCCCATGTAATCTGGGCAACCCTCCGGCTCTACCTCACTATCTTTGCCCTCATAAACCCTAAAGCTCCATGTGTAGCCTGTTGCCCTGTCACAAAGCTTATAGAGCTTGACCCCGTATCTGGCACGCTTGAAAGACAAGCGGCCAGAAAATTTAATCAGGGACTCATCAACGCATACAAATTGCTTGGAATTAAACAAGGCTGCATAACGTTCATTCAAATGGTTTATGAGGGGCCAAATTTTGTAGAGCCGGTCAAATTCAGGGTCTCCATGCGGACGACAAAGTGTATTGTCACTGAAATGCAAGAACCTCGTCTCGTATCGTTTCCTGGCCATGTGAGCAGAGAATATGGGCATATGGTGAAGTTGTCTTGTGGACCAATACATCCGCAACTTCAGAAATTGTTGTATGCCCATGTTGAGGGTAAGGCCCAGAAAGGTCTTAAATTCGGAAACCGTAAGTGGTTTCCATTCTCTGGCAAGGACGGACTGGGGATTAGCGGCGATGTAGGTACCAGCATATCAATTACTCTGGTTCACAATAGATCTATAGAGATCTTCCGTAAAATACAGCGAATAAAAATCAAGTGACGTAAAATTAGCTGTATTCACCTGAATACCGGGTTGGCCAGTGAATGGGGGAAGTACGGGTGCTGTAGAAGTGGTGAGGACCCAATCAGGATAGGCGAATTCTGCAGGAAGGGCACTATGGCCACGATGGGCCTGTCTTTGTCTTTTTTTTTGTGGCAGCGGGACACTACTTGTGCTTGCTACCTTGCCAGCTTGAACTGCACTTATAGGACTCGCCACGTCACCACATGATACTGCAGTGCTGGATGAACGACCAGGGTGTACTAAGCCGCTGGTGCTTGCCAGTTCACCAGAAGGAATACAGTGCCTGCCGCCGAGAATGTGTTTTTAGCGCGACAGCATCACGCTGATTCTCGGTGACAGGGTGCCGACATCTCACACTTGCTGAAATAGTAAAAGCACATTCCAGCGAGCGCGTCATTGAAGCGACGGGGATCAGACGTGGATTCCCGCCAATTCTACACGTGGGCGGCCTTTGTTATGAATCCTGAAGGGGAAGTCCCCGCCGCATTTTAAATAAAAATCCGGCATGGGTTCCCCCCTCAGGAGCATACCGGGCCCTTAGGTCTGTTATGGGTTGTAAGGAGATCCCCTACGCCGAAAAAACGGCGTGGGGGTCCCCCCACAATCCATACCAGACCCGTATCCAAAGCACGCCAGCCGGCCGGTCAGGAGGGGAGTGGGGGCGAGCGAGCGCCCCCCCCCTCCTGAGCCGTACCGGGCAGCATGCCCTCAACATGGGGGGGGTCAGGTGCTCTGGGGCAGGGGGGCGCACTGCGGCCCCCCCACACCAGAGCACCCTGTCCCCATGTTGATGAGGACAGGGCCCCTTCCCGACAACCCTGGAAATTGGTTGTCAGGGGATGCGGGTGGGAGGCTTATCGGAATCTGGGAGCCCCCTTTAATAAGGGGGCCCCCAGATACCAGCCCCCCACCCTAAGTGAATGAGTATGGGGTACATCGTACCACTACCCATTCACCTGCAAGAAAAGTGTAAACACAAATAAACCACACAGGGTATTGAAATATTTTATTAGTTGGCCGCCGGGGGGGTGTGTGGTCGCTTTTATAAAAGCGCCCCCCCTTGGCGGGCTTCTTCCGACATTTTCAGCGGGGGGGGTGGGTCTTCTACGATCTCCGGGGGTCTTCTCTGCTCTCCGGGGGTCTTCTCCGCTCTCTGGGGTCTTCTCCCGTTCTCCGGGGGTCTTCTCCGCTCACCGGGGTCTTCTCCCGCTCTCTGGAGGGTCTTCTCCACGTGACCTCCTCTTCACTATCTGTCATGCTCAGAAACAAGTAGGCCTCTTCATCAGTGTACCTTCGATTTGACGTTTTGGGCTCTAAATTTAGTGGTACACTGGTGATGATTCACAGGTAAAAAAAAGCACCTGACTGTCAGCAAACATAGAAAATGCTTAAAAAAAAAAAACTGTTAGCGATCGCAGGGATCAGGCCTGTCTCTGCGAATGCTGCAGTTATGTGTGTTGTGTTTTGGAAGTGACAGTGATCGATCGATACTGCACTTGGCTGGGCTGGGCAGAGGGGTAAAACGCAGGTGCTAGCAGGTATCTGGGCTGATTCCCCTAACAATGCGTTTTTGGGAACCCTAAACTGCTGGGTACGCTAGTATAGATCTGATCAGATCAGGTATCGATCCGTTCAGATACTATACCACTAAGGGGGGTGTATGCTTTGCGCGTGGGTGTAAGCGTTACTGGCACTAACCTAACGCTGCCTGGGGCGACGCAGACCCTGGCGCTAAAATGTAATTGATATCACCCGCCGGGCGATCAGGGGGTTAAACCTTTATTGGGTTATATACGGCGGGTTCCCTGATGCTATAAACAGCAAACTAACTAACCAGCATCAACCTTAACACTTATACGGTGATCACTGGTAAAAAGGGTTAACTAGGGGGCAATCAGGGGGTTAAAACCTTTATTAGGTAATATATGGGGGTACCTGACGCTTTCTAAAAACCTGGCAGCGAACCTAAATAACTAAATAACTAACTAGCTAACCTGCGTCACCAGTGACACTTATACAGTGATCACTGGTGAAAGGGTTAACTCTAGGGGCAATCAGGGGTTAAAACCTTTATTTATGGGGGTACCTAACGCTACAAAAAATAACTAGCTACCTAGCGGCACCAGTTACACTAATACAGCAATCAGAAAACCGATCGCTTAGTGACACTGGCAATAGGGGAAGAAAGGGTTAACTAGGGCGGTGATCAAGGGGTTAAGTCTTTATTAGGGGGTAGGGGGCTACCCTGGACCTAAAGCTAACTGCCCTAACACTTTTTTTCTGTCACAAATGACACTAAATGCAGTGATCAGAAAATAAATGATCACTGCAATCAGTGACACTGTGACAGGGGGCTGGGGGTGACTGGGGGGGGGGGGGGTTTATGTGCCTGTGTGTACTGGTATTAGTGTGCTGTTAGGTGCAACTCACTTTTAGATGTCTTTTCTCCTTAGCACTGGACGAAAAGACCGACACGAGGAGGATGACATCACTTCCTCTGCCTGTGTTTACAGTTACACAGGCAGAGGGCGGGCAGAGGAGGAATCTGACTGGCTGGGAGCAATCGCGAGGGGGTGGCCAGAAACGAACAGCTGTCCCCTCATCCCGGATCGCTCCCAGAGCCCACGGAACCGCCGCATGTAGCGGGGGGGGGGGGTCCCGATCGGACCCCCGACCCACATCAAGGCAGGCACATACAGGTACGTACATGTGCCTGTCCGTGCCATTCTGCCGACGTATCTCTACATGCGGCGGTCCTTAAGTGGTTAAACAAGAACTGAACTTGTTCGGTAGATAACACACAGGGCTGGAAAGACCCTGTTGACAAGAAATTGGAGTCATTATTAGGGCATCCTTTTCCTTGGCCAGTTCAGCTGGCTAAAGAAAAGCTGTTGCAGCAATTGGTATTTGCCAGTCCATAAAGGATCAGGTCAAACGACCTGATAGGCCTAACCAGGAGGATGATCTGCCTTAAAGTAAGACAGAGATCCCTTGAACGCTGTATTTTGCTGTTGACGCCTTAAAAGGGATTCAATACAGCAGGTTTCTCGTTTGGCTATCTTGTCTGTACATGTGCACAGACTTTTTTTGGCTTAAAGCGGATGTCCCATTAAAAAAGTATATTAAAAGCCAGCAGCTACAGATACTGCAGCTGCTGACTTTTAATATTAGGACACTTACCTGTCCTGGAGTCCAGCGGCGTCTGCAGCAGAGGACGAGCGATCGCTCGTCTCTCTGCTGTTCCCCCCTCCATCCACGGTGAGGGAACCAGGAAGTGAATCGCTCTGGCTTCACTGCCCGGTTCCCTACGGCGCATGCGCGAGTCGCGCTGTGCCCGCTGATTGGCTCCCGCTGTGTGTGAGAGTTCCCAGCACACAATGGGGGGGCGACGGGATGTCGCAAAAAAAAACGACTTTTGCCCGAGACTGCGGGCCGGAAGTGGGTGCAAATACCTGTCTTTAGACAGGTATCTGCACCCCTCCCCCCTGAAAGGTGTCAATTGTGACACCGGAGGGGGGGAGGGTTCCGATCAGCGGATCTTCACTTTAGGGTGGAGATCCGCTTTAAGAACTGGTCAGCCGAGCTTCCTTTTGAAAAGTTATTGGCAGGTTTCCCTTTTTGTGGGGAACGTTTGGATGAATATATCCAAAGGATTTCAGGAGGGAAGAGTTCTCTACTTCTTGTGAAGAAGAGCACCAGACATCCCTTGTTTAAAACCTCAGAGACTGCTTCCTCAAATGTCTCAGCATCAGGGCAGTTCCGGCGCCAGGGCCAGAAAAAGCACTGGGTCCAAAATCCTTCTAAACCCAGCACCAAGCCCTCCTTTTGAGGAGACAACCCCACCCCATCGAGTGGGGGGGAAGGCTGCTACACTTTACGGACATTTGGAGAAGAATAATTCAGTACGAGTGGGTCACCTCAATTATATTCCGCAGTTACAAGCTGGAGTTGCGGGGGGTTTCCCCACAGAGGTTAAGATCCATTGTTCCCTCGGATCCTCCAAAAAATGTATTGCTTCAGGCACTACATCTAGCGCATCAAGTTCCTGTATCCGAAAGAGCGAACCTGTTTTATGGTTTTAAAAAACAAATGGGTCACAAGGCCCATTTTTGGACCCAAGATCCCTGAACCAGTATCTACTAATCCAGTCCTTTTAGATAGAGTCTGTCCGCTCAGTTGTAGCCTCGTTCCAGATGGGAGACTTTTTAGCCTCCATCGATATAAAGGAGTACTGGGTCTTTTAAGGGTCCAAGGGATCCCGTGCTCGGTTGTTGGATGACCTGCTCAGAGATCACTCATTACAGGCTCTAGAACAGAGCATAATGTGCACGGTGTGGTATTTTGAGCTGGTTTCAAAGCTGACTTTTCAGTATTTATGATCCAGCCTAAGCTTTTAAAAGTCTAAAGTATTTAGGTCTGAAATAGGTTTTACCTCAAATATTGGAATTTAAGGCAATAGAAATTCAAAAAAATTATATAAAAAAATATAAATTTATTACAAAAAAAATACATGAAACTATAAGTGCTCCACACACGTGGAACAACAATTGAAAAACTTAATACATAAAATGCATGAACATCTAACAATGATACATGATGACTACATCAGAGCCCAAAAACATTGTACAAACAGTTCTCGAAAAAGCAGGTTGCAAAATCCAACACGTTTCGAAAGGTGCTTAAATAGAACAATATTCATCAGGGACAGCAACCATTTACAATATGTTCATTCAAAGAAGACACAGCTTCTCCATCTTGGACACTCCAAAAAAGTCCTTATTGAGATTCTGGGAGTTTTTTTCTGTTCCTCTTTTGCCTTCTTGGATATATTTTTCAAGGTCCTCCAGATATTTGTTTTTGTCCTTTTCCTCCCCAATTTGGAGTTGGGATAACTATGGGTGGAGATTTTCTGCTATGTCATCCTTAAATTGAGTGCAACACTCTGGGACTCCTCTATGCTTTGGAGGGCTTATGCAGACTTTTTTGGAGTGTCCAAGATGGAGTAGCTGTGTGTCTTTTGAATGAACATATGGACATTAATGGTTGCTGTCCCTGATGAAGATTGTTCTATTTTAGCACCTTTCAAAATGCGTTGGAATTCCCAACCTTTATCTCCAAGAACTGTTTGTTCAATGTTCTTGGGCTCCGATGGAGTTCTCATGTATCATTGTTGGATTTTCATGCATTTTTATATATTATGTTTTTCAATTGTTGCTCCAAGTGGGTGGAGCACTTATGGTTTTATGTATTTTTTGAAATTTATATTTTTATGTATATTTTTTTGAATTTTATATTGGCTTTAACATCCCAATAGTTGAGGTAAAACCCATTTGATTCATGAGGGATGAAGGCAATTTACATGCCATTCCATGGGAATCTAATTTATTTTCTAAGTATTTAGGTCTGATCCTAAATACAGTTCAAGCAAAAGTATTCTTGCAACCTGTAAGGATCTGTGCCCTGAAGGATCAGGTGCACCATATAAGGAGCACCAGACAACCCTCCATTTGGCTCTGTATGAGTCTTTTAGGGAGGATGGTCAAGGACAACAGATCCTGCCCATCAATGTCCTGGAATTAAGGACAGTACGACTGGCCCTACGGTACATGGAAGGTGGTGCTTCAGGACTGCCCTATCAGGGTTCAGTCTGACAATGCCACTACAGTGGCCTATATAAACCGCCAAGCTCTGAAGGAGGTGAACCACATTATAGCCTGGGCAGAGGGACATGTGCCGATTCTATTGGCAGTCCATATCCTGGGAGTAGAGAACTGGAATGCAGATTATCTCAGCCAGAGGTGTTCCAGGAAATTTGCCAACATTAGGGATGGCCAGAGATTGACCTACTGGCATCCAGGTTCAACAACAAGCTACAGCAGTTTGTGTCCTGAACAAGAGATCCTCTGGCAATTGGAGCAGATCCTTTGATAGTCCATAGAGCCAGTACTCCCTGGTTTTAATTTCCCTCCGATCCCTCTCCTTCCACATTTGTTGTGCAGTATTCGGAGGGGGGTTTTCAGTCATTCTAGTGGCGGCCTGGCCCAGAAGGCCCTGGTTCTCAGAGATTGTGAGACTGACAATAGACGGGCCATGGACGCTTGCACGTCGCCCCGATCTACTGTCTCCATGTCCTATATTCCACCCCAATTTACAGTCTCTAAATTTGACGGCATGACTATTGAAACCAGGGTGTTAAAGGACCATGGCATCTTAGGACCAGTGTTGTCCACCCTAGTGAATGCTAGAAAAGCTGTCACTGGGAAGATTTATCATAAGGTCTGTGGAAGACTTGTATTGCTTGGTTTGAAGCCAGAAAATGGCATCCACAGAAATACATGATTGAAAGAATTCCTTTCTACAGTCGGCTGTAGAAATCAAATTGGCCTTGAGTAGAATCAGAGGTCAAGCTTCGGCCCTATCAGTATTCTAAAGGCCTTTACCCTCTAATTCACTAGTCTGAACTTTAATGCAACTCGCTTGCTTCCCCCATTAGGTCACCTGTGTCCTTAGGACCTAAATTTGGTGCTGTCTGTGTAACAGAAGGAAACATTTGAACCTATTAAAGGAAATTCTATTAGGCCGCGTACACACGATCAAATCTATCTGCTGGAAACGGTCAGCCCGACCGTCCCAGCAGACAGATTCGATCGTGTGTACGGGCGAGCAGACGGATTTGGCCAGCCGACAGATTTTAAAGCATGCTTTAAAATCTGTCGGCTGGGAATCTGTACGCCCGATATGTCTGCTGGTTAGTACGCTAACCAGCAGACATATCTTCTCGCACATGCGTCAAATGGATTTGACGCATGCGCAGAAGTAATTTACTTCCTGGTGCGGTGACGTGGCGGCGTCAACGTCACCGCCACGTCACCGCGCTGTCTGCTGGCGGGGATTTTGGTTTGATCGTGTGTACAGCGATCAAACCAAAACGGCCAGCAGACAGATTTGTTCAAATCGGTCGGTCCGACCGATTTGAACAAATCTATTTGCTCGTGTGTACGGGGCCTTAGAATTTTACTAGGTTGTCATTGTAGGTTATAAGATAGGGGCCAATATTGTAAGCTTCTCACACAGTTGTTCTCCATCTAGATCAGAATCTCCAGAATTTTTATCAGTCAAAACATTCTGCAGATTTAGACAGTACTCCATCAGTGTTTCCTGAGGTACATCTTTAAGTTTCTTAATGTCATATAGAAACTGAAAGTGTCAGCTGTGATGCTTAATCTGCATAAATCTCTCATCAAGAGAATTAATGCAGACATCCAAAACGCTGTAAAAGCACTCAGCTTTAAAAAAAAAAAAGCAAGATCATCAATAGGATCATCTGGAGCTTCATAACAAAACATCCTCTTTTTCTTTATTTGTCTCACTAATAGGGGAAAAACAGGATCAATTTCCATTTCTATCGCTAGTTCTTTAGCCTCTTCCAGCAAATCTTCAAATCCTTTATCTGAACTATAATCCTTCAAAAAAGTAGTTGTGGATTCCAAAGTATCAATCACATTTGGAAGATACATAGATTTGCTTTGAAGAAGCTTGCTGACATAGTTGATTATGTTTAGTATGTTATACCACAATACAAGGAAACGCAAACATTTAAAGTTATTCAATGCTTTTGCAAGTGATTCAGCATCAGATTGTGCGAATCATCTCTTGAAATTTCAGACAAAGCATCATAATTTCTCCAACCTGGTACCTAAACGGACGAACAGCATCTATTCTTGAAGATCTGGTGTCGGACAAAGGTTTTACTGTTAGGCCGCATACACACGGAGGCACATGTCCGATGCAAACGGTCCGCGGACCGTTTTCATCGGACATGTCTCCTCGGGATTTGCGTCCGGCGGTGTGTACACACCATCGGATCAAAATCCCCGCCGGCAGACAGCACAGTGACGTGGCGGTGACGTTGACGCCACCACGTCACCGCACCAGGAAGTAAAAAACTACCACGCATGCGTCGCATCCATTCGACGCTTGTGCGGGCAGATATGTCCGCTGGTTAGTGTACTAACCAGCGAACATATCCGACGGACATGTCGCCGGTGGACAAATTTTAAAGCATGCTTTAAAATTTGTCCGCTGGTCAGACATGTCTGCTAGCCCATACAAATTCGATCGTGTGTACGCGGCCTTAGTCTGCCAATATGCTTTTTAAAGACATTCCAACCAAGTGTGGATCCTGACAAAAAAAACATTGATTCTGGATCCTAATGGCCATTTTACCCCGCACTGTTATGTCTACAAGAATGTGGATAACCACGGGGTTCTAATGTAATAATTTGGGACATGGCTTGGTGCACAGGGTGGATAGACGCTATCTACAGAAGCTCCAAACACCAGAGGGGATCAAGAGACAAATTTAAACAGACGTATTTCAGTCGATTATGTCCACACAGGCTAGGAAGGAAACACCTAGCAGACTTCTACGCTCGATGGGCACACCGAAAAACAAAATCTCGTCAGCAAACTTAAATAAATTCCGTTATAGCGGTGGCAGCAAAAAATTCAAGATATCACAGATTAATAGAAAGACGGAAGGAGAAATAATAGAAGATGATGAAATATCTCTACCTGCCTCAGATGACTCCTCAGGAGGTAATGCAACGACTACCCCCTGACTTACGTCACCATGATGGAGATATCGGCTGATATAAAAAAATTGTTCTCTGTGGCCATTAATGACATTAAAACCAAACTGATGCGGTTGTCCGAACAAATGTCGGTAAACGAGCAGGCAGGAAATAGAAGAGATAGTGCACTAAATAGATTAGATCAGGGCTCAAAATTTGAAGTCCTGAGCTACTAGCCAGGCCTCAAGAGTTGCTCGCCACCAGTTGCCCCACCTAATTCATACACAGCCCTGCGCCTAATTGCACCCGTAAACACGTCCTCGTAGATTATGTCATGGAATGACACTGTTAAATGTTTTATGCAGAATCAAGTTACAAAATTAAATAATACCGACAACAACTTTAACAAAATAGGACAGGGCACTGGGGGCAGACCAGAGGGACAGGGCTCTGGGGGCAGACCAGAGGGACAGGGCATTAGAACTGGGTCTCTTCCCCATTCTCTTGCTGTCTCCTCTGCAACTCTCTCTCCCTCTCCTATTCATCTCATCATCAGGATACTGTGTGTGTGGCTCTACGCTTGCATGTCCCCACTTCCTCCTTTTATTCAGGCTGGCAGTGAGGAGAGGAGGTCCCATGGCTTACTGAGAATTGTAAGGAGAGCACCTGTGTACTGCTCTGCCTGTGTGCGACTCACCAGACTACTTTTCCCGAGTATGCACCTTTCCTCTTCGGCCGCCAATCTCATCGGGACACTAAATGTAGGCACAGATTGGAGGGAGATTGGTCATGCAGCCCTGTCATCATTTGCCCCCAGCTTAAATCCACTCGCCAAATGCTAGTAGGCGAGTGGAAATTTTGAGGGCTGGATTAGATGACATAGCAATCACTCACTCTCAACATCTGACCGATATGAACAGGCAGATCGAAGACCACTGCTTAACCCCATCCCTCGTTTCAGCAGACTCCAGTGCTATTTTCTTATGTCCAAAAAAGCAAAGCTGTGTATGGTCCGTTGTCCCACTCACATACAGTACAGGGCTAGTAACCCTGCATTTTACTTGGAGGAGCAAAGGGGAAGTTCTCTTTAAGAATGAGCAGGTGTTGGGTGATTACAATCAGGCCATGTCTACTGCTTATGCTTCCAGATGAATGACTTTGTATGGAGGTGTATTGAAGGGAATCTTCCAGCTCCTGGAGTGTGCCGGTCTCCAAGAGGACATCCATTTTACTTCCAACATCGTTTTGAAGCAAGTAGATCTCCAGGCTTGTCTGCCATTTGTTACACCCTGAGCCTATCGTTCCACAGTGAGATTCCACTCCAGGATCAGCGTCTACCTTTGGACATCCCGTGTGAAGTCTACAGCCGGGCGTCTCTACAACCGAGCAGATTGGAGTCTATCCTATGCGCTTTTGATCTATTGTCGTTGGCATATAGATCAACAACAGTTGGTAAGAGTATTTCATCTACTCCCATGTTTCAAGCACAGAATGTTCCTTTCATGCTGATGTCGTGCCAACACACCCATGATTGATGGACCTTTTCTTTTTATTTGATGTTTCCTTCATCAATCAGTGGACATTTATTTTTATTCATCTTAGTTGATGCACTATCATCCAGAGTGTTTGATTATATTTTTCACTGACCATTATTCTTTTAGCGCTACTTATATTTTCACCAGATCGAAGACCTCGACAACCGGGGTAGGAGACACATCAGAGTGAGAGGAGTACCTGAAATCTATCATACCAGAGCAAATCAAACCGGCACTGTGCTCCATCTTTAACTGCCTTCAGGATAGGCCTGACGCCTCACTGATCGAGTTCGATAGAGCCCAAAGGGCTTTTAGGCCCAGAGCCCCTGACAATAACCCTCCAAGAGATATCATATGCTGCCTTCCCAACTTCAGCTTGAAAGAAGAGATTTTGCAAAAAGCCAGAACAAATGATCAGGTCATATTTAATGAAACAGAGATTTAACTATTCCAAGACTTATCGCCTATTACTCTCAAAAACAGAAGAGCACTAAGACCATTGCTTGAGGTTTTAAAAGATAAAAGGAATGAGTTATAGGTGGAAGTTTCCCTCTGCTCTCCAAGCCAACTATAACGGCAAACAACATTTTGTAAGAGTCCCGGACGACTTACAAGGATTTTGTGAAAACCTGCAAATTGCTCCAATTGATCTACCGGACTGGTACGCCGAATTTCGTCTTCCTCCAGCAATCAATTGCTTGCCTACTATGCATGATCCCTCACCAGCTAAATCACCATACCTCTCAGGGCTACACTGCAGACACGACAATAGAAGCAAGTACAATTCTCCTGCGGCTAAAAGCGCCAAAATGAGAGTACCAACATGACCTCACTGTTATGCATGACAAGTTGATAATGACGTTCATTATCACTCAATTTAACTTCGTTGTTCCGGTTTGTTCACTAGCTCTTTATCAAACTACCAAAGTTCTTTGTTTTGGTTACAAAAAGCCAGTAACTGTCTTAAATACATTTTCTTTAACTGAATGGTCAACCTCTGCTCACGCATAGGTATAGCAGTAAGCCTAAGAGGACTATGACTAATTAGTAACGTCTTTTATCACAAGAGGAACCTCATGTCTCAAAATGCTCCATCAACAATGGGATTATGATGTTCAGAACAAGAACTTTACTGCATAATGGCTCCTTCAATCTCTGTTATTGCTAAATAGGGATGAGCCGAACACCCCCGTGTTCGGTTCGCACCAGAACGTTTGAACAGACCGCGGGTTCGCACGAACATTTCGAACCCCATTGAAGTCTATGGGACCCGAACATTCGAATTCAAAAACGATCGTTTTAAAGACCAATATTCAATTTAATGTTGGAAAACGTCGTTCAGAACCCGGGTCTTGCCCCAGGGAACATGTATGAATGGAATTTTTTTTTTAAAACGGCCGTTTTTTCCGGAGCAGCCATTTTAATGATGCTTAAAGTGAAAAAAAAAATTCCTTTAAATATCACACCTGCTGGGTGTCTCTAGTAGTGGCACGTGTTTAGAAATGTCCCTGCACAACATGAGAGGACTATAAAAAAAAAAGTAATTAATACTACTTGCGCAAGTTCTGTGTGGCAACAATATGTCGAATATTTTAGCGGTGGTGGGGGGCCATTATTGTTTTGTGAAAGAAGATTTTTAGAAAAAAGGGCACCCCTCAAACATACTGTAATTGGAGCGCAACAAGGAGCCACGTGCAAAGTATTGCATCAAAAATTGTTATTAGGCACCCCTGTTGAACAGGGGCGGAATAATTGTGCCTTGGGCACAACCCAACACTTGCAACCCCTCCCAATAACTCCAATTGGAGCGAAACAAGGAGCCACGTGCAAAGTATTGCATCAAAAATTGTTATTAGGCGCCCCTGTTAAACAGGGGCTGAAGAATTGTGCCTTGGGCACAACACAACACTTGCAACCCCTCCCAATAACTCCAATTGGAGCGCAACAAGGAGCCACGTGCAAAGTATTGCATCAAAAATTGTTATTAGGCGCCCCTGTTAAACAGGGGCTGAAAAATTGTGCCTTGGGCACAACACAACACTTGCAACCCCTCCAAATAACTCCAATTGGAGCGCAACAAGGAGCCACGTGCAAAGTATTGCATCAAAAATTGTTATTAGGAGCCCCTGTTAAACAGGGGCTGAAAAATTGGGCCTTGGGCACAACACAACACTTGCAACCCCTCCCAATAACTCCAATTGGAGCGCAACAAGGAGCCACGTGCAAAGTATTGCATCAAAAATTATTAGTAGGCGCCCCTGTTAAACAGGGGCAGAAAAATTGGGCCTTGGGCACAACACAACACTGCAACCCCTCACAATAACTCCAATTGGAGCGCAACAAGGAGCCACGTGCAAAGTATTGCATCAAAAATTATTAGGCGCCCCTGTTAAACAGGGGCTGAAAAATTGTGCCTTAGGCACTGGTGGCGGAGCCCAGAAACACAACATTTCTTACTAGCTATCAGCAAGAAAAGTGAGGAGGAGAAGAATATTCCATCAGCAGCATAAGAGGACAGTCACTCCGCATCAGCATACGCAGCCTAAAAGGGATCCGACATTTCAACAAAAAGATATTATTCATTAATATCAGCATCAGGTGCTTGGTAGCTGGTGTTGATCCAAGCCTGATTCATTTTGATGAAGGTCAGTCGATCAACAGAGCCGGTGGAGAGGCGCACCCTGTGATCAGTCACAAAGCCTCCAGCAGCACTGAATGTCCGTTCTGAAAGAACACTGGATGCAGGGCAAGCCAGTAGCTCAATTGCGTACTGGGCAAGCTCTGGCCAGTGATCCATCCTCAAGACCCAGTAAGCCAGAGGATTTTCGGTGGGGAAGGTGTCCAAGTCGGATCTTGCCCCTAGGTATTCCTGGGCCATGTAAACCAGACGCTGGCGATGGTTGCTGGAACCGGTCAGATCTTGGGGCTGCGGACTAAAAAACTGCCTGAACGCATAGGTCAGACGACCACCTTCTCCACCGCCCCTTCTGTGACTCACCGAAGCCTCAGCAAGACGTTGTCCAGAGCCAGGTTTTGGTAATCCCCCCGGTTCTGGGAATGCATTGCACAGACCCTTCTGCAAGGCCTCCCGCAGAAGTTTCATCTTCTGCTCCCTCTGCGATGGCAACATCTTGTAACGTGGATCAAGGAGAGTCGCCAGCCAGTAATGATCCCTCTCCTTAATGAGGATCCTTATGCAGGCGTTGCAGGATCAGGGAGGCCATGCAGCGTAGGTTTGCAGAGGCATTCGGGGCACAGTCCTCTGGATCACTGAGGACGACAGGATCCACAGGCACCTCATCCCAGCCATGTAAAAATCCACGTGCTCCTTGGGACTGTAAATGATCCCTTGAAGACTGCTGCTGCTGAGTGCTAGGCTCCACCTCCATGCTGCTGATACAATCATCCTCCTCCTCCTCCTCCTCTTCCTGTGTGCTAGGTGGGCAAGCAGGACCACTGTCTGGGTAAAGGGGGCCTTAAGAGGTAAGGAAGTCCTCCTCTTCCTCCCTCTGTTCTGCCTCAAGGGCCCTGTGCATTATTCCACGTAGCGTGTGCTCCAACATGTGAATAAGAGGGACAGTCTCACTGATGCATGCACTGTCACTGCTCACCATCCTCGTGGCCTCCTCAAATGGTGACAGGACAGTGCATGCATCCCTGATCAAGGCCCACTGGCGTGGGGAAAAAAAACCTAGCCCCCTGACCCAGTTCTGCTGCCATATTGGCACAGGTACTCATTGATGGCCGTTGCTGCGTGTGCAGCTGCTGCAACATGGCCAACGTTGAGTTCCATCTGGTGGGCATGTCACAAATTAGGCGGTTCTTGGGCAGGTTGTATTCCCTTTGGAGGTCAGTCAGCCGAGCAGTGGCATTATATGACCTTCGAAAATGCACACAGACTTTCCTGGCCTGCTTCAGGACATCCTGCAAGCCCGGGTACCTGCCCAAGAACCGCTGCACCACCAAATTGAGGACATGCGCAAAACAGGGCACGTGGGTGAGTTTTCCCTGTCGCAGGGCAGAGAGGAGGTTGGTGCCATTATCGCTGACCACCATTCCAGGCTTCAGCTGGCGTGGCGTCAACCACCTCTCAGCCTGACCCTGCAGAGCTGACAAATCCTCTTCCCCAGTGTGGCTCCTGTCTCCCAAGCACACCAGCTCTAGCACCGCATGGCATCTCTTGGCCTGCATTCCTGCGTATTCCCTTGTACGCCTACGGAGCACGGCTGGTTCGGAGAAAACATCACCACAGGAAGAGGCCACAGAGGGAAGAAGAAGAGGAGGGGGTGGAGGAGAGAGGTGTGTCACAAGCAGTAGTAGTGTTTTGGAGGCGTGGTGGCGGAACAACCTCCAAAATTACTGGACCTTGCCCTGCGTCCTTCCCAGCTGCCAGCAGAGTCACCCAATTCGCCGTAAAAGACAGGTAACGTCCCTGTCCATGCCTGCTGGACCATGAGTCAGCGGCAATATGCACCTTACCACTGACCGCCCTGTCCAGCGAGGCATGGACATTGCCTGCCACATGCCGGTAGAGAGTCGGAATAGCCTTCCGTGAGAAAAAGTGGCGTTTTGGTGCTCAGGTGGTATATAACAGCACAGGTGCGGTGACACCAAATGCGCTCAGGTGGTATATAACAGCACATGTACAGTGACACTAACTGCGCTCAGGTGGTATATAACAGCACAGGTGCGGTGACACTAACTGCGCTCAGGTGGTATATAACAGCACAGGTGCGGTGACACTAACTGCGCTCAGGTGGTATGTAACAGCACAGGTGCAGTGACACTAACTGCGCTCAGGTGGTATATAACAGCACAGGTGCGGTGACACTAACTGCGCTCAGGTGGTATGTAACAGCACACGTACAGTGACACTAACTGCGCTCAGGTGGTATATAACAGCACAAGTGCGGTGACACACGCTCAGGTGGTATATAACAGCACAGGTGCGGTGACACTAACTGCGCTCAGGTGGTATATAACAGCACAGGTGCGGTGACACCAAATGCGCTCAGGTGGTATATAACAGCACACGTACAGTGACACTAACTGCGCTCAGGTGGTATATAACAGCACAGGTGCGGTGACACCAAATGCGCTCAGGTGGTATATAACAGCACACGTACAGTGACACTAACTGCGCTCAGGTGGTATATAACAGCACAGGTGCGGTGACACCAAATGCGCTCAGGTGGTATATAACAGCACACGTACAGTGACACTAACTGCGCTCAAGTGGTATATAACAGCACAGGTGCGGTGACACCAAATGCGCTCAGGTGGTATATAACAGCACACGTACAGTGACACTAACTGCGCTCAGGTGGTATATAACAGCACAGGTGCGGTGACACCAAATGCACTCAGGTGGTATATAACAGCACACGTACAGTGACACTAACTGCACTCAGGTGGTATATAACAGCACAGGTGCGGTGACACTAACTGCGCTCAGGTGGTATGTAACAGCACACGTACAGTGACACTAACTGCGCTCAGGTGGTATATAACAGCACAGGTGCGGTGACACTAACTGCGCTCAGGTGGTATGTAACAGCACACGTACAGTGACACTAACTGCGCTCAGGTGGTATATAACAGCACAAGTGCGGTGACACCAAATACGCTCAGGTAGTATATAACAGCACAGGTGCGGTGACACTAACTGCGCTCAGGTGGTATATAACAGCACAGGTGCGGTGACACCAAATGCGCTCAGGTGGTATATAACAGCACACGTACAGTGACACTAACTGCGCTCAGGTGGTATATAACAGCACAGGTGCATTGACACCAAATGCGCTCAGATGGTATGTAACAGCAGACGTGCGGTGACACCAAATGCGCTCAGGTGGTATATAACAGCACACGTACATTGACACTAACTGCGCTCAGGTGTATTATAACAGCACAGGTGCCGAGTCACTAACTGCGCTCAGGTGGTATGTAACAGCACAGGTGCGGTGACACCAAATGCGCTCAGGTGGTATATAACAGCACACGTACAGTGACACTAACTGCGCTCAGGTGGTATATAACAGCACAGGTGCGTTGACACCAAATGCGCTCAGATGGTATGTAACAGCAGACGTGCGGTGACACCAAATGCGCTCAGGTGGTATATAACAGCACACGTACATTGACACTAACTGCGCTCAGGTGTATTATAACAGCACAGGTGCGGTGACACTAACTGCGCTCAGGTGGTATGTAACAGCACAGGTGCAGTGACACCAAATGCGCTCAGGTGGTATATAAAAGCACACATACAGTGACACTAACTGCGCTCAGGTGGTATATAACAGCACAGGTGCGGTGACACTAACTGCGCTCAGGTGGTATGTAACAGCACACGTACAGTGACACTAACTGCGCTCAGGAGGTATGTAACAGCACACGTACAGTGACACTAACTGCACTCAGGTGGTATATAACAGCACAGGTGCGGTGACACCAAATGCGCTCAGGTGGTATATAACAGCACAAGTACAGTGACACTAACTGCGCTCAGGTGGTATATAACAGCACAGGTGCGGTGACACTAACTGCGCTCAGGTGGTATGTAACAGCACACGTACAGTGACACTAACTGCGTTCAGGTGGTATATAACAGCACAGGTGCGGTGACACCAAATGCGCTCAGGTGGTATATAACAGCACACGTACAGTGACACTAACTGCGCTCAGGTGGTATATAACAGCACAGGTGCGGTGACACCAAATGTGCTCAGGTGGTATATAACAGCACACGTACAGTGACACTAACTGCGCTCAGGTGGTATATAACAGCACAGGTGCGGTGACACCAAATGCACTCAGGTGGTATATAACAGCACACGTACAGTGACACTAATTGCACTCAGGTGGTATATAACAGCACAGGTGCGGTGACACTAACTGCGCTCAGGTGGTATGTAACAGCACACGTATAGTAACACTAACTGCGCTCAGGTGGTATGTAACAGCACACGTACAGTGACACTAACTGCGCTCAGGTGGTATATAACAGCACAGGTGCAGTGACACCAAATGCGCTCAGGTGGTATATAACAGCACACGTACAGTGACACTAACTGCGCTCAGGTGGTATATAACAGCACAGGTGCGGTGACACTAACTGCGCTCAGGTGGTATGTAACAGCACAGGTGCGGTGACACCAAATGCGCTCAGGTGGTATATAACAGCACACGTACAGTGACACTAACTGCGCTCAGGTGGTATTATAACAGCACAGGTGCGGTGACACTAACTGCGCTCAGGTGGTATGTAACAGCACACGTACAGTGACAGTAACTGCGCTCAGGTGGTATATAACAGCACAGGTGCGGTGACACCAAATGCACTAAGGTGGTATGTAACAACACACGTGCGGTGACACCAAATGCGCTCAGGTGGTATGTAACAGCACACGTGCGGTGACACCAAATGCGCTAAGGTGGTATGTAACAGCACACGTGCGGTGACACCAAATGCGCTCAGGTGCTCAGGTGGTATGTAACAGCACACGTGCGGTGACACCAAATGCACTCAGGTGATATGTAACAGCACACGTGCGTTGACACCAAATGCGCTCAGATGGTATGTAACAGCAGACGTGCGGTGACACCAAATGCGCTAAGGTGGTATTAAACAGCACACGCACAATCAGAGCGACTGCGTTTCTGTGCAATTCAATAGCCCACTTGCATTAACAACAACTGCCTTTCTGTGCAAATAAATAGCACACGTGCAGTAACAGGTAATGCGTCTATGTGCAATTAACTAGCACACGTTGACTAACACGTTAGAGCATCAAGCACAATCTCCTGCCTGACAGATACTTGCAGAACTAGCTAAGCTATACAGTTTATAAATATATTGACAACTCCTAGGGATGTCAATATATTCTCTACAAACTGTAAATTTAACTATACTAACTAGTAGCCTCCCTGATCTATCTATCTATCTATCTATCTATCTGTCTGTCTGTCTGTCTGTCTGTCTGTCTATCTATCTATGTGAAAAGACACTGTGGGGTAGATTCATGTAGCACTTACGCCGGCGTTTTTTGAGATGCGTGGCGTAAGTGTTACTTTGTGCCGTCGGATCCATGCGCCGTACCTACTATACCAAATCCGCCTTCAAATAGGCTGCTTCTTACCGGCGTAACTGCTGGACAACACATCTGTCTGCCAACATGCCAGGGGCAGCCGTGCTCATAGCCCTACTGCGTCGACGGGCACATAGAAGGGCACGGGAGAGGATATTCCACACGCGCATTGACGTCTTTGGCATGAGTGATTTGGAGGTGTTTCGCCTATTCAGATTCAGCCCTGAAGCCATCCTGGAATTAGCCACAACCCTGCAGGATGACATCACCAGCCAGACACACCGCTCACATGCAGTGCAGCCACTGGTCAAGGTCCTGGCAACACTCCATTTCCTTGCCAGTGGATCTTTTCAAAGGACAAGTGGAGTTGTGGCTGGGATGTCACAATCCACCATGAGCAGATGCGTGCACCAGGTTATCCCCGCAATCCTCAGACGCATGGCCAACCAAATTATCAAACCCACCACTGAGGAGCTGCGGCAGAAGGCAATGACAGATTTCTACAGAATTGCCAGATTCCCACGCACTGTGGGGGCCATTGATTGCACACATGTGGCACTACGGCCCCCCCGGGACACAGAGCACATATACTGCAATCGGAAGCACTGGCATTCCATCAATGTACAGGTGATAGTGGATGCCCAAGGCCTAATATGGCACGTCCATGCCAAGGATCCCGGGGCCAGCCACGACAGCTACATATACCGTCAAAGCACCATCTCAACAGAATTTGAACAGGACGTGTATGGGGACAGCTGGCTACTTGGTGAGTGACATAGGTGGCAGACATGACTGCCCCCCCCCATGATGCACACATCACAAGGGGCACATGCACTACTAACATCCTCCTGTCTTTTGCTTACCAGGTGACGCGGCATATGCACTTGGACCCCATCTCATGACTCCTTTCCGGGATCCCCAAACCAGAGGAGAGGAAAGATACAATAAAGCACACATAAAAACCCGTGCAGTGGTGGAGCGCACCTTTGGCCTCCTGAAGTCACGTTTCCGATGCCTGGATAAGTCTGGGGGTACCCTGTTGTATTCCCCAAACTTCGTGTGCCAGATCATTGGGGCATGTTGCATTCTGCACAACTTTGCCATGAGAAAGGGCCTGCAGATTGACTTACGTGATGACCTGACCCCCGAACCACACAGTCCCCCCTTGCCCGAGAGTCCCCCGTCTGCTGAGGGAAGAGCAGTCAGGAGGGTCCTTGTGGTAGGCTACTTTTCACGTTAAACACACACATTAATCATGTCACAATGAGAATGCATGCATGCACACCACTGTGGTCCCTAACACACACACCCCACATCCACATCAAATTGGATTAGACCAAAGTACACCACATGGGACTTGGGAGCAGCAACGCCACGCCACGGCTCCAATTATGTTGCTGTACATTCATACACCATTCACACGTGTCGTGGGGATAATTTCTCACCAACGACTGAGGGTGACACCCCTTAATGGCAGGAGTGTCACCCCACCACATTCACACTGTAGCCTGCACTCCTCACCGTGTGCAGGGATATAAAAATAAATAAAACTCATAACCTGAGTTTCAAAGAAAAAGTTCAAATATTCAACGGCCCTGTCGTGGGCTCCGTCTTGTCCCTAGGCTCCTGAGACGCAGTTGCCTGGGGTGCGCCTCAGGTGGGGGGGCTGGTGGTTGAACCTCCCCCAGTCTCTCCCTGGCTGCCCTCCATTGCCACGGCTAGCCGGTGGAGGTAAGAATTGGTAGCAGCCTGCATCCGCAGCCGGCGGGTTGTATTGCTGCGCTGTTGGCGCCGTGTCTGCCTCCCCTCCTCACGGACAGCAGCTGCCAGGCTCCGGACCTCAGAGACCAGGCTAGATGTTGTGGTCTGCAGGTCCACCAGACAGGACAGAAGGGCTGCCCTGTTACCAACAACGTCCTGCAGGCTTTCATTTAGAGTTGTATTCTGCCCAGCCTGCTGGGCGATGGCCTCCTGCACTGCCACAGTGCAGGCAGCCTGGCTCTCGGCTGAGGACGCCAGGCTATCTGCGACCCGATGCAGATCACCCGCAAGACACCCAATATGGCAGGTCTGCGTTGTCTGGTCCTTTGCCAGATGGTCCTCAAACTCCTCAGGGACTCCACGTGATTTTTTGGTTGCCTTACTAGAGGCCTGAGGACGGCTGTAGGGGAGGTCCCTTGAGGGGGTATCCCTGGAGGGGATGGTGTCCCTTGATGGGGTATCCCTGGAGGGGATGGTGTCCCTTGATGGGGAATCTATCATGGGGGGGGAGGTTTGGGAGGGCCCAGGTATGGGGGTCTCCACCAGCAGATACAGAGCATCCTCTTCTACCCCGACGTGTTTCTCCTCAACCTCCTCAAGCAATGATGTAGGGGCGATCTCCACCATGGATGGGGTGGCTTGCCCTGCAACCAATGACGGACCAGCTCCATCCTGTGCATCTGTGGATGACACAAACCAATCACATGTTGGAGGACCCACACACTTGTCACATGTTACCCCCCCCCACCCTTGCTACACACCAGAAAGAAGATAAAACACACTTACCTGTCCTCAAGGGCTGTTCCCCAGATTCGAAGCCCTGCAGGCCCTCCACAAGCTCCCTATCCAGCAACCTGGCCACGACCATGTCCTCTCGCGTCAGGGTGATTCTTGTGGCTGGTCCTCCACCTGTGCCAGTGGCATGCTTTCTCATTGCCACTAGTTTGTCCTTTACCAATCTCCGCATGTCATTGATCTTCTTGCGGATGTGCTTGGGCTCCCTGTCCGCCACACCAACAGCATTCACCTGCGTGGTAAGCTCCGCATAGATGCGAGTTTTCTCAGTTTTACCCGTGTTGCCACTCTGTGGCCCATAGAGGCGGGCACCATGTTGGGAGAGGCCATCTATGATGACAGCCTTCTCCTCTGGGCTGAAATTCAACATCCTCCGGTCAGTGGAAGACTCTGGTGCAGCCATCATACAAGCAAAAATCAGGATGCAAAAGCCCTAGCACTTAAAAAAAAAGCTGGTGGCGTTTTGCAAGTGAGTGGCGCTTCTGAGTGCGTATTTATGCACTGGAGTAGGAAGTGGTGCGGCGGATCTAGGGGGTGACGTCGGCTCCGTTCTGCGCATGCGCAGAGGAAGCAGACAGCTCAGTGACATCATTGCGCATGCGCCATTTAAGATACACCATACGGATCTCTCTGCGCCACCGTCAGACCATCATTTGTATGTGGTGACGCCCACTTACAGTTCCGCCGCTTTACGCCACCTTCCGCCGTCTAAAAAACGCTGCGCTGGTGAGTGAAAGATTAATGAATAAAGTATGTGCCTCTCCACGCTGGTCCGGCGTAGCGGAAAAAAGATGCGCCACGCCGGAGCAACGATGCGCCATTGTACATGAATCTACCCCTGTGTCTCTATCTATCTATCTATCTCTTTCTCTCTCTGTCTGTCTGACTGCAAAGCAAGCCGGAACACACTACACGAGGCTGCCCGGGAGGCGACCTTTTATAGTGTGGGGCGTGTGCTAAAGCCCTGAGCCCTAATTGGCCAAAGCACCCAGGCTTTGGCCAATTAGGTCTTTTCGTTTTTTGGGCGCTGTGATTGGCCAAGCATGCGGGGTCATGGTGCATGCTTGGCCAATCATCAGTGCGCAACTGATGATGGGTCATTCGAATTTGGCGCGAACGACCCGATTTCTTCGTTTTCGACGAACGATCAACGGCCAATGTTCGATGCGAACATCCTTACCTGGAACCCTTCCTGGGCCATATCAGACAAAACTCTGGGATAACCGGTATAACAGTGGGTGGGATGCAGTATAAGGTCTCTGCCTATGTGGACGATCTGATGTTCACACTCACGAACCCCAAAACGTCGCTGACAAACCTACTACAGGAATTTGAGGTATATTGCCGACTCTCTAATCTGAAGATAAACTTTAGTAAGTCAGAAGCCATGGGAGTGGGGATCCCACAATACAAGCTCCAGGAACTTAGATTTCTTCAATTTGAGCTGGACAGACAAGGCTCTAAAGTATCTGGGGACCTACAGTACATACCGGCATCACTCTCTCACCTCTTCCGATTAAACTTCCCACCTTTACTCGAATCGGTGTAAAAACTATTAGACCAATGGAATAGCGGTCTACACTCGTGGATAGGGAGATGCAATATTCTTAAAATGTCGATACTACCTAAGTTCCTATATCTCTTGCAAGCCCTTCCGGTGCGGATACCGGGATCCTTCTTTCGACAGGCCCACTACATATTTACTAGGTTCCTCTGGGAAAAGCCCCCGGTTAAGCAGGAAACTGCTATCACTCCCGAAACTTCAAGGGGGTCTGGCAATGCCAGATCTCCGTATCTACTACCAGGCAGCCCATCTGTGTAGACTAGTGGATTGGTGTCGACACGTCGACACTAAGCTCTGGACACAGATCGAACAGAAACAGGGTATGATCCGAGCCTAAGGCACCACCCAGTGATAGGAGCCATGACGAAAGTTTGCGAGCAGTTGTGGAAAAAGTCCTCTCTCACATCACATAGCCCCATTTTGAGACCAATACTCGGACACACCCAATTTACCCCGGGACTGACTGATAGGAAATTCCTGGAACTCCAGGAGGCGGGTCTAGGACAGGGGGGAAATGGAAGACAGCCACGGAACTGATGGACCCCGCAGGCCCTTTTGGGTTAGACCACATGAGGGCACTCCAGGTGGGCCATTTCCTTAGTACCATGCCGCCACCCGACGGCTCACGACAGGCGCTCACTCACCTGGACGAAGTGTGCATTGGGACGGGGGCAGTTTCCCACACCCTGTCGCAGATGTATGGGGTCTTGAGCGCCCCCCCCCCCCCGTGGAGAGCCCGTTGCCCGGTATTGTTAAGTGGGAGAGGGACTTGGGGTGCACCTTCTCCACTAGTAAAAAGCAACGTATTCTGGAACTTACACACAAGTCCTCCATCTGCTCCAGGACTCAGGAAACAAATTATAAAATCCTGACACGGTGGTATAGGACCCCAGCGTTGTTACAGACGCTCTTCCCAGGGACGTCCGATTTATGCTGGCGATGTCGGGAAGAGAGGGGCACCCTTCTCCACGTTTTTTGGTCCTGTTCCCGCTTGCGGGGATTTTGGAGCGGGGTACGCCAAATAACGCAAAAGTTCACTGACCGGGATATTCCAGAAGACCCAGCCCTGTTCCTGCTTTACGCGATGGACATTCCGTTGCGGGTGTATAAGAAAGCAGTGATACGTCACCTCCTGGACGCAGCCAGGGCATGCATTCCGCTGACTTGGAAATCCCAGAACCCGCCCACCCTGGCCCTCTGGCTTAATAAGGTTGACGACATCAACCGCCTGGAGGATCTCATCCTCACCAGCCAAAACAGAGAAGAGGAATACAAAAATACCTGGCAACTGTGGAATGTTTTTAGGTTCTCCTCGGAGGGACAGAGCCTCAGGGAAGAACAAGCAGACACCACCGCCTAAGACATACCGTATCCCCCCAACCCGCACCCCCCCCCCTGGATCCCCCCCTCCTGTAGACTATCTCTTTCTTTCTCCTTCTACGGCACACCAGTACCTTTCATAGTTACATAGTTAGTCAGGTTGAAAAAAGACACAAGTCCATCCAGTTCAACCATAAAAAAAAAAAAAAATAAAACAAAGTAAAACACAGTACATCCTCCCATACACCCAACTCCATACCCACAGTTGATCCAGAGGAAGGCAAAAAAAACAGCAGAGCGATGATCCAATTTGCTACCGGAGGGGAAAAAATTCCTTCCTGATCCCCCGAAAGGCAATCGGATTTACCCCGGATCAACTTTACCTACAAAACTTAGTACTCAGTTATATTATGTGCATTTAGGAAAGAATCCAGGCCTCTCTTAAAGCAATCTACTGAGCTGGCCAGAACCACCTCTGGAGGGAGTCTGTTCCACATTTTCACAGCTCTTACTGTGAAGAAACCTTTCCGTATTTGGAGGTGAAATCTCTTTTCCTCCAGACGTAAAGAGTGCCCCCTTGTCCTCAGTGTTGACCTTAAAGTGAATAACTCAACACCAAGTTCACTATATGGACCTCTTATGTATTTGTACATGTTGATCATATCCCCCCTTATTCTCCTCTTCTCAAGAGTGAATAAATTCAGTTCCTCTAATCTTTCCTCATAGCTGAGCTCCTCCATGCCTCTTATCAGTTTGGTTGCCCTTCTCTGCACTTTCTCCAGTTCTCCGATATCCTTTTTGAGAACTGGTGCCCAAAACTGGACTGCATATTCCAGATGAGGTCTTACTAATGATTTGTACAGAGGCAACATGATATCTCTATCTCTGGAGTCCATACCTCTCTTAATACAAGAAAGGACTTTGCTCGCTTTGGAAACCGCAGCTTGGCATTGCATGCCATTATTGAGCTTATGATCAACTAAAACACCCAGATCCTTCTCCACTACAGATCCCCCCAGTTGTACTCCCCCTAGCATGTATGATGCATGCATATTCTTAGCCCCCAAGTGCATAACTTTACATTTATCAACATTAAACCTCATCTGCCACTTAGTCGCCCAATTAGACAGAGCATTGAGGTCGGCTTGTAAATTGGAGACATCCTGTAGCTTGGTGTCATCTGCAAAAACAGAAATGTTACTTTTGATCTCAGACCCAATATCATTTATAAATATATTGAAAAGTAAGGGACCCAACACTGAACCTTGGGGTACACCGCTGATAACCTTGGACCATTCAGAGTAAGAATCATTAACCACAACTCTCTGAATTCTGTCTTTCAGCCAGTTTTCTATCCATTTACAAACTGATATATCTAATCCTGTAGACCTTACCTTACACATGAGCCGTGTGTGGGGAACTGTATCGAACGCTTTTGCAAAATCCAAGTATACCACGTCCACTGCCACGCCTCTGTCCAGGGTTTTACTTACCTCTTCATAAAAGGAAATCAGGTTTGTCTGACAACTTCTGTCCTTCATGAATCCATGCTGTCTGCTGCTTAAATAGTTTGTTTCCAGCAAGAACTCATCCATGTGGTCTTTTATTAAACGTTCCAGTATCTTTCCAACTATAGAAGTTAAACTAACAGGTCTATAGTTACTAGGTAAAGACTTTGTTCCCTTTTTAAATATGGGCACCACATTGGCTTTATGCCAATCCAGTGGTACTATTCCTGTCATTAATGAGTCCCTAAATATTAGATACAGTGGCTTTGAAATTTCAGAGCTCAATTCTTTTAGGATCCGTGGGTGGATGCCATCTGGTCCAGGTGCTTTATCCACCTTTATTCTGTCTAAATATTTCTGGACCATATCACTTTTGAGCCATTGTGGATTTGGGGCTGTGTCACTCCCACCCCCCTATATCGACATGAGCTCCCCCATTCTCCATTGTATACACAGAGCTGAAGAAAGCATTTAATAAATTTGCCTTCTCTATGTCCTCAGTCACCCACTCTAGATTATTTTGTAAAGGGCCTACATGCTCAGACTTGACCTTTTTACTATTAATATATTTAAAGAATTTTTTGGGGTTTGTCCTACTATCTTTTGCAATCTGTCGTTCATTTTGAATTTTTGCATCCTTGATTTCCTTTTTACATATTCTATTATATTCTTTGTAACATTTAAACGACACTAGTGTTCCTTCATTTTTATATTTTTTAAAAGCTATTTTCTTATTGTTTATAGCTTTTTTAACTTTAACCGTGAGCCACATAGGTTTTATCTGTAGCCTTTTAAACTTATTGCCCATGGGAATATACTTTGCAGTGAGGTTCCAAAGAGTCTTTTTGAAGAATTCCCATTTCTGTTCTGTGTTCATCGGTGCCAATATTTCCTCCCAGTCCAAGCCCTGGAGAGCAGTCCTCATGCTTTGAAAATTTGCTCTCTTGAAATTAAGTGTTTTTATCTTTCCTGTATGTATTTCTTGCTTATAGTTTACATTAAACGAAATCATGTTATGATCACTGCTACCCAGGTTTTCTTTTATCTGAACATTAGTAATGAGCTCTGCATGGTTTGAGATTACCAGGTCCAACAGAGCATCATTCCTAGTTGGGGCCTCAATAAACTGGACCATAAAATTGTCCTGCAATAGGTTTTTAAATTTTTGTCCTTTAACTGTCCCAGAAATTCCATTATTCCAGTCAATTTCTGGGTAGTTAAAATCCCCCATTATTATCACCGTCCCTGCCCTTGCAGCCCTTTCCATCTGTGCAAGGAGCTGAGTCTCCACCTCCTCATTAACATTGGGTGGTCTATAACAAACTCCAATGATTAGCTTTGAACTACGCACATCTGTATGCAGTTCCACCCATAATGCTTCAACTTCATCACACTCTCCATCAACCAGGTCCTCTTTCACGCTTGCTTTGAGGTCACTTCTCACATAGAGACAGACCCCTCCACCTTTCCTTTTTACCCTGTCTTTCCGAAAGAGAGCATAGCCAGGAATATTAATAGCCCAGTCATGTGAGGATTGAAGCCAAGTTTCAGCAATACCGATTACATCATAGCTCTCCTCATGCACCAGAGCTTCCAACTCACCTGTTTTGCTTGGAAGGCTTCTGGCATTGGTGAACAAACACTTAAATGTATTGTTACATTTTTCGCTGGCGTTTTTTATATGATTCATATAATTTTTAGTAGTGCAAATGGCACTATAATTTCCAATGGCTGTTTGCAACATGGGAACTTTCTTGTCACCTGCCATAACCCCACCTCCATCTATCCCCATTCCACTCTCCATTAATGTCTGACCCCTAACTGACCTGTGTGCCCGATGTAATTCACGTTCACCCTCCCCCCTCAAGTCTAGTTTAAATACTCCTCCAGCTTTTCCCTAAACCTCTCCCCCAGCACAGCAGACCCCCTTCCATTCAAGTGCAAACCATCTTTAGCATATAGGTTGCACCCCAATGAAAAGTCATCCCAGTGCTCTAGAAACCCAAATAAACCTTTCACTCCTTTCTTCTTCCTATAACATGAAAATAAAGGGAAGGTTAGCCCAGTACAAGCCCAACTATTCCGGCCCCCTCTGAGAGTACACTGGAGGCACACTTCGAGGCAAGTCTTAATGGATCGTGACTTCTTGCACTTGGTTGACGCCAATGCCGGAATGTTTCAACCTCCCAGTCTTGAGCCGGAATGCCAATACATGAATAACCTTTACTGCTACTGAGTTTGAAACCTGATATGTGATACTGCACAACTAAACAGTTGTAATTCTATGCCCTGTACAAGCTGATCTTCCTGTTATAAATTAAAAAAAAATTAAAAAAAATAACCCCCCCCCCCACATACTGACTTGTAAAGAAGATACCATCCAAACATTCCTAACAGACAGTAAACTACCAACACTCTCCAAGGATGATAGATTCCCTAGACAACCCCTATACATGACTTAGAACTACAGGAGGCAATTAAAGACTTAAAAAAAGGGAAAAGCCCAGGACCTGACAGATTTACCTCCTAGTATTACAAAACATTCATACAGTTGATCACCAACCCGTTACTGAATGCTTTTAATTATCTAGCCAAAAATAAACACGACTCCACCTCCCTACTTTGCAGCACACATTCCCAAACCAGACAAAGACCACACAGACTGTGGAAACTTTAGACCGATTTCTCTCCTGAATGTTGACAATAAATTATTTGCGAAGATACTGGCCAACAGACTGAAACCACTTCTTTTAAAGATCATAGGCCCGGAACAGGTAGGCTTTATGCCAGGAAGAGAGGTCAGGGATAAAATAATTTTCAGAACTCTATTCTGCTATATGGTAATAAAACCTCAACACCTTATCATCCACACTTGACAACCAGGTGGATCTGGCTTCCACTGGTTTTCCCGCTCCTGGTTTTGTCCCACGTTGTCGGGATAATAGAGGCGTTCTGACTTTATGTCTAGTCACACATTTTTTAAAACAGGATTGGTAAGCACACTTGCATATATTTTCATATATTATTTCCAGATTTTTGTTGTATATAAATTTATCTTTTAGATTAAATATTGATAATTTTGTAAAAATTATATTATATATTTGCTGTTCTGTACTAATGGCATTTATTGTTATACACAGACGACTATTTCTCAGAGGAGACCGAGGTGCTAAAGCCCTGAAGAAGCACGCAAGTGCGAAACTAGTTGGCAATTAGTGCACCAAACTCTGTCTTTGCTATTCTGTAAATATTGTGGCCGTCTTTCAATTGATCTGTTTCATATGTATAATAATTTAATGTAAATTAAATTTTCTATTTTTGATATATAACCTACGTGTTTGGTGTGCTTACCTTATTACCACGATTGATATCTCACATTAAAATCCTCAGAGTTGGGAGGAGGAGCTTCCTCTACCTTTCTTATTTCATTTTTTATACGTTCTTTTATAGGATTGTGAGCTCTTATCAATCGTATTCGGGAGACATTTTTCCACCCACTTCCCCCTTTTTTTTATAGGTTAGGGATAACATCACCAAATCCCTAAATCTTATTACGTAAAGAATTCAAAGTCTGAGGGTCTTCTCTTGTCCACAGACGCAGAGAAGGCCTTCAATAGTTTTGTGGGATTATATGATAGCAACATGTTGTCACATTGGTCTGGGAGAGAATATGTTAAATTGGATAAAGACATTATATGTTAATCCCAAAGCTAAAATCAAGATCAATAATGTATTTTGAGAGACAATAAATATCCGGAACGGCACGCGACAAGGCTGTCCCCTATCCCCGCTAATTTTCATTCTATCACTAGAACCCCTAATCAGGACCATAAATCTGTCTCAAGACATCAAAAGATTCACAAGTTTACAATAGAGAATATAAATTAGCTGCTTATGCAGATGACCTCCTCTTTTTTTTATTACGCAACCCCACATATCTATCCCTAATCTCACAAAAAAATTCTAAATATTTGGCTTTATATCTAACTTTAAAGTTAACCAAGTTAAATCAGAAGCGCTTAACCTAAATCTTTCTCCCGACAAATATAAATTATTAAAAAGCAATCATAAATTTAAATGGAAATATCTGGGAATTAAACTAACTCCCTCAGTTGAAACACTTTTTTCCGCTAATTTCATTCCTCTTCTAAATTCTATCACTCATGACTTACAAAAATGCACTCCAAAGCTCTTTTCATGGTTTGGGAGAGCGTCATTTTTAAAAATGACCATTCTGCCAAGGGTATTTCTTTAATGCTTTGCCGATTACGATTCCTAACTCCTTTTTTTTTCAAATTACAAAAAGTGCAAAGAAAATTTCTGTGGGCAGACAAGAAATAGAGGATAAAACTAAGCCTCCTTACACTTCTCAAAAGGAAAAGAGGCATTGGCCTTCCTGACTTCAAAAAGAACTATTACGCCTCTTATATCACCAAATTGATCGACTGGCACTGTCATGGACATAACAAAGACTGGATACAATTAGAACAGGGTCACAGTAAGCAACAATTTCCCTTGGTCCACCCATTCCAAATCCACCAAACACATAAATCACCCCTTGGTTGCCAGCACTTTAAATATTTGGCATAAGATAGCCGAACTGTATAAGTTAGCCACAATCCCAGGTCCATTAACCCCGATTGCCAACAATCCAGATTTTCTGCCGGGTACGAACCAACCAATCCTCCCATCTCCTGACACTACCACCAAATTCCTTGTCACTCACTGTTTTACTGGAAAGAGTCAAAACACTAGAAGCTTTCAAAACAGAATACTAACAAACATTCCCAGGTATTTGGTTCCACATGCAGCTGAAAGCTTTTTTACTAAATAGTAAACTTAAAAGCGCATATTGCAGTTGACTGGAACACATCTGTTTTAACAGAACTCAGATCATGAAGACAACCTCTTTTGCTTATACTTGGTTGAATCAGTCGCAATCTGATGCTTGCAGTAAACACAAAGAAAGCTGGGAAACAGCTCTGGGACACAGATTCAGCAATGCCCAATGGGAAAAAGCATGTATATTTGCACACAAATGCTCACTTAGCACAAAATACCAGGAAATCTATAAAATCTTAACACAGTGGTACATCACCCCGCAGAAAACCAAAAAATGGTCACACACATCGTCAGAAACCTGCTGGCGGTGCAACAAGGAGACAGGATCCTTCTTACACATATGGTGGGGCTGTCCGCCAATCCTTGACTACTGGGAACAGATTACAAAATGCATAAAGCATATTACAGACACCAAAATAAATTTGAACGCTGATGCATGTCTGTTACATATTAACCACTTATCACTTAGTAAATATAAGAAATCATTAACCAGACACCTCCTAACAGCGGCAAAAACTCTTATCCCATTACATTGGAAAACCACCAAAGTCCTGACGGTCAAGGATTGGCTAGACAGGGTACAATACTTATATAAGATAAAAGAGATTGTGGCAATGAAAAAAGAAAATAGTGATAACTTCAATTCGACGTGGAAACCCTGGGCACTATTCATACATTCAAGTGAATATTGTTTTCTTTACAATTAAACAGCTATGTAACTCATTTAATGGTGAATAATTCTGAGGTATCCCAGCAAATAAAGGTTTTGGTACAGAATTTCCTACAACTATTCCCCTCTCCAATTCCTACCCACCTCTTGTCCCTTCCCTCTCCCTTTCCCCCAGTCCTTTTCTCCATCTCTATTTCTACTCTCATTTTCATATTTCAATAAGTAAAAAAAAAAATCATTAATACAATTGTTCTTACGAATATGCAAGTATATTTAATTACTCTGTCAACAGACATTGTTTATCAGTTTGTTTCTTGTCAATCTATGCAACATTGTCAAATGTATGTATTAACTAATTTTCAATAAAACCTTTGATTGTGGAAAATATATATATATATATATATATATATATATATATATATATATATTTTTTTTTTTTTTTTTCTGAACAAGCGGGAAAAAAAATGTTGCTGCGTCCCTGCATGTCATGGCTGCATCATTCACTACAAGATTTAAAGTATGAGCCCTGCAGGTAACATAAAAGGCATGTGGGTTGAGAGCAAGGATCCTTTTCTGAACACCTTGATGTTTGCCTTTCATATTAGAGCCATTGTCATATCATTGACCTCTCATATCACCAAGTGGAATATTGAGCTTTTCAAGTTCACTCAAGTTCACTCAAAACTGCAAAAAAGCTTTTCGATCAGACTAATATCTGGGGTGAAATCTAGTGTTATCGAATAATACTTAGCATTTTTCAATAATTGCAGAATGTGCCTTTTTATTTCTTTGGCTATAAGGCCAATTAGTTCATTCTGAATGTCCTTCCCCAAAAAATGCTTGTAAATTTCCTTATTTTGTATTCTCTTTAGATGTTACTGCATAACCATGTCAAAAGTGGCCGGCATTTCCACAAGTTGCAGATAATTTCCATTATTTATTTATTTATTTTTTCCATAAAGATTTTATTGAGAGAAAAGATATATTAACAGACATCTTAAAAACATCGACAGGAATAACCATAAAATATAGAGACCAAGGGGCCCCGGTACAAAAACATATGGCATAATCTTAATGAGGCCCGAATAACACTTTCAGCCAGTATAAAATCGTCAGCAGCCTAAGTAAAAAGGAGATTATGTGCCCAACTATCACAAAAGGCTCAAGATAACATGGGTATACCGCAGTGTATCTAGGTTCTCCGACCCATATAAGGGGGGAGATGTATAGACGTACAAGGAACCCCCATATAGATGGGATGATAATGCAGGTTGCCTGTTACGCCAGGACAGGACCTTTGGTTTACTTTCGCCTTAGTCCTAGGAGGACCGTTTCCTCCAGCAGGGATTGTCGGGGAGATCTGCCAAGCGCAGACCCATCTGCCCATCTCGTTAAGATTGCTAATGCCAAGAGAAAAGGTAAAGAAGAAGAAAGAAACTAGAGGGGAGAGAGGGAAAGAAAAAAAAAGGGGGGGGGGTGGGGAGCGAGGATCAACTGGACTCAAATGCCCGGAGAGGGGGTGGGGAAACCACCAGCTACCCTCTCCGTCTACTATGTTGGTACAGAAAAAAGTCGACCTTATCGTGCAACACATGTAAAGCCGACTCACCGTGCACACTATTATTCATCATACCGTCTTAATAAGGTCCTGATAGATAGCCGTATTCTTAAATGTAAACCAGTCTTCCCAAACATAGGAAAAGCTAGAGATTCTATCTTGTGCAGTATGTATCAGCTCCTCTATCGCAGAAATACGGTTAATGTGTGCCATCCACTCTTTAGGAGACGGGGGTGTCGTGTCTCTCCAGTGAACAGGCAAGCACAGTCTGGCCGCGTTAATCATATGAATCGCCACAGATTTGCAATACCGATTTTTAGGAAATTCTGAGAGGTGAAGAAGATACTGTGCTGGTGAAAACTCCAGGGGTAGCGATGATACTGCCGTCGTCACATCATGAACCCTCCGCCAAAATGTTTGGATTAGCCGGCAGTCCCACCATATGTGGAGGAAAGTACCCGAGGTCTGTCCACATCTCCAGCAATGGTCCGGCACAGTTGGACAGAATTAGTTTATCAGGTCTGGCGTCCGGTACCATCGTGTTCTAATCTTGTACCCATTTTCCTGGATGCTCACGTTTTGCGATCCCTTATGTATGCACCAGTGGACTCGCTCCCAACTTTTAGCTTCGATTAATTTCTCCAACCGGGCCTCCCAAAAGGCCTGTTCTGTTTGCATAGAGGTACAAAGTTTCGGAAACATGGATGCATAAAGCACTGAGATTACATGCCTCTGACGGGCGGGCTAGAGCATAGCGACTCAAACACTGTGGCCTGTTTGGAAAAGTCACCTCTGGTCTTGGGGTTATCGAGAAAGTGTTTTATCTGAAGATATGCCAGTGGGGGAAAGGTCTTGGTTAGGGACAACAATGACACCTCTCTTAGCGTAAGAAATCTATCCCTCGAAAATAACTGTTTGGCTAGCATGTCCACATGTGGCCATAGTCTCGTCAGGTAGGAACTCTCTAGCCCCGGTTGGAAATCAGGGTTCCCCCTAAGGAGTGTTATGCCACAGGCCGTATTCGAAACTGCATGGGTTCCACAAGCCTTTGCGTATGCCAGCAAAGTTGCCCCTACTAGTGGGTGCGATTGAGCACTAGACTTCCAGTGTTTCCTAGAGAACCAGGGCATCTTACAGAGGTCGGCCCCAGTGATCAAACTTTCCAGATGGACCCAGCCTTTATGACAAGCGTGCACCTGCCAGTCTACTACCCGTGTCAAATGGATAGCCCAGTAATATCTCTGTATGTCCGGGAGGCCAATGCCCCCATTAAGTTTTGGAAGCACTAGTTTTGCCCAACTAATCCGCGGCGCTTTAATCCCCCAAGGGAAGTTCGTGCACATCCTCTTATACGTCACAAAGAAAGAGGACGGCAAGGAGATCGGGATTGTCTGCAATTTATACAATAATCGGGGTAGGACCGTCATCTTTAAGATAGCAGCTCACCCAAACCAAGAAATCGTAGGAGTATCCCAACGAAGCATGTCTTGCCGTATGGCTGCCAACTCACTCAAAAAGTTCTTGTCATAAAGCTCTGACAACTTGCTCGGAAGCCTAATGCCCAAGTAGGTAATATCGTCAGTTTTCCATCGAAAGGGAAAATTCTCCTGACATAGGGCTACTAGCGACTCGGGAAGCGACACATTTAGGGCAAACGATTTGGAGTAGTTAATTTTCAAATGGGAGATTTTTCAAAACTGTTCAAGGATTTGCATCAGATTAGGCACGGAAATCAAGGGGACAGAAAGAAAAAGCAAAATATCGTCAGCAAAAGCTGCAAGCTTGTATTCCTGTTGCCGTATTCTAATGCCTTTTACATCCGGGTGTGCCCGAATGCATCGAAGGAGAGGTTCCAACGTGAGAATATACAGAATAGGGGAAAGGGGGCAGCCCTGTCTAGTCCCATTGTGGATGGGGAAGGCCTCCGACAAGTGGCCATTGACCCGAACCCGGCCCCGCGGATTTGCATACAGGGCCCCAATGTAAGCCCTCATTCTGGTCCCCAAACCCAAGGCCTCCAAGACCGAGCCCATATCGTCCCAGGCCACTCGGTCGAAGGCCTTCTCCACATCCATAGATAGGAAAAAGCCTTCATGCTTGGAAGAAGTGAGCCAGTGATGTAAGTTGAGAGCCTTGATTGTGTTGTCCCTGGCCTCCCTGCCAGGGACAAAGCCCACCTGATCAAGACCCAGCCACGCCGGGACATAGTAAGCCAGCCGGCTCGCAAGAATCTTTGAGAAGATTTTGACGTCGTCATTTAGGAGCGAAATCGGTCTATAACTTGCTACATCTGCGGGGTCCCTATTGTCCTTGGGTAACACTGTGATGTATGCTTCTAATAAAGTATTAGAAGAGCAAGGAGAGTTCGAGAGAGAATTAAAGGCCCTAAGAAAGCCCGGCGATAAAAGGTCTGAAAAGCATTTATAATATTGTGTTGAGAAGCCATCCGGTCCCCGGGCTTTTGCCAGGTTTCATGGCTTTCAGAGCTTCAACCCATTCTTCTGAGGACAGTGGGGATTCCAAAGATTGCCTATCCTCCCTGGCTAGTGCCTGTGGGCAATGTTTGTGTAAAAAGGCCCTTATCAAATTAGAATTTCCATTATTTTCAGTGAAAACTGAAGTATCTTGGTCACAAGAAAGCAAGATACGCCAAAAAACATGGCTTCAGCCGTCCAACGTAACTTGCCTACGCCTGTGTATCGTGGGCGCATAGTTACGCTGGACACATTCGGCGTTCCCATTAAAAATATGCAAATGAGCTAGATACACCGATTCACGAATGTTGAAGAACGCAACACATTAAAACAGTTGAGGACTGTTCGGACCATATGGGCTGTTAAATGGGAGTCGTGGCTGAAGATGGGTAATATGCGCCTCTCAGGCGCAAAGTGGCATATGTTGGAGAACACTTAATCCCATGGTTTAAATGGGCCCCAGGCAGTTTGCATAGCTATGCTATAGGCTTCAAAGAGTTTTGTGACAATGGACTGCAATACCCCCCCCCCCCCACGGAGGAGAGAATGACTTGGTGTTATTTGATCAGGACAGGCAAGGGTGGGTGGTCTTGAGTGAGGGGGTTGATAAAAAGGCACACACAAAAGAGTAAGCTCTCTCTATCTTTCTACCTCTTGATGCATGCCACATGTTCATATCGGGAGCTCTCAGCTCATTGCTGGACCAGCTGATTTTACAGATGTGATAAGTATCTTTGAATTTCTCTTGTGTATATATATATATATATATATATCTATCTATCTATATATATATATATATATAGATAGATAGATATATATATATATATAGATATGTATTGTAATGTTTAATGTGTAACGTCGGTCTATCCCTATTTCCTTGGGAATAAACAGAGATGTTCATTTTACCAGCAGCAGTGTGTGTGTGTGTGTCTTAATAGGCGTAGACCAATGAATCCATTTATGCAGTAAATAGAGGGAACCTGTGAATATGGCTTGAGCTCATTACTAGTTTATATTTATTAACCTTGTAAAGTGCAGCAGTTTCTACAACGAGCATAGTTGCACCCGGCATATTGATATACGTAGTTTACGTAAGGCGTTCGACTGGCATAAAGTTACCCCTGCTATATGAGGCGCAGGCAATGTTAAGTATGGACGTCGGAACAGCATCGCATTGTACGTCGTTTGAGTAAGTCGTACGCGAATAGGGCTGTGCTTAAGTTACGTTCACGTCGAAAGCATTGAGTATTTGCAACGTGATTTTGGAGCATGCACACTGGGATACGTCCACGGATGGCGCATGCGCCGTTCGTTCGGACCCTCATTTGCATGGGGGTCACAGCTCATTTTACTACAACACGCCCACTGCTTGGCTACTTTGAATTACATGTGCTTACGCCGCAGTAACTTAGGGCGCAAGTTCTTTCTGAATACGGTACCTGCCGCTCTAAGTTACGGCGGCGTAGTGTATATGAGATACGCTACAGTCGCCGAAAGTTAGACAATTCTTTCTGAATCTGGCACTTTGAACACAGTTTTTTCACTATATAAAGAATAAGAAAACAAATATTTAAAACAGAATTAGGGTCCAACATACAGAAACATTCAATGTCATGTATGTATCCATCCACAGTTCAATCTGCCACCTTTGGTTTATTCACATTCTGTGGACACTTTGCTTCACTGTAGCAGGCAGCCAGATCAAGCAGAACTGGTCCAAACCATCGCTTATTCTCATTGCGTTAGCCTCAGATTTGCTTCTTCTTCACCAACCAGTGGTGTAACTACAACTAATAGCAACCCACGTAGTTGCTAAGGGGTCCAGGGCAGAGGAGCATCTGCTCAGGAGGCCGGAGCCCAGCAACAGGGGTTGAGAAGGCCGGGGCCCTGAGTGCAAGTTAGCAGCGGAGGAGCTGCCTGATGGAGAAAGTTCTCTATCAGATCTTCCCGTGTTGATTGACAGCAAGCAGTGGGCAGGTACAATAGCCAGCTTGCTATTGGCTATTGCATTTGGCAATATCCAATAGCAGGCTGGGTAACGCTCCCTGCAGTGAAGAGGGGGGCAGGACAGTGAAGGAGCAGCCGGACCGGGACGGCGAGAAGACTATCGGACCGGGGAAGCCAATGAATTGCCTCAAATTTAAAGTGGAGCTCCACCCTAAAGTGGAACTTCAGCTCATCGCAACCCTTATCCCCTCCGGTGTCACATTTGACACCCTTCAGGGGAAGGGGGGTTCCAGCCACACATTCTGCGGGTAGACGGGGCGTGGTTTGGACGCGATGCTGTGAGGACGTGTCTGCCTCGAGCTCCGGCGCTGACACAACTTTAAGCTGCCTTTTGCATTCCTAAACCTGCAACACACTCCAACTCATCATGCGGAAGAAGACGGGCAAGTCCCTACCCAAAGCTGGGTCACAATTGGGCTCCATCAAGCGCTACTTAGCCGCGGACACGGCCGAGGGTGAGGACACAGACGGCCTAGGCCGCTCTCCACGTGGCGAGATCTCCGCTACAGGCTCCGCCTCCCGCCATAGATCGGGTCACAGGCGCCATTCCTCTGCCTCCTCAGCCTGCTCCGACGGCACCGTTAGCCCTTCCCGCCGCGCGGAGGTCCGAGTGGACGACCTGCCTACCAGGACTGAGCTGGCTTCTCTCTTCCAGAGCTTGGAGAGGACCATACGGAAGGAACTCTCGGCTGTGCGGGCGGACCTCTCACAGGTACTGGGTCGGGTGGAGGAAACTGAGCTCCGGCTTGACCGGCACGCCGCGGCCATTAGATCCCTGCAGGCCTCCACTCGGAGCCTTACTATTGCCCACAGAATGGCTCTCTACAAAATAGAGGACCAGGAGAACAGAAACAGGAGGAATAATATTCGTATCAGGGGCCTACCCGAAGCCACGGGTGATGATGACCTCCTCCCATCGGTACGCGGTATCTTCAACGGCCTTCTGGGCCTGGAGGCTGATAACCCGCTGAAGATCGATAGGGTTCATAGGGCCCTTCGTCCTCGCGCTCTATCTGCAGACACCCCTAGAGATGTCATCTGCCGAGTCCATTATTTTGAGGAGAAGGAGCGTATCATGCGCATATTTTTTCCCCTAGTGGGTCATTGTATCTGGTTGATTTGATGTCTTGTGTTTTTTTTTATTTAACCCTTTCCCTTTTTTTCTTCCCCTTCTTCCCCACCCTTCCTCACTACCTCCCGAGGGGCCCTCCTCTGCCTCTGGCCAGTCCTGAGCGTCTCGAATCTACGTATATTATGGCTAAGGTAAAGTTGCTTTCATTTAATGTGCGGGGACTACACACCCCCGGTAAGAGACACCAACTGTATAGGGAGCTGGCTCGCATGCAGGGGGACATTGTACTCCTGCAGGAGACCCACCTCACACACACTACATCGGTGAAGCTTTTCTCCCCTCAGTATCCTCTATGGTATTACAGCCTATCCGATGTTCGCAATGCTAAGGGGGTGGCTATTGGGTTCCGTAGGGGCTCCTCTTTTGTGTTAGACGTTATGTTGAGTGACCCTCTGGGCCGCTTCCTGTTCCTAAAAGGTACCCTGGGTAGTATGCCCTGCACGATTGCGACCATTTATGCCCCCAATCGTGGTCAGGTTTCTTTTATATCCACAGCCCTTAGGAAGTTGTCGGACTTCGCCTGTGGGTGCATTCTCCTGGCAGGGGACTTTAATGTTCCGCTGGAACCATCAATAGACACGTCATTGGGGACCTCCTGTATTTCGTGGAGGCGCTTGGCGTTTTTACGCAGGCGCCTGCACGAGTCCCAATTGATGGACGTTTGGAGGATTATGCACCCGCAGGTGAAGGATTACACTCACTTTTCCCATCTGCATACGTCCTACTCAAGAATCGATTATTTTCTGATAGACCACCACCACCTATCTCTCCCCACTGCCTCGACTATCGAGGTCTCCCCTGTCTCGGATCATGCCCCGGTTTCCCTCTTGCTGACTGTCCCATCTGTGCCGACTAGGAGCACTAATTGGAAGCTTAATGACAATCTACTCTTGGAGGATGTTGACAGGAGGGAGATTGGGGACGCATTGGCACAATACTTTGCGGATAACGCGACACCGGAGGTGACGCCAGGAACGCTTTGGGAGGCCCATAAGGCCTTCATCCGGGGTAAACTTATGGAGTTAGGGGCTAAAAAGAAGAGGGAGCGTACCCATCACCAAATGCGACTGCTGGGAGAGGTTGCTGACCTGGAGCGCAGACACAAGGCTGGGTTGTCGCGGCTGGTCCTCCAGGAACTGATCCGGAAGAGAGAGGAACTACGTGACCTCTTTCACTTGGAGCAGAAACAGCGATTCCGCGTAGTAGCTCAGGGTTTGCACGAGTGGGGCAACAAGCCGGGCCGGCTGTTGGCGCGCTCACTGCGACAGCAGAAGTCCGCTGCGTTCATTGCTAAAGTTAAGTCTCCCGACGATTCCCTGGTTTTTGAAACTTCGGCTATAGCCAAAGTCTTTCGCTCATTTTATCAGTCATTATACCGGGTTAGGCAACCAGGAGAAGACAAAGATGATAGGGCGCAACTCATTCGCGATTACTTAGCCCAAGCTAATTTACCAACAATCCCTGCAGAAGAATTGGCTGCTCTTGATGGCGATTTTTCCGTCTCTGAGTTGCGTATAGCGCTGAAGGCTATGGCCAACGGTAAGGCGCCGGGCCCCGATGGCTTTACGGTAACCTATTATAGAGCTTTTGCGGATCTCCTGCTGCCGCGTTTGACTAACTACGCCAACACGGTCTCTGGAGATGGGTCTCTCCGACCTGAAACGCTTCACGCCCACATCACCGTACTTCCTAAGCCTGGTAAGGACCCAAGTGTCTGCGGAAGTTATCGCCCCATCTCCTTATTGAATCTTGACGCTAAACTGTATGCTAAGGTAATCGCCAACAGGCTTCTCCCCTTTGTTCCCCGATGGGTCTCCAGAGACCATACAGGCTTCATCCCTGGCAGGGAAGCGCGAGATAACTCTCTCCGCACCTTGTCCTTAATAGCTCATGTTCGACGGACCTCCCAGCCCACCCTTCCACTCTCCACAGATGCCGAGAAAGCGTTTGATAGGGTGGACTGGGAGTTCCTAATGGCCACGCTTTCCCACATAGGCGTGGGTCCCCCTCTCCTCTCCCGTATCTCAGCCTTATATAACTCCCCCTCCGCCCAGATACGCATAAATGGGACGCTAAGTGACCCCTTTACACTTTACAACGGCACCAGGCAGGGGTGCCCCCTTTCACCCATTTTATTTGCCTTATCCCTTGAACCCTTTTTATCTTCAATTAGGCACAATCCGAACATCCGGGGAATTGTGGTGGGTGCTACTGAACACAAATACGCTGCCTATGCAGACGACATCCTGTTTTATGTCCAACAACCTATTACAACCCTCCCAAATTTAATGGCTGCTTTTGACGCTTTCGGGGTGGTCTCTAACTTTAAAATTAATCTGTCCAAGTCGGAAATACTGAACCTAACAATCCCCCCCCGTATTGTGCCGCAATTGAAAACATCCTTTCCCTTTAGCTGGCAGGCCACTCATTGAAGTACTTAGGCATACTTCTTACAGCAGATCCCGCTTCCCTGTTTCGCACAAATTTTATACCCCTTTTAAACGCAATTAGGTCCGATTTACAAAAATGGTCTCAGCTAGCCCATTCCTGGCTGGGGAAGATTAATGTGCTGAAAATGAACGTCTTGCCTAGAATATTATTCCTTTTTCAGATGATTCCATACAAGATCCCTGTGGGATATTTCACGATATTACGGTCACTGTTTTGCAGATATGTATGGAACAGGAGGCGGCCTAGACTTGCTAGGGACACGCTGATTAGGCCCAAGAGAGAGGGGGGACTGGCTTTACCCGATGTCAAGCGGTACTTTCAGGCTGTAGTACTAACCAGGATCTCAGACTGGAAGTACCATAAGGACTCTAAACTTTGGGTGTCGCTCGAGATGGCCATGTGTGGTACGGACCCTTATGTTCAAATATGGATTCCCCGGAGGTCTAGGTCTCTATCCGCTATGACGTCTCCCTTGACGCGTTCCACTCTGATGGTGTGGGACGCTTTGAGTAGGACTCATGGCTGGCCTTGTAACTCTCCCCTGATGCCACTATCTGGTCATGCCTACTTCCCTCCTGGCAATACTCTTCCGCGCCAACAACCTTGGTCCTTGGGTCCTGCGACGCTCCTTTGTCATGTCGCTTCTCCCTCGGGATTAACTCCTCTGTCTGATGTTGTTGGTTCCTCGGAAGTGACGCCTATGGTGTTGTGGAAATACCGTCAAGTGTCAGCCTTTGTCCGCTCTCTACCCCAACCCCTCAGGGACGACACGAATTTAACACTGGTGGAGTCGGCTTTTGCTGAGGATAGGCCAGTGGAGAGACCCCTCTCCTATTTTTATAAAACGTTGTACTCCATTTCTACTCATGCCACCCCGGCCTTCCTGTACAGGTGGGAGAGGGATCTTCATAAGGAACTCTCTCCCTCCCAGAGGGATACTATCTTGTTGCTTGCCCATACGTCCTCCATTTCAGCAAGATATGCTGAAGTTAATTATAAGCTACTGACTAGATGGTACTATACTCCGGCGGTGCTACACAGGGTTTTCCCCCTGACGTCCCCGCTCTGCTGGAGGGGTTGTGGCGAACTTGCTTCCCATGCACACATTTGGTGGTTTTGCCCGCTCATTCGCCCATTCTGGCTAAGTGTTCTACACTGGATGAAAGAAATACAAGGTTTTGAGACCCCAAATGACCCCTGGGTGGTGCTATTGCACTGTACGGCTGAACCAATCGGATCGTATAAAAAATCACTCACTCCGCATCTATTAAACGCGGCAAAGTCCCTCATACCCCGATTCTGGAAACAGACAGTGGTTCCTTCGCTGCGTCAATGGTTGGAAGCGGTCGATCATATATATCACATGGAAGACCTCACTTCTTCTCTTAAAAATAAAAATAAATCTGATTTGACACGGAAAACTTGGTCCGATTGGTTCGCCTTTAAGTATAAGTCGGCATATGCTGATATCATGTCTCAACCTACCTGACATTGTATATTTTGTTGCTAGATTATTGTAGCAATAGGTTCTAGTGACTCTCCTTTTTAGTTTGAGGCGGCGGCCAGGAGCAGAGGAATTCCCCCTCCCCCTTCCCCCTCTCCCTACCCCCCCACCCATCCTTTCTCTTCTTCTCTTATTCACCTCTCTACCTTTCTTTCGTACCCGTTCCACTAGTTTTACAATTTTATTTATGACCCGAGGACTCTCATTATCACGTATTGGCGCCCAGTGCGAAACACAGCTCCGGCCTGCGAGCCTTGGTGTAGCGCGTGAGAGCGTGGGAGCTGTCTTTGTCTTGGTCTGATGCTTCCATAAAGGTTTCTGAATGTTTCTTACATCGATGTAACTGTATACCTCTTATGTTGTCTCCGGATGAACCACCTTGCCTGCTTACAGTGGTTGTGTCGATGCCTCGGATATTGTTTTGGTTTATACTGTTTTATATTGTCTTATTTTATTTTATTTTTGTTTTATGTTGTTTCTTACTTATGTCTTAGTTCTGCTCTTTTGAGCCGTGTGCTGTCATATATATTTCATTTAATAAAAACTTTATTGAAAAAAAAAAAAAAAAAATTCTGCGGGTAGACTGCGGGCAGGAAGTCAGATCCCTTCCCCCCGTTTTGTTCTGGGAAACACTCGGCTCCCAGAACACAGCAGGGACGAGTGAGTGCGGTGCACACGACTTGCGCATGTGCCGTAGGGAAACAGGTAGTGAAGCCGCAATGCTTCACTTTCTGGTTCCCTCACTGAGGATGGCGGTGGGGGCAGCAGAGTGACGAGCAATCGCAATTGCTGCAAGAAAAAAAAGGATGTGTCATATGTATGTTCTTATATGAAAGGAAATAGATTGTGGTTGCTAATGAGTTCTTCTAAATGTAGGGCAGTAAAATCTTAGATACTGTCACCTTGCCCACATAGGGCAAATTGACAGTATCCATCACCAGCACCCATAAATGCAGCCTTTACCAGAACCCATAAATGAAGTAATATCAGCACCCATAAATACCGTAACATCAGCACCCATAAATGCGGCCTTACCAGCACCCATAAATGCAGTAACATCAGCACCCATAAATGCGGCCTTATCCGCACTCATAAATGCAGCCTTACCCGCACCCATAAATGCGGTAATATCCGCACCCATAAATGAGGCCTTACCCACACCCATAAATGCAGTAACAGCACCCATAAATGCGGCCTTACCCGCACCCATAAATGCGGCCTTACCCGCACCCATAAATGTGGCCTTACCCGCATCCATAAATGCAGTAATATCATCACCCATAAATTCGGTAATATCAGCACCCATAGATGCGTAATATCAGCACCCATAGATGCGGCCTTACCCGCACCATAAATGCGGCCTTACCCACACCCATAAATGCGGCCTTACCCACACCCATAAATGCAGTAATATCAGCACCCATAAATGCGGCCTTACCCGCACCCATAAATGCAGCCTTACCCCCACCCATAAATGCGGCTTTACTCGTACCCATAAATGCAGTATTATCAGAAAACATAAATGCAGTAATATCAGCACCCATAAATGCAGTAATATCAGCAACCGCCTAGAGTGCACTGCCGCCTAGGGCGCCCGGCCGCTAGTTACATTACTCCTGCATTGTCCTCCAGACTCCACAGAGCTTCAGGTTCCACACACAATCCACCAGCACCCTGACATCATGTCAAGCAGGGGCGCTAGGCAGACAGACCTCCCCCAGCGCGAGTTCTCTGCTTTGAGGCTGACATCACATCGGTGTCACATGGCATTGATAGGTCCCCGTCCCAGCTGCAACCCCCCCCCAGGGCGCTCTCCGCCGTACTGCTCCGCTCTGAGGTGAACAACTTTTCAGAATCAATGAGAGCCGGCTCAGCCGAGGCAGCAGCAGCCTTTCCCTTCTCCTCTCTCTGTTCACACTGACTGTGTGTGACAGGTGTACAGCAGCACTGCGCCCCCGGCATCCCCCACCCCCCTCTCCTTGCTGTGTCAGTGTGGAGCAGACATGGAGGATGCCGTGCGATGCATCATGGGATTACACAGCAGAGGTGATGTGAGCGAGGAACAGGCAGCCACCACAGGGTTCACTGTTCAAGTTGGTGTGGTGAGTTAGTAAAACTTTGTGCATGTGATGACAATAACAATTTTAAAAATGTATGTGTATATTAAAATATCTTCCCCCCCCAGAGCTTGATTTGCATTGATTGGCACTGATGTAGCAACATTGATGGGCACCGGTGAGGCTGCATTTGATGGGCGCTGGTGACGCTGTATTTGATGGGCGCTGGTGACGCTGTATTTGATGGGCGCTAGTGAGGCTGTATTTGATGGGCGCTAGTGAGACTGTATTTGATGGGCGCTAGCGACACTGTATTTGATGGGCGCTAGCAACACTGTATTTGATGAGCGCTAGTGAGGCTGTATTTGATGGGCGCTGGTGAGGCTACATTTGATGGGCACTTTGTTAGAAAGGTGGGGTATACATGGGCAGGGTAAAGGGGGTGAGGTCAGTGGTGGAGCCAAGGGGGGCGGCAAAATTAGGTTTCGACCTAGGGTGTCAAAAATCCTTGCACCAGCCCTGTCAGCACCTATAAATGCGGCCTTTTCCGCACCCATGAATGTGGTAATATCAGCACCCATAAATGCAGTAATATCAGCACTAGGGATGAGCCAAACATACCCGCGTTCAGTTCGCACCAGAACGTTCGAGCAGACCGCGGGTTCGCTCGAACATTTAGAACCCCATTGAAGTCTATGGGATTTGAACGTTCGAATTCAAAAACGATAATTTTAAAGACCAATATTCAATTTAATGTTGGAAAACGTCTTTCAGAACCCGGGTCTTGCCCCAGGGAACATGTATCAATGGAAATTTTTTTTTTAAAAACTGACGTTTTTTTCCGGAGCAGCAATTTTAATGATGCTTAAAGTGAAAAAAAAAAATGAAAAATTCTTTTAACCACTTTAGCCCCGGGCCTGTTTTTCAGATTCGGTGTTTACGAGACTAAAACATTTTTTTTTGCTATAAAATTACTTAAAACCCCCAAACATTATATATTTTTTTTTTTAACACTCTAGAGAATAAAATGGCAGTCATTGCAATACTTTTTGTTACACCGTATTTGCGCAGCGGTCTTACAAGCGCACTTTTTTTGGAAAAAAAATTCACATTTTTTTAAATAAAAAAATAAGACAACAATAAATTTGGCCCAATTTTTTTACATATTGTGAAAGATAATGTTACGCGAGTAAAATGATACCCAACATGTCACAGCTTAAAAATTGCGGCCCGCTCGTGGCATGGCGTCAAACTTTACCCTTACAAAAATCTCGATAGGCGATGTTTAAAAAATTCTACAGGTTGCATTTTTTGAGATACAGAGGAGGTCTAGGGCTAGAATTATAGCTCTGCTCTAAAAATCGCGGCGATACCTCACTTGTGTGGTTTGAACACCGTTTTCATATGCGGGCGCTACTCGCGTAATGCGTTCGCTTCTGCGCGCGAGCTCGTCGGGGGAGGGGCGATTTAAAACATTTTTTTTTATGTCTTTCGTCATTTATTTGTATTAATTTTACCAATTATTTAAACACTAAAATAAAAAAAAATAAAAAAAATTATCATTTTATTCCTAATTACAAGAAATGTAAACATCCCTTGTAATAGAAAAAAGCATGACAGGTCCTCTTAAATATGAGATCTGGGGTCAAAAAGAACTACGATCTCATATTTAGGCTAAAATGCTAAAAAAAAAAAAAAAAAAATTTTTAATGTCATTTTTCAATGACATTAAAAAAAAAAATGTCTTCTTTAAGAGTGCTGGGCGGAACTGGACGTTTGACGTTCACTTCCGCCCAGCAGAGCTACGGGGCATGGACGAGGGGAAATTTTTTCCCTCACTCGCATCCCGCTTACCCAGACGAGCGCACGCCGATCGCCCCCGCCGCTACCGGACGGCTCCGGTAAGCGGCGGAGAGCAGCGGGAGCGCAGCGGGAGGGGGGGGGCACGCTCGTCCGCTACGATAACGGCGATCTCGCGGCGATTCCGCCGCAGAGACGCCATTATCGTTTACCCGGCCGCCCACAGAAGAGATGGATATCTCGGTTGTGGCAGCAGCTGCTGACGTTACCGAGATATCCATCCTCAAAGTGCCGACGTATACCTGCGGTGGGGCTGGTCGGAAAAGTGGTTAACCACTTCAGCCCGGAAGGATTTCCCCCTTCCTGACCAGAGCACTTTTTGTGATTCGGCACTGCGTCGCTTTAACTGACAATTTTTTTTACCGTGGTCGTGCGATGTGGCTCCAAACAAAAAATTGGCGTCCTTTTTTCCCACAAATGAGCTTCTTTTGGTGGTAATTGATCATCTCTGCGGTTTTTATTTTTTTTGCGCTATAAAACAAAAATAGAGCCTATTTTGAAAAAAAAATCAATATTTTTTACATTTTGCTATAATAAATATCCCCAAAAAATATATAAAAAAACATTTTTTTCCTCAGTTTAGGCCGATACATATTCTTCTACAGATTTTTTGTAAAAAAAAATCGCAATTAGCGTTTATTGATTGGTTTGCACAAAATTTATACTGTAGCGTTTACAAAAAAGGGGGTAGTTTTATGACATTTTTATTAATATTTTTTTTTACTAGTAATGGCGGCGATCAGCGTTTTTTTTTGGACTGCATTATGGCAGACACATCACAATTTTGACACATTTTTGGGCGGTAACATTTTCAGCGGAGCGATATTATGGCAGACACATCGGGACAATTTGGACACATTTTTGGGAGCCATTGGCATTTTTATAGCGATCAATGCTATAAAAATGCATTGGATTACTATAAAAATGCACATTGGCAGTGAAAGGGGTTAACACTAGGGAGGCAGGGAAGGGGTTAAGTGGTGTTCCTGGTGTGTTCTAACTGTATGGGGGGTGGCCTCACTAGGGGAAATCGCTGATCTTCTGTCAATACATTGTATGAACAGGAGATCAGCGTTTCCCCCGCTGACAGGAACGAGAGGTATGTGTTTACACACATACCTCCCGTTCCCCGCTCTGTAACGAACGAGCGCGCGTGCCCGGCGGCTGCAAAAGATAGGATGTAGAGCTACGTGCTCTCGCCTAGCAGTGCCGACCTGCCGCCGTATAACTGCGCTGGGCGGTCGGCAAGCAGTTAAATATCACACCTGCTGGCTGTCTATAGTAGTGGCACATGTTTAGAAATGTCCCTGCACAACATGAGAGTACTATAAGAAAAAAGTAATTTAATACTGCTTGCGCACGTGCTGTGTGGCAACAATATGTCGAATATTTTAGCGGTGGTGGGGGGCCATTATTGTTTTGTGTAAGAGGAACATTTTTAGAAAAAGGGCACCCCTCAAACATACTGTAATTGGAGCGCAACAAGGAGCCACGTGCAAAGTATTGCATCAAAGATTGTTATTAGGCGCCCCTGTTAAACAGGGGCAGAAAAAAAATTGCACCTTAGGCACAACCCAACACTGCAACCCCTCCCAATAAGTGTAATTGGAGCACAACAAAGAGCTACGTGCAAAATATTGCATCAAAATTTTTTATTAGGCGCCCCTGTTAAAACAGGGGCATAAAAATTGCGCCTTAGGCACAACCCAACACTGCAACCCCTCCCAATAACTGTAATTGGAGCACAACAAAGAGCCACGTGCAAAGTATTGCATCAAAAATTGTTATTAGGCGCCCCTGTTAAACTGGGGCAGAAAAATTGTGCCTTAGGCACAACACAACACTGCAACCCCTCACAATAACTCTAATTGGAGCACAACAAAGAGCCACGTGCAAAGTATTGCATCAAAAATTGTTATTAGGTGCCCCTGTTAAACAGTGGCACAAAAATTGGGCCTTAGGCACAACCCAACACTGCAACCCCTCCCAATAAATGTAATTGGAGCACAACAAAGAGCCACGTGCAAAGTATTGCATCAACATTTTTTATTAGGTGCCCCTGTTAAACAGGGGCTGAAAAATTGTGCCCTTAGGCACAACACAACCTTTTTTTTTTGCCAACCCCTCACAATAACCTCTATTTGGGAGCACAAACAAAGAGCCACGTGCAAAGTTATTGCATCAAAAATTGTTATTAGGTGCCCCTGTTAAACTGGGGCTGAAAAATTGTGCCTTTAAGGCACAACCTTGCAAACATGAACCTCACAAAAACTTAATTGGAGCACAACACAGAGCCACTGTGCAAGTATTGCATCAAAAATTGTTATTAGGGGCGCCCCTGTTGAAACCAGGGGCAGAAAA
>CM056049.1:397985091-398190091 GCA_029574335.1 Rana kukunoris
CACTACCCAACCAGTATCACCGGCTGCTGGGCCCACCCCACTCATACCCTCTGAGGGCTCTTCACTTGACCCGGCCTGAGGTCTTTTCTGTGACCCAAGGACCACCTCCATATCCTCCTGGGTTACTGCACCACCCAACGCATGAGAATCCACCCGGGGGGGGGAGAGCGGGGCAAAACGGGAAGAAAGCGGGAGGGGAACAGAACAAGAATGAGAGGAGGGGTCAACAGGAAGAGAAAAGGAAGGGGGGGGAAGGATAGCACAGACTGGCCCCAACACCCCCCCCCAGGGGGAACCACCAAACCCTCCTCACTCCCCTCTACTTCAGAATCGGTGTCTAAGGCAGAGGAGTCCAGCAAAAACTCAGGAGGCCCCCCAAGGAAAACCCCACCACCTCCTGACACTCCACTCTGACCCGGAGGGTCAGGGGCTACTGCACCAACCCCCGCCCTCCTCCTGATGAGACCCTGCCTTTGAGGCTCCTCACCCCCCTCTACCTCAGAATCAATGTCCACTCCACTCTGACCTGGAGGATCAGGGGCAGCTGCACCAACCCCCGCCCTCCTCCTGACAGAACCTTGCCTCTGGGGCATAGGGGCAGCCCGACCACCAGATCTAGAAGCACCCGCGGCCTGCCCCCCCCCACCCCCTTCCATCTCAGAATCAGTGTCCGAGGTGAAACCTTCCGACACCCCAGATTCCTCTTGCACATTACCCCTATAAGCCTGCGGACATCGACTGAAAGGGTGGCCTAACTCGTTACAAAGATTACATCTAATATGGGCACACCCGTCCGCCAGGTGACCCTCCCACCACAGCGCGTGCACTTCACAACAGTGCATTCAGCGCTCAAGTGAGTGGGGGACCCGCACTTAAAACACCTTTTAGGCTGTCCAGGATAAAAAAACAAAATTCTGTCTCTCCCAATGAAAGCACTCCCAGGGATATGAGCCATGCTATTTCCCTGCCTCTTCAACTTAATCTTAACCCCCCAGGCCCCTGTCCAGATCCCCCTTTAATCCACCTTCTTCCAAAGGGGGCACTGGAGCTGGCCATGACGGGTCAACCAGGTCGCAATGTCTTCCGGAGGAAGGGATTCATTGCGTACCAGGATGGTTACATTTTTGACCTCCTCCTGCCTAGACAGGGGGGTCAAACAGAACTTGGACCATGGGTCCTGTCTTTTGACTAGTTCATAATTCAACAAAAACATTTCCATAACGATGACTGACATAAAACTAAAATCAAACTCTACTGAACCTCCCGGATGTATAACCGCAAAGAGGTCAGACGCCCAGAGAGAGGACCATATCGATGACCCCTCCTCGGGACGGGCACTGACCTTCACCAATAAACTTTAGTTGCACCACATTCCTCCTCCTGCGTTCTGTACCACCACCTGCCCTGGACCATGCCCCCTCACCCCGCTGCTCTTGCGCAGGGGGAACCCTGAAATTGAGGGCACCGAACTTGCTGTAAATATGATCCAAGGGAGCACTTAACCCAGCCACTTGAGCATAAGACCAGCCCTCCCTCAAAGCATTGAGCAAGCTCTCTTCCTGAGAGGTTGTGATAACTCCCGCAGGTTGGGGTGCATCAAATGGACCAACCCCCCTCAGGACCTCCATTGACGCAACCTGGGCAGTCTCCTCATGACTCGCTGCCCTCCCCCTCACTACTGAAGGACCCGAAAGGGGGCCCGACCCCAACACAACTTCCTGTACCTGAGCCAATTGAGTATCATCCATATTAAAACCAGAGTCCCCCATTTCTTCACAGGCTCCATAGGAACCTACATGGACTTCTATCACAGCTGCAGACTGGGAACCTTCTAACTTTCTAATAAAATCCATTGCCAAACATTCATCATCTAAATGTCCCGCAGGGTGATCCCCCCAAACTGGAGCCTGTTCAGAAGGGAGACCCGCAGATGGGGAAGTACTCACAAGTCCCTGGGTATTCTGTTCCAAAGCTGAGGACCGGACCTGGCCGGGAAATGGAGCTCCGGGTGTCACCACAGCCACTTCCGGTTCACCCGCTGACGTCACTTCCGGTTCCGGGTCACGTGCTGACGTCACTTCCGGTTCCGGGTCACATGCGGACGTCACTTCCGGTTCCGGGTCACGCGCTGACGTCACTTCCGGTCGCGGCTCTGTCCTAATCACGGGAGATTCCCGCACAGCGGAAATGCCCTCCAAGTCACTGCTGATTGGTCGTCCAGAAGCAGGAGGCTCCACATGGCGTGGCGTGCCCTCTCCCTCGGCAGCCATTGCTATCATAGCCATAGCTTCTTCCATACTAGATGTCATACAGTCCATCTCAACTGGATCCGCGGTAGATGCCTGCCCCTCACCCTGTAAACCCGCAGCGGTCGCCACCACAACGGCCGGCTGACCCTGCTGTAGGCTACTTGCTGGGTTCACAGAGGCCAAAGCACCCCCGCTTCCAGGAGCAGGCTTATCACCCTGATCTTGCTGGGAACCAGACACACTCTTCACGGTGACCAAAAGACCAGGCGGAAGACGAGGAAGACTCAACACGGGGTTGAGACCTCTCTCACTCACGCAAGTACCTCCTGCTTCGTGGGACAACCTCCCACTTGATGTTGTACCCCCTATCTTCACAGGTTGGGGTCCGGCAGGTGCCTGGGCGCCCTCAGCGGTACTCTCCGAGATAGTCCCTGAGGTCTGAGGTTCCACTAACAGAGAACCCCCAGCCCCCTCAGCTACTAATGCTGACTTGCCTCTCCTTGCTGCCTGCTTGCTCTCCTCAGAGGCACGTTGGAGCTCCCTCCTGATTGGAAGGAGGAAAGCCTTCTCTGCAGTCCCTCTGGAACAGAGACACATAACAAGACCCCATAACTGGCCATTCTGCTCTTTCAACAGGTCTATTGCTTCCTTGAATTCGAATCTTTTTGAGCTACTAGCCCGATCTCTTCAGTTACTTAAACTGGCCAGCACTTTAATCCTGGAATGGAGAGCTTGTGCCGCCTTCTGAATCAAACCTTTGGTTTTGCTGAGTCTTATCAGCATTCGCTGATCATCCTCCCCTTGCTGGGGAAAAGTCCAATCTGCCAGCTTGGACTGGACCGACAAAAATTGCTTCTCTTCTTTATTTAAATCCCCAAAACTCGGGAGATCCACGGTCCTCGGAGGTACCGGGCGGGAGGTGAACTCCCCTTGCCCAGGAACAAGCCCCTGGCCTGGGCTTGATGAGGCCATAGCCTCCCCTCTCCTCCAGGGTCTGGTTCTTCACAGGAGCTGCTTCAAAGACACAACCTCTTCCTTCAAGGCATTGGTGGAAATTTTTTGTTTATTCAGACACGACATTAGGTACCAAATTTACAAATAACGGGGAAACATCAAGAAAATCTCACACTGCTTACAAACATTTACATATACAAGATAATCATTTAAACTACTATAACACTCCTATAAAACCAACATTGAATTTACAAACCTTGAAAACACAGACTAATAACACGCAACCAATTCACCAGTGCTAACCTCTATCAGGTTGGGCAAACTTTTATCACCCTCCATTATCCGGCTCATTGCACTTTGGGTCACTATTGGTGCATACCCATAATTAAGGTCCATAAGAAACAAAAGAAAGAATAACAAAATACTATATATGGCATATTTTACGCGGATTAGCCAACTACCTGCGCAAGCCTATTGGCATCAACTGCAGAAACCTACAGCCTCTGCCCCATCTGGCCACTGCACCAGGTCATAGCTAGCCAAATCCATCAACAGACCACATATCTATACATCATAAACATCGAACAAAATCCCGCTATATTAACCGACTAGTAAAATAACAAATTACTCTGCGGCACCCGCACCCTCATCCTGCTTAGAACAGGGCACAGAACCCACTCCCGCATCACTCATTAACACCTTTTTTACTTTTTTTCTTTTTCTTCTTATTCTTCCTAAGCACTACCCAACCAGTATCACCGGCTGCTGGGCCCACCCCACTCATACCCTCTGAGGGCTCTTCACTTGACCCGGCCTGAGGTCTTTTCTGTGACCCAAGGGCCACCTCCATATCCTCCTGGGTTACTGCACCACCCAATGCATGAGAATCCACCCGGGGGGGGGAGAGCGGGGCAAAACGGGAAGAAAGCGGGAGGGGAACAGAACAAGAATGAGAGGAGGGGGCAACAGGAAGAGAAAGGGAAGGGGGGGGAAAGATAGCACAGACTGGCCCCAACACCCCCCCCCCAGGGGGAACCACCAAACCCTCCTCACTCCCCTCTACTTCAGAATCGGTGTCTAAGGCAGAGGAGTCCAGCAAAAACTCAGGAGGCCCCCCAAGGAAAACCCCACCACCTCCTGACACTCCACTCTGACCCGGAGGGTCAGGGCTACTGCACTAACCCCCGCCCTCCTCCTGATGAGACCCTGCCTTTGAGGCTCCTCACCCCCCTCTACCTCAGAATCAATGTCCACTCCACTCTGACCTGGAGGATCAGGGGCAGCTGCACCAACCCCCGCCCTCCTCCTGACAGAACCTTGCCTCTGGAGCATAGGGGCAGCCCGACCACCAGATTTAGAAGCACCCGCGGCCTGCCCCCCCCCACCCCCCTCCATCTCAGAATCAGTGTCCGAGGTGAAACCCTCCGACACCCCAGATTCCTCTTGCACATTACCCCTATAAGCCTGCGGACATCGACTGAAAGGGTGACCTAACTCGTTACAAAGATTACATCTAATATGGGCACACCCGTCCGCCAGGTGACCCCTCCCACCACAGCGCGTGCCTTCACAACAGTGCATTCAGCGCTCAAGTGAGTGGGGGACCCGCACTTAAAACACCTTTTAGGCTGTCCAGGATAAAAAACCAAAATTCTGTCTCTCCCAATGAAAGCACTCCCAGGGATATGAGCCATGCTATTCCCCTGCCTCTTCAACTTAATCTTAACCCCCCAGGCCCCTGTCCAGATCCCCCTTTCATCCACCTTCTTCCAAAGGGGGCACTGGAGCTGGCCATGACGGGTCAACCAGGTCGCAATGTCTTCCGGAGGAAGGGATTCATTGCGCACCAGGATGGTTACATTTTTGACCTCCTCCTGCCTAGACAGGGGGGTCAAACAGAACTTGGACCATGGGTCCTGTCTTTTAACTAGTTCATAATTCAACAAAAACATTTCCATAACGATGACTGACATAAAACTAAAATCAAACTCTACTGAACCTCCCGGATGGATAACCGCAAAGAGGTCAGACGCCCTTACTCCCAGAGAGAGGACCATATCGATGACCCCTCCTCGGGACGGGCACTGACCTTCACCAATAAACTTTAGTTGCACCACATTCCTCCTCCTGCGTTCTGTACCACCACCTCCCCTGGACCATGCCCCCTCACCCCGCTGCTCTTGCGCAGGGGGAACCCTGAAATTGCGGGCACCGAACTTGCTGTAAATATGATCCAAGGGAGCACTTAACCCAGCCACTTGGGCATAAGACCTGCCCTCCCTCAAAGCATTGAGCAAGCTCTCTTCCTGAGAGGTTGTGATAACTCCCGCAGGTTGGGGTGCATCAAATGGACCAACCCCCCTCAGGACCTCCATTGACCCAACCTGGGCAGTCTCCTCATGACTCGCTGCCCTCCCCCTCACTACTGAAGGACCCGAAAGGGGGCCCGACCCCAACACAACTTCCTGTACCTGAGCCAATTGAGTATCATCCATATTAAAACCAGAGTCCCCCATCTCTTCACAGGCTCCATAGGAACCTACATGGACTTCTGTCACAGCTGCAGACTGGGAACCTTCTAACTTTCTAATAAAATCCATTGCCAAACATTCATCATCTAAATGTCCCGCAGGGTGATCCCCCCAAACTGGAGCCTGTTCAGAAGGGAGACCCGCAGATGGGGAAGTACTCACAAGTCCCTGGGTATTCTGTTCCAAAGCTGAGGACCGGACCTGGCCGGGAAATGGAGCTCCGGGTGTCACCACAGCCACTTCCGGTTCACCCGCCGACGTCACTTCCGGTTCCGGTCACGTGCTGACGTCACTTCCGGTCCACATGACGTCACTTCCGGTTCCAGGTCACGTGCTGACATCACTTCCGGTCGCGGCTCCGTCCCAATCACGGGAGATTCCCGCACAGCGGAAATGCCCTCCAAGTCACTGCTGATTGGTCGTCCAGAAGCAGGAGGCTCCACATGGCGTGGCGTGCCCTCTCCCCTCGGCAGCCATTGCTATCCTAGCCATAGCTTCTTCCATACTAGATGTCATACAGTCCATCTCAACTGGATCCGCGGTAGATGCCTGTCCCTCACCCTGTAAACCCGCAGCGGTCGCCACCACAACGGCCGGCTGACCCTGCTGTAGGCTACTTGCTGGGTTCACAGAGGCCAAAGCACCCCCGCTTCCAGGAGCAGGCTTATCACCCTGATCTTGCTGGGAACCAGACACACTCTTCACGGTGACCAAAAGACCAGGCGGAAGACGAGGAAGACTCACCACGGGGTTTGAACCTCTCTCACTCACGCAAGTACCTCCTGCTTCGTGGGACAACCTCCCACTTGATGTTGTACCCCCTTTCTTCACAGGTTGGGGTCCGGCAGGTGCCTGGGCGCCCTCAGCGGTACTCTCCGAGATAGTCCCTGAGGTCTGAGGTTCCACTAACAGAGAACCCCCAGCCCCCTCAGCTACTAATGCTGACTTGCCTCTCCTTGCTGCCTGCTTGTTCTCCTCAGAGGCACGTTGGAGCTCCCTCCTGATTGGAAGGAGGAAAGCCTTCTCTGCAGTCCCTCTGGAACAGAGACACATAACAAGACCCCATAACTGGCCATTCTGCTCTTTCAACAGGTCTATTGCTTCCTTGAATTCAAATCTTTTTGAGCTACTAGCCCGATCTCTTCTGTTCCTTAAACTGGCCAGCACTGTAATCCTGGAATGGAGAGCTTGTGCCGCCTTCTGAATCAACCTTTGGTTTTGCTGCGTCTTCTCAGCATTCGCTGATCATCCTCCCCTTGCTGGGGAAAAGTCCAATCTGCCAGCTTGGACTGGACCATCAAAAAATTGCTTTTCTTCTTTATTAAATCCCCAAAACTCAGGGGGATCCACGTCCTCGGAGGTACCAGGCGGGAGGTGAACTCCCCCTTGCCCAGGAACAAGCCCCTGGCCTGGGCTTGATGAGGCCATAGCCTCCCCTCTCCTCCAGGGTCTGGTTCTTCACAGGAGCTGCTTCAAAGACACAACCTCTTCCTTCAAGGCATTGGTGGACAGGCTTGAAGTGCTGATTTACAGCGCTGTGCTTGAAACTAGCACAAGACAATCCTATTCTAATTGTGGGTTGTTTGAGGGAAGCCAATTGAGTGTTAGAACCCCTGCTAGTGTTTTTAGGTTGGGCTTTGTGTCCCTTTTCTTAAAATTGGCTTCACTTCCTGTCACACAGCTGAACAGGAAGTGAGGTTAAAACCCTACCAATGGTCTTTTCTTCGGGACACAGGTCAATCTAACTAGTGTCCCCATTAAGCAAATTGCACTGCAGTGTACACCCCAAATGATTAGTTATTTTGGGGTTTAGTAAAGGCAAAGCCGCTCTGCAGTAGAAGCGTAGGCAATGAAAATCAGAAGGGAAGCACTGATGGTTTTAACTTCCAATCCCGCCAAGTTTTTATTTTTCTTCCTTGCTTGTCCACTTGTAGTGCAAAGTGGATTTGCCTTTAGTAAATGGACCCCAAAGTCCAAGATTCCTACTAATTTGGGGTGTACACAGCAAAATGCAATTTCCAAATGGGAAACTATTTAGATTGATCTGTGTGTCCCCAACAAAACATCACTCAGGTTTTTCCCTCACTTCCTGTTTGGCTATGTGGCAGGAAGTGAATGAATTAAGTAGAAAGTGACAACATTTGTGAGGTGTCTTTACCCTATCAGGGGTGCAGGCATCCCCAAAACAAACAAGAAAATTGTTGATTTAACATTGGGTGGTGTTTGTGGGGGTCCCTAACACACATTCATACATATTAGCAACGCTGGATCCTGGCCTATTGGCATGGTTATATTTTCTTAGGCCTCTCAATAAAATTATCTGAAATTTGGGGTTAAACTGGAACTATAATCAACACTTCTTTTTTTGTTTTCTTTCATTTTGGATAGAGTTGGGGGGAAGGGTTATAAGCCCTGTCAGTTTATTTTGTATTATCCCTGTCCGTTTGGGGAGGGGATTGGCCCTCACTTCCTGCCCCATAGCCAAAACAGGAAGTGATAGAAAAAAAAACTAGGCAAATTAAGGGACTTCTGTGCCCCCCCCCCTCCACAGAACTTGTGTGTGTCCCCTGAACTTTCCTGGGCGGGTCCTAAAAAAACAGGGTGTGGCCTTGACAGGAAGGGTGGGTCATTTTTCTATTAGGGGGTGCAGAAATTTGGTCAGGCCTAGGGCAGCACAAAACCTAAATATCCTACTGCATATTAGGGCTTATTTAGACAGGATCCGATTTACAGCATGTTTTTAGATTGTGGGAGGAAGCCCACGCAGGCACACGGAGAACATGCAAACTCCAGGCAGATGGTGTCACGGGCGGGATTCGAACCAGCAACCCTTTTGCTGCTAGGTGAACATGCTATACACTACACCACTGTGCTGAACGAACATGATTGCAGCTGAAAGCATTAAATAAGTGTTTTTTATTTCCAATTCCATGCTTTCCAGCCTGGAGGACAGATGTGGGGTCTTACTGACCCCGCCTCTCTCCATAAAGAGGACCTGTCACACACTAGTCCTATTACAAGGGATGTTTACATTCCTTGTCAAATATATCTTTATTGGAATATGAAATAGGCGGTATACAAAAAAATATATGGAATATTAAACAAAAGAAAAACAAAGAGAGTACAAATATGCAATTGTAGAAATAAAGAAACTTAGCAGTGTTGAGAGGAGTTCTAACATGAAATAACATTCCTCTTGTGAAAACCGTTAGGGCGTACTTTACGATTTTGCCATATAAGATTGGTACAGTGTAGTAATGAACGGATCAAAGAAGATGATTCCTTTTATGTTCAATTCGTACCATAATGTCTAGTTGATTATACGATAAAGTTAACTGAGGCATCTATATAAAATATCTGCCCATGAGTTACTAACAGTTCATACCAACTTACAAGAAAAAGAAAAACTCCTTAATAGAGTAAAAATTGTAACATCAAGAATAAAAAAAAGAAAAGAGAAATAAAGCATGAAGGGAGGGGATTGGGGGAGGGGTGTCTGCAGGACCGGACCGGGAAATCCCAACAACCGCCAAGATGGTTCAATTGCCGTTTCGATGGGTGGGCTACCATGGCAACAATACATCTTTATTAAAAGGATGTTTACATTCCTTGTAATAGGAAGAAAAGTGAAAAATAATACAAAAAAGGGACAAAAAAGTGCAAAAAGAAAAATATTAAGTTAAAAAAAAAAAAATCTAAATTTAAATGCCCCTGTCCCTAGTAGCTCGCACTCAGAAGCGAACACGCATTCAAGTCCCACCCACATATGTAAACACCATTCAAACCCCACATGTGAGGTATCATAGCGTGCGTTAGAGCAAGAGCAATAATTTTAGCACTAGACCTCCTCTGTAACTCTAAACTGGTAACCTGAAAAAAAAAGTCAAGCGTCGCCTATGGAGATTTTTAATAACGAAGTTTAGCCATTCCATGAGTGTGCGCAAATATGAAAGTGTGACAAGTTAGGTATCTATTTACTCGGTGTAACATCATCTTTCACATTATCCCTAAAAATTGGGCTAGCTTTACTGCTTTGTTATTTTTGAATTCATGAAACAAGTTTTTTTTAAGCAAAAAAAAAGGCGAAAAATGTTGGCGCAAATACCGTTGGAAATTTGTAATAAAAAATGCCCGCCACTTTATTCCCTAGGGTGTCTGCTAATTTAATATATATAATGTTTGGGGGTCCTGAGTAATTTTCAAGGAAGAAAATATAATTGTTACATGAAGGAGAGAAGTGCCAGAATAGGCGCGGTATGGAAGTGGTTAAAGTGCAACAATAAAAGTTAAATATTCCTTTAAATTTTGTACCATGGGGGTGTAATCACGGCCGCCATCAGAAATTATGGGCCCCCTTACACAGCTTCAGGCATGGGCCCCTTGGAGCAGAGAACCGGGGGGAGGTGCTCCCACCTGAAATTGAGAAGGGGGGGGGGGCTGCCGCAATTTGATAAGCGGGGGGTTCCTTTACAAAAAAAGGAAAATATATATAAAAAAAAGGGTGGTAGCCATCCGGGGGCCCTGGGGACCTCTGGGCCCTTTAATAAAAAAGAAATAAAAAAAATATATATAAAAAAGAAATAAACATTTAAAAAAAAAACAAGGGGGTTGCATGGGGACCTCTGGGCCCTTTAATAAAAAAATATAAAAAAAATATATAAACCAAAATAACATGGGGCCCTGGGGACCTCTGAGCCTTTTACTAAAAATATATCTATATATAAAAAAATTTAATAAAATATAAAACATTTAAAACATTTTTATAAGAAAAAAGGTTGTCATCTGGGGCCCTCTGGGCCCTTTAATAATAATAATATTATATATATATATATATATATATATATATATAAAAAATATATATAAAAATGATGGCCGTTTAATAAAAAAACTAAAATAAAAATATATTAAATATATATTTTTATAAAAAAAAATGAAAAAATGGGGGGTTGTCACCCGGGGCCCTGGGGGCCTCTGGGCCCCTGGGGACCTCCGGACTGCTAAAAAAATAAAAGCAAAAAAATTGGCCCTTTAATAAAAAAAAAAAAAAAAGAAAATATTAAAAAATATATTGAATTTTTTTTTTTTTTAAAAAGAGGGGGGTTACCATCTGGGGCCCTGGGGGCCTCCAGGCACCTGGGCACCTCCAGACCCCCGGGCCCCTTACATGTGTACTGCCTGTACCCCCCTGATGGCGGCCCTGGGTGTAATGTCAGCATGTGAAAAGTGACATTCTGAAGGAAAAAAGCCGTTTAAAACTGACGCGGCCTACTATAATGAATTGTCAAGCTCCCGGCAATTTGAGAAGATTCATTCATAAAAAAAAAAAAAAAAAGCGTGGGGGTCCCCCCAAATATCAGGCCCTTCATCTGATATGGATATTAAGGGGAAACCCGCCGTCATTTAAAAAAAAATGGTGGGGTTTTCCCCCATTCATACCAGGCCATCAGGGTGGTGTGGATTTTAAGGGGAACTCCACCCCAAATTTAAAAAAAAATGGCATGTAGTCCCCCCCAAAATCCACACAAGACCCTTATCCGAGCACGTTGACCTGGCCGGCCGCAGAAAAGAGAGGGGGACAGAGTTCGGCCCCCCTCTCCTGAACCGCACCAGGGAGGGTGCCAAGTGTTAAAAAGACAAGAGCCCTCTTTAATTATCTTCCTTTCTTATTCCTCTGCTTCTTTCTTGGGTCTTGTACGCCTTGTCCGGGTCTTCTTCCACTTCTTCTCCTTCTGGGCATCTTTCTTCTTCTTCTTCTTCGCAGCTCTTATGAAAGTCCCCGGGTGGTGGGTGGTGCCTGTGCATCAGAGGGGGGCGTGGTCCACATGTCAGAGGGCGGGGAATTCAATTGGAAGCCGAGCCTCCGGCGAAGAAGAAGCCGCGCACAAGCTTCAAATTGAATTCCCCGCCCTTTGACATGTGACCACGCCCCCCTCTGATGCACAGGCACCACACGGGGACTTTCATAAGAGCTTGCCCGTGGCGTCAGAGGGGGACGTGGTCCGGCACACAGCAGGGATTTCTATTGGAAGCGGCGCCTCCGGCAAAGAAGAACCAGAAGAAGATGCGGACGAGAAGGACGGCGGAAGGAGAAGAAGATGGAAGAAGACGCCGGTCAAGATGCGGCACTACAAGACCCAAGACAGAAGCAGAGGAGGAAGAAGAAGAAACCCGAAGGAAAGAAGAAAAGAAGATAATAAAGGACTTGTCAAAAACCGGCTCTTGTCTTTTTTAACACTTGACACTTTATTTATTTTTCGTGAAATGGTAGAGGTACAATGTACCCCATTACCATTTCACACAGGGGGGCCGGGATCTGGGGGTCCCTTTGTTAAAGGGGTCTTCCAGATTTCTATAAGCCTCCTGCCCGCAGACCCCCACAACCACCGGGCAAGGGTTGTGGGGAATGAGACCCTTGTCCTCATCAACCTGGGCACAAGGTGCTTTGGGGGGCACCCCAAAGCACCCTTCCAATGTTGAGGGCATGTGGCCTGGTGCGGTTCAGGAGAGGGGGGCCACACTCTGTCCCCCCCTCTTTTCTGCGGCTGGCCAGGTCAACGTGCTCGGATAAAGGGTCTGGTGTGGATTTTAGGGGGAACTCCACGCCATTTTTTTTTTATATTTGGGGTGGAATTCCCCTTAAAATCCACACCAGACCTGAAGGGTCTGGTTATGGATATTTGGGGGGAAACCCACATCATTTTTTTTTAAATGACGGCAGGGTTCCCCTTAATATCCATACCAGACCTAAAGGGCCTTCTAATGGAATTTGGGAGGACCCCCACGCTTTTTTTTTGGTGTTTTTTATGAATGAATTCTCCTGCAATTGCGGGGAGCCCACAATTCATTATAGCCGCGAGTCAGTTTTAAACTGCTTTTTTTCTTTTGAGAATGTCATTTTATGCAGGGACAGTTCTAACCATGGGAAAAGTGCGCTTTTCCACATGCTGACATTCGACCCCCCCATGGTACGAAATTTTAAGAAATATTTTACTTTTATTGTTGCACTTTAAGCATTATTAAAATCACTGCTCCCGAAAAAAGGCCGTTTAAAAAAAACAAAAAACATTGGTACATGTCACCTGGGGCAGGACTGAGGTCCCCAAACACTTTTTAGGACAAAACTTGCAGATTAGCCTTTAAAATTAACACTTAAGATTTCCCCCTCAGACTTTAACAGGGAGTTCGTCGGCGGCTTTACTTATCAATTGCATTGCGCTGCTGCTGCGCCCGGTTCATGCTCCTAATTAAGGCTTCATTCGGCGCACTAATTAAGGCATGAACCGGCGCAGCGCAGCTTCAATAGTAAATCAGCCCCATTGAGATGCACATGCATTGCACTGAAGGATGTGAATAGGGCTGCAACTAACCATTATTTTCATAATCGATTAATCGGCCGATTATTTTTTTGTTTAATCGTTAAAAAAACGTAATGTGGAATTTTTTTGTTTATTTAACAGTAATAATGAAAAAACTGAGTGTTACACTCAAACGGCAGATTAAAAAACGTTTAACATTAACATTACACAACTTTGCAGCAGTACTATTCCTCCCGGGAACACCAATGCTGGGGCTCTATTCCTCCCAGGAACACCAATGCTGGGGCACTATTTCTCACAGAAACACCAATGCTGGGACACTATTCCTCCCAGAAACACCAATCCTGGGGAACTATTCCTCCCAGAAACACCAATGCTGGGGCACTATTTCTCACAGAAACACCAATGCTGGGACACTATTCCTCCCAGAAACACCAATCCTGGGGAACTATTCCTCCCAGAAACACCAATGCTGGGGCACTATTCCTCCAAGAAACACCAATGCTGGGGCACTATTCCTCCCAGAAACACCAATGCTGGGGCACTATTCCTCCCAGAAACACCAATGCTGGGGCACAATTCCTCCCAGAAACACCAAATGATGGGGCACTATTCCTCCCGGGAACACCAAATGATGGGGCACTATTCCTCCCAGGAACACCAATGCTGGGGCACTATTCCTCCCAGAAACACCAAATGATGGGGCACTATTCCTCCCAGAAACACCAATTCTGGGGCACTATTCCTCCCAGGAACACCAAATGATGGGGCACTACTCCTCCCAGGAACACCAATGCTGGGGCACTATTCCTCCCAGGAACACCAATGATGGGGCATTATTCCTCCCAGAATACCAATGATGGGGCACTATTCCTCTCCCAGGAACACCAATGGGGCACTATTCCCCCCCAGGAAAACCAATCATGGGGCACTACTATTCCATCCACCCCCCGGAACACTAATGATGGGAGTTAGGAGGATGGGGAATTGTTATAGGTATGCATGTACTCATTGTACTGTTACTGTGTGAGTGTATGCAACTGTAAACTAAACGGTAGGTTTTTCTACCTTTCACAGACAGTGCAGCTCGGCTCTCCTCACCGCTGCTTCTAGCCTTGTTCCCTCGAGGCAGCAGCGGGCGGGGCTGAGATCAGTGGGGAGCTGATATCAGAGGAGATCCGAGGACAGGCATGGACATGCGGCGCGGACAGTGTTTCTAACTGTAGGGGGACGGGGCTGGATGTGTGATGTCAGTGATCGTCGTTCCCTATATCAGGGAACAGACGATCACTGACAGTGCCACAGAGAAGAACAGGGAAGGTTGGTTTACACTCACCTCTCCCCATTCTTCAGCTCCTGTGACCCGATCGCGGGACACCCGCGGCGATCGGATCCGCAGGTTGCATTGGCGGCGCACTCAGGACCCAGGGCTGGGCTCTTAAAGAGGATGTATTAATACGTCCATGTGCCCAGCTGTGCCATTCTGTCAAAGTACATAGTCGTGCGGCGGTCCTTAAGTGGTTAAGGGACTCATTCCGTATTTTACATGTTCCAGCACCTGTTGTTGGTGTGGTGTACAACTTTGCGCTGCTAAAAGGACATGAAAGCTTCTAACACGGCTAGTATGAAGAAAAAGCAGAATACAGAATAGAAATGTTAAGTGTAGCGCTAACAATCATAAAATAAATTATGAAATAGAATATGTTGCATATACTCTTTTTAACAAAATAGCAAAACATAGATAATTCTCAATCATTTACAATGACAGACTATGAGACAAAATCCGAAATTAAATGACAAGAATGTCCACCAAGTGTGTTACAACAGGATGAAAGTTCACTCTTTTGTTAGAAGACAAAAAATATCCAAATACAGATAATTGTCTTGAGTAGGTAAGTGGCTCTCCACCAATAAGGATGCAAGCTTACCAGATAGACTGGACTCGTAGAAACATATATTTCCAGAGTCAGTCAGGCAAACGTCTCATCCAAACCAGATCGAAACTCCGATGCAAATGTAGAGCCCAAAACGCGGAATGACCAGTGGCTTATGAACTGTACAGATGTGTCTCAGATGAAATAATCATAATAAAAAGAGGAAAGAGGAAGCGACATAGTGTGATACCGTACCAAAAAAAAAATCTAATTTTAATAAGCAATTGCACTTACATGGTGATGAATAAACATGCGCATGTAGAAATAGTCTGGCAGCAATGGAGTCTCCCGACGCGTTTCATGTTCATACACGTCCTCTGGGGATGACACTCCATATCAGCCAACTCCAATATATAATAACAAGCCCCCAGAAACTAAAGTACAGCTCACCTGCTGAAAATCGTGATTAAACACATACTTCCAGGATGCCGCAAGATGGCGTCACGGCTTGCATCCCACACCTCGCTTTGAAACGCCTATAGGAAAGGACAGGGAACGATATCCGCTCTCTGCGTCACATTGTGGAGGCATTTTTGCGCTCCAGGGGACAAAGTCACCACAGATAGCCGGAATATCAAAATAATTTAAAATTAATAAAAATAATTTAACAAGCCCGGATATTCTTTATAAAATTTGGCAGGCGAATGACATACCGCCAGAAAAGAGGGGGGGGACAATATTTAATAAAAAAACAACGAGTACACGTGTGTTGAATGAGAATATCACACGCATGTAATCATATATATAAATAAAAAAATAGAAAAATTATTAAAATTAGCACATCCATATGACTAAAGACCCCGCTAAAATCAAATCATAAAAATGTGCGCATAGATCAAATAGGCCGAAAACTTAATCAAAACATTGACTTCAAAGTTAGGCCTAAGCAAAAACGTGAAAAGGGAGAAAATAAATCTATAAGTTGATAACAACAATAGACGCATAATTGTCTATAAAAATCCCCGAGTATCAGTGGTGAGCTGGACTTGCATAAATTGACAATGAATAGCTATATCATGCATACCAAATTGATAATACAAATAACGAATCACCAAAAAAAACATGACACTAAAAAATGTTAAACGATATGTTAATAAAGGACAATAAATACATTTAGAGAAAAAAAAAATTAAATTAAATTAACAGTCTTCAAACCCTACACACATCCTAGGACATATCTATATAAGAATTGACATCCCATTCAACGTTTACTTAGAAACGATATAAGATCAAACAATTTTGCATGTGCGAAACTAACTATGTCGTGTATATTATTACATGCCCGTGCGGGATGCAGTATGTCGGCCGCACGATCCGTACATTTTCGGTTCGTGTCGGCGAGCATATAGCTCTCATTAAAGGCGGTGATGATAATCACATAGTCCCTAGACACTTTAAATATTATCACACTAAAGACCCCACTGGCAGCCAGTTTGTCGTTATTGGCAGATTCATCCCCCCATGGAGAGGGGGTGCCAAAACTTGAGGGGTATCACATCTAGAGACGTTCTGGTTATACGAATTGCAGTTGCACAGCCCGTTAGGTTTAAACGTTGAATGGGACGTCAATTCTTTTATAGATATGTCCTAAAGTCCTAGGATGTGTGTAGGGTTTGAAGACTGTTAATTTAATTTAATTGTTTTTTTGTTTCTCTGATTTATCTATTGTCCTTTATTAACATATCGTTTAAAAAATTTTAGTGTCATTTTTTTTTGGTGATTCGTTATTTGTATTATCAATTTTGTATGCATGATATAGCTATTCGTTGTCAATTTATTCGAGTCTAGCTCACCACTGATACTCTGGATTTTTATAGACAATTATGTATCTATTGTTGTTATTAACTTATAGCTTTATTTTCTCCCTTTTCACGTTTGTGCTTAGGCCTAACTTTGAAGTCAATCAATGTTTTGATTAAGTTTTCGGCCTATTTGATCTATGCACACGTTTTTATGATTTGATTTTAGCGGGGTCTTTAGTCATATGGATGTGCTAATTTTAATCATTTTTCTATTTTTTTGTTTATATATATGATTACATGCGTGTGATATTCTCATTCAACACACGTGTACCCGTTGTTTTTATATTAAATATTGTCCCCCCTCTTTTCTGGCAGTATGTCATTCGCCTGCCAAATTTTATAAAGAATATCCAGGCTTGTTAAATTATTTTTATTAATTTTAAATTATTTTGATATTCCGGCTATCTGTGGTGACTTTGTCCCCTGAAGCGCAAATATGCATCTACGCGGAGGCTTGGAACTCAACGTCCCTCTCCTGCATATGTTTGCGTTGGTCAGTCTACTTCCGGGTTGCATCGCGTGGAACGCTCGTTCTCCGCGACATGTGCAGTAACCGGATATTGTATGCGCTCCTTTCCCCACGCGTCTGCCGAATGGAGGCGTGGAACGCAAGCCGCAGTCCTATTGTGCTGACGACTTCCTTCTGCGCCACGTGAAACTCACGCCTCCACAATGTGACACAGAGAGCGGATATCGTTCCCTGTCCTTTCCTATAGGCGTTTCAAAGCGAGGCGTGGCGTCGCGCCATCTTGCGGCATCCCGGAAGTATGTGTTTAATCACGATTTTCAGCAGGTGAGCTGTACTTTAGTTTATGGGGGCTTGTTATTATATATTGGAGTTGGCTGCTATGGAGTGTCATCCACAGAGGACGTGTATGAAAACGAAACGCGTCGGGGGACTCCATTGCTGCCACACTTTTTCTACATGTGCATGTTTATACATCACCATGTGAGTGCAATTGCTTATTAAAATTAGATTTTTTGGTACGGTATCACACTATGCCGCCTCCTCTTTCCTCTTTTTATTATGATTATTTCATCTGAAACACATCTGCACGGTTCATAAGCCACTGGTCATTCCGCATTTTGGGCTCTACATTTGCATCGGAGTTTCGTTCTTGGCATCTGGTTTAGATGAGACGTCCTCGGATTTCATTCTGCTATATGCCTGACTGACTCTGGAAATATATGTTTCTACGAGTCCAGTCTATCTGGTAAGCTTGCATCCTTATTGGTGGAGAGCCACTTACCTACTCAAGACAACTATCTGTATTTGGATATTTTTTGTCTTCTAACAAAAGAGTGAACTTTCATCCTGTTGTAACACACTTGGTGGACATTCTTGTCATTTAATTACGGATTTTTTTCTCATAGTCTGTCATTGTATATGATTGAGAATTATGTATGTTTTGCTATTTTGTTAAAGAGTATATGCAACATATTCTATTTCATAATTTATTTTATGATTGTTAGCGCTACACTTAACATTTCTATTCTGTATTCAGCACCTGTTGTTGCTTTCTCCATAATCTAACATAAAGAATATACCCAATACAGACCCATAAACCCAATTGCAGAAACCTCATGTATAAAGTCCTTTGAATGGTCATGTGTTTTATTTCACAAACCAAACTATTTGCAAAAAATACAGATTTAAAATGTTAAAAAAAAAAAGCTTTCAATTTAACATTTTTTTTGTACCAAATCCCATATATATATATATATATATATATATATATATATATATATATATATATATATATATATATATATATATATATATATATCCTACAAACACATGACCTTTGCAGGTCTACTGCCTAAAGCTAAATTCAGATACAGTATGAGGTTAAGATTAGCAGGATTTTGATGAGCGACAGCCTGAATTTAAAATCCAGGTCACCAAACATTGCCTTATGCTCAGATATTTACCACTTACTTCCTGATGTTGCACTGTATGTTGAAATAGCATGACTGCTTCCTTTCATTGAAGAACCAGCCCACAGATTAAATATATTACAAAATGCCAGGGTCATGCATGGAGGACTGCTGTTTCCTCATTTCTAGCACACTTTATAGAACATACCAGTGGCAGTCTATGTCTTGAGTGACCTAAAATGGTAAGTGCTGCTGATTTTTCTACACTTGTAGTGAGCTTTTTTAGGTGATTGAGAAATATAACATGTCTAAATACTTATGTCTTCAGATTAAACAAAAATAATGATAAGGCAGCAGTACTGTCAGACTATGTTCAAGCTAAATTTGTTTTCTTTAGCATGTACAAGTGTACTTTGGAATATACATTGTTCATAGAATGTTGTTAATAATGTGCCTTACTTTATTTCTAATAAATGTATTTGTATTTTTAATGTACTGCTTTTATGCGTAAAACCACCTGGTGGGACACTTTGTACAAAATTTCTTGTAAACTGCATTTAAAGTGGTTGTAAACCCTTAACTATACCCATTGAAGGGACTGACCTCAGGTGATACACAGAAATGAAACAAATTCTCATAAATAAGTTGTAACTGTTTATTTGCAACCATTTGTCAAAACTCAGATTTGAAAAGGATTTTTTACACTCACAAAGCAATTGCCGGGGAGCTATTATTTACGCACTATAAAAGAGCTCTGAGAGCCTGTTGGAGAGAAGGGACACCCCCCCACCCGCTTCGCACAGTATAAAGGAACAGAGCTGAGGCTGTCAATCACAGGCTGTGTGCTAGAGAGCCTCTCTTGTCACCTTTTTAGCTCCCAATGTCAGAAAAGCTTGTCAGAAGTGACTCATGTAGATAGCAGAGGAACAAGAAATGTCACTTGGTGCTTTGGAGAGAGACCAGTAAACAGTATAGAAATATTTGCTTTGTTCAGATTTCACGTCTGAGGTTTACAGTGATTCTAGTTTTAGTGATTCTGCATCAAGCACCTATGACATTAAAGCAGAGTTCCAGCCTTTTAATGTTTATTAAAAGTCAGCAGATACAAAAAGTATAGCTGCCGACTTTTAATAAACAGACACTTACCTGTTCCACGGTCCAGCGATGCGGCCGCACAGAGCGTCATTCCTCTCATCGGTTCCTCCATTCACATTATAGGCAGCTTTCGGCTTCACGGCCAGGCATGCACTGCGCATGCGCAAAACTCGCTGCGTTCCCGGAATGGACAAGCGATCACCTGGGACCTGTCACGCGTCCCAAGAGATTGCCTAGAGGGAGGGGCCAACTAGGGGCAGAGAAGGAGTCGCCTAGGCGGTCCCTAGATGAAAGTAGGAAGTGGGACAGGAAGTCCAACTCCTACCGAAGCCCCCAAACAAATGACATGCCAAATGTGGCATGTAAATGGGTGGAACTCCGCTTTAACCACTTAAGACCCGGACCATTATGCAGGTTAAGGACCTTGCCCCTTTTTGCGATTCGGCACTGCGTCGCTTTAACTGACAGTTGCGCGGTCGTGCGACGCGGCTCCCAAACAAAATTGGCGTCCTTTTTTTCCCACAAATAGAGCTTTATTTTGGTGGTTGGTATTTGATCACCTCTGCGGTTTTTATTTTTTGCGCTATAAACAAAAATAGAGCGACAATTTTGAACAAAAATTTAATATTTTTTACTTTTTGCTATAACAAATATCCCCAAAAAATATATAATTTTTTTTCCTCAGTTTAGGCTGATACGAATTCTTCTACTGATTGGTTTGCGGAAAATTTCTAGCGTTTACAAAATAGGGGATAGTTTTATGGCATTTTTATTAATAATTCTTTTTTTTTTACTAGTAATGGTGGCGATCATTGTTTTTTTTTCGTGACTGCGACATTATGGCGGACACTTTAGACACTTTTGACACATTTTTGGGACCATTGTAATTTTCACAGCGAAAAGTGCTATATAAATGCACTGATTACTGTGAAAATGACAATGGCAGTGAAGGGGTTAACCACTAGGGGGTGCTAAAGGGTTAAGTGTCCCCTATGAGAGTGATTCTTACTGTAGGGGGCGTGGCTGTAGGCGTAACGTCACTGATCGTCGTTCCCTATATCAGGGAACAGACGAAAAGTGTCACTGCCACAGAGAAGAACGGGGAAGGTGTGTTTACACACACCTCTCCCCGTTCTTCAGGTCCTGTGACCGATTGCGGGACACAGGCGGCGATTGGGTCCCGCGGGCGTGGTCATGGAGCTTCGGACCGGGTCGCAAGCAGCCCGCCGGCGGCGCGTTCGCGACCCCGCGGCTGGGCCCTTTAAGCAGGGCCGATCTGCCCTATAGGCTCACTATGCAAGCTGCTTAGGGCACAGCAAAGCTGCGGAGGGCCCCTCAAATCATTAGCCTGGTGAGAAGTAATTTTCGGCCCCTCATCCTGCTTCTCAACATGCTGGCTGCATTGGAGAAGAGGTAAGAGGTCAGCACCCCCCCGCGTCTCACTTTAATTTAAGATGTCATTTTCGATAGCAACACACACCCCCCGCTTCTCTTCAACTTTAATGTGACATGTCATTTTTGGCAGCCCCCCCCCCCCCACCAACATTGTCCACTGACACCGACCACTACCCCACTGACACGACCACTACCCCACTGACACCGACCACTGACACAGACCACTACCCCACTGACACCGTCCACTGACACCAACCACTACCCCACTAACACCGTCCACTAACACCGTCCACTACCCCACTGACACTGTCCACTACCCCACTGATACCGACCAATGCCACTGTCCACTTTCCACTGACACGTCCCCCCACCCCCAAAAGCACTGTAAAAAATATATTTAAAAAATAAAACCCCACCCCCATCATTGTGAAAAAAATAGTACAAAAATAATGTCAGGTGACATTTGTAGGGACTTGGGCCCAGTTCACACTAGTGCGATGCCAGACATTGCACTTGATCCGCACCGCATTGCTGTTCAGATCACATGCGATGTCTGTGCTATGCGATTTCAGCCATACAAACTGTATGGTTGAAATTGCATTGCATTTGGACCAAAACATGCACAGTACCCTTTTTTTGGTCCGCACCAGAATCGGATTGCATGGGTGTTCACACCTACACAATCCGATTCATGTTCGAACAGTCAGTTGGCAGTGCGATATGTGAGCTGAAATGGGGGTGTCATTAACATTGTATGACACTCCCCAGCAGTTTGCATATGGCAGTGTGAACTGCTGTGCGAGTCAGATGCAATGTGGGAACACGCCGTGGATTCGCAGAGTTCCCGCATCACACCAGTGTGAATTGAGCCTTGGTGGGAGCAGTCAGGTGACATTTGTAGGCTGTATGCTTTGAGGCTCGGTTCACACTGGTGCGATGCGGGAACCCTGCGAATCCACTGCGGGTTCCCATATCGCACCCAACTCGCACGGCCGTTCACACTGCCATATGCCAGATGACGCAGCCCTACTTGGCCACCAGGAAATCACTGTTTTGGTACAAAAAAGTTGTACTAGTCCTGTTCAATTAGTTTACAATTTTTTCTAAGTGCACCCAAAGTTCCCTAGCCTATCTACAATTCCAAGAAGACGTGATCACAGCCCTTCTCTATACCCATGACCAAGCCCTTCAACTAATTTGCTCCGATACCATGGCACTTTCCCGAATTTTCCTCTGCCTGCCACCTGAAGTGGCCATGCCTCTGCCTGCCACCTGAAGTGGCCATGCCTCTGCCTGCCACCTGAAGTGGCCATGCCTCTGCCTGCCACCTGAAGTGGCCATGCCTCTGCCTGCCACCTGAAGTGGCCATGCCTCTGCCTGCCACCTGAAGCGGCCATTCCTTTGCCTGCCACCTGAACTGGCCATGCCTTTGCCTGCCATCTGAACTGACCATGCCTTTGCCTGCCACCTGAACTGGCCATGCCTTTGCCTGCCACCTGAACTGGCCATGCCTTTGCCTATTACCTGAACTGCCTGCTAAACCATGGACCATGTTCATACTTTTCCATATCTCTGTCTGCTGCCTGGACAATTCCTGGGCATTTCCTTTGGCTGTCTGGAACAATGCTTTGACTGCTCTGAAACGGTATTCCTGCCTTCTAAAACCATAGGGGAGACTTTTTTTTATTAAACTTTGCTCTGCAGAGTGTATTTTGGGGTGTAATTCTTGGTGTGTACATGCTATGTGCTACTTGCATGTTGGGCCTCTGTATGTGGCCAGGCTGTGGAAAAGTCAAACACATGGGATATCGCCATACTCAGGACGAGTAGCAGAATGTATTTTGGGGTGTCATTTTTTCTATGTACATACTATGTATTAGAAAGATCTTCTAAATTGTCAACTTTGTGAAGAAGAAAAAAATATATATATATTTCTCAATTTTCCACAGCATTGTGGGAAAAAATTGCAGCTTCAACAAATTCACTTGCCCCTACTAAATACCTCATACTGTCTTGTTTCCAAAAAGGGGTAATTTGGGGGGTATTTGTACTGTTCTGACATTTTAGGGCCTCAAGAAATGAGAATGATGTCTCCAATTTACAAACCGACCTCAATGCTCTGTCTAAGTGGGCGACTAAGTGGCAGATGAGGTTTAATCAGGGCCGGATTAACATAGGGGCTGTTGGAGCTGCAGCTCCAGGCCCCTTTCTCAAGATAGGCCCATTTGCCCAAAAAAAAAAAAATCTAAAAAAAAAAAAAAGATCGACTTCGGGGGTTGTAGCTCGACGACCAGAGGGCACAGAAACCCCACAACCTGTCAAAATATGGGATGGCTATCATTTATAGTTCCGGAGATACGGGCCTGCTTGCACAGCCTGTCAGAAGCTACATACAGAGCGGCCATTATGACACACTGCAGCAGACTGAGGAAAAAAAATCATTATTTGTTTTTTGCTAGAAAATTACTCTATGGTGGTCTTTGTAACTTTTTATGTTGCACAGTATAGAGCTGCACGATTCTGGCTAAAATGAGAATTGCAATTTTTTTGCTTAGAAGATAGATCATGATTTTTTCACGATTCGTGCGGCATAACATCATCTTTCACATTAAAATAATAAAAAAAAATGGGCTAACTTTACTGTTTTGTTTTTATGGTTTTTATTATTCATTGAAGTGGGCAAATGCAGTGTCACATAAAATATTGCAGCAATTGCCAATTTTTGTCTCTGCTAAAATATATATGTTTGGCGGTTCCAAGTAATTTTCTAGCAAAAAATATTGCTTTTTAACAAGTGTTGGACTTTAAGTGGTTACATTTCTTGCATTTACACACAGAAGTTTGATCTAAGAACAAAGTTGGTTACAATGTTTCATGTTGTTTACAAATTTGGCAGACTGCCCGGATATTTTCTTTACAGACAGAAGTTTATCCCTTTGAATTAAGAAGAAAGCGTTAGTTACAATGTTTCCTGAACTTGGCAGACTGCCTGGATATTTTCTTTTGACAGCTGAAAGTCTCTCCACTTGTTATATGAAATAATCAGCAAACTCTGCATTGGAGATGTCAGGGGGTTTGAATCGAGATCACAATTGTTTAACGATTAATTGTGCAGCTCTAGCACGGTACTGTATTCGCGCAGCAATTTTTCAAACATGTTTTTTTTTTGGAAATAAACTGTTTCATTCATTAAAAAAAAACACTAAAGTTAGCACAATTTTTTTTGGCGATGCTTTAAAAAATGTTAGGTTACATATTTAGAGTTACAGAGGAGGTCTAGTGCTAGAATTATTGCTCTCGCACTAACGATCACGACGTATGTAACCTGTGTGTATCTGGCTCTGATACTAGCCAGTGCCTACCCAGCCACTGACTGGCTGGTATCTCTCCCCAGCCTGTCCCCACACACCCTCTCACCTGCTGACCTGTAGATGGGGGAATCACTCCTGCAGTGTTATTGTGTTCTGTCAGTGAGTACAATGATCAGTGTTGCTAACTATAGCTGGCAGCACTGATTGTTTTGGGAAAAACAGGCTGGCTGTACTCAAGTTGATTAATAGATTGACTTGTGTAAAACCAACTAGCCCATACATAGATCGACTATGGCTGGTCTCTGCATAATTGGTGTAATTTCAATTCATGTATGACCCGCTTAACCTCTATGTAGTCCCTAAACATCCTCCCACTCCTGTACATAGTGCTCACTGTCATACCCTCCACACTCCTCTCCTGTACATAGTGCCCACTGTCATACCCTCCACACTCCTCTCCTGTACATAGTGACCACTGTCATACCCTCCACACTCCTCTCCTATACAGAGTGCCCACTGTCATAATCCCAAAACTCCTCTCATGTACATAGTGCCCACTGTCATACTTTCCACACTTCTCTCCTATACATAGTGCTCACTGTCATACTCTCCACACTCCTCTCCTGTACATAGTGCACACTGTCATACTCTCCACACTCCTCTCCTATACATAGTGCCCACTGTCATACCCTACACACTCCTCCTGTACATAGTGCTCACTGTCATACTCTCCACACTCCTCTCCTGTACATAGTGCCCACTGTCATACTCTCCGAACTTCTCTCCTATACATAATGCCCATCATCATACCCTCCACACTTCTCTCCTGTACATACTGCGCACGGTCATACCCTCCACACTCCTCTCCTGTACATTGTGCCTTTTGCCGTACCCTTTGCACTCTTCTCCTGTACATAGTGCCCAATGTTAGACCCTCCACATTCCTCTCCCTCACCTGCATATACTTCCCACTTATATACCATCCGTACTCCTCCCCTATGTTGCTTACCTGCAAAAACAGTTCTTTAAAATTAAACTGAATACCCTCAATGTTAACAGCTCTAAAATGGACACACTTTTGTTAGTTCAACTAAAGGAAATCTCAGTTCTCATATTTGTTCTGTCCCATTATTAGAACTTATATAATTTTGTGATTACTACTGTGATGTATAGAGAACATCGGGGATCTCAGCTACTCTAAATATAGCACTTGTGAAAAAAAGTGTCTCTTAAAATATTTTTTACATTTTGGCAACTATGCACTTATGCACTGCCCAAGGGCCACTGGGTCAGTAGGGGGCCCCATGAGAGGTTTCTGGGATCCTGTGATGTTAAAGCAGTAGTAAACTTTCCTAAAATTACTACTTTTTAGAGGCCCTGGGGTAGGTTATGCCACAATGTACAAGTATGCACAGCATATTAGCACATTAGGGTACACTTACATTTTCAGACTGGGCCCTCCATTGCTGCGCTGTGATTTCCACGCATTTATTTATTATTTATAAAAGACCCCACCAAAATCCTCAGCACCAGGCCCATGATGTTCTTAATCTGGCCCTGGGTTTAATGTTGATAAATGTAAAGTTATGCACTTAGGGGCTAAGAATATGCATGCATAATACATGCTAGGGGAGTACAACTGGGGGGGTCTGTAGTGGAAAAGGATCTGGGGGTTTTAGTTGATCATAAGCTCAATAATGGCATGCAATGCCAAGCTGCGGTTTCCAAAGCGAGCAAAGTCCTTTCTTGTATTAAGAGAGGTATGGACTCCAGAGATAGAGATATAATTTTGCCCCTGTACAAATCATTAGTAAGACCTCATCTGGAATATGCAGTCCAGTTTTGGGCACCAGTTCTCAAAAAGGATATCGGAGAACTGTAGAAAAGTGCAGAGAAGGGCAACCAAACTGATAAGAGGCATGGAGGAGCTCAGCTATGAGGAAAGATTAGAGGAACTGAATTTATTCACTCTTGAGAAGAGAAGAATAAGGGGGGATATGATCAACATGTACAAATATATAAGGAGTCCATATAGTGAACTTGGTGTTGAGTTATTCACTTTGAGGTCAACACTGAGGACAAGGGGGCACACTTTACGTCTGGAGGAAAAGAGATTTCACCACCAAATACGGAAAGGTTTCTTCACAGTTAGAGCTCTGAAAATGTGGAACAGACTCCCTCCAGACGTGGTTCTGGCCAGCTTAGTGGATTGCTTTTAGAGAGGCCTGGATTCTTTCCTAAATGCACATAATATAACTGAGTACTAAGATTTGTAGGTAAAGTTGATCCAGGGTAAATCCGATTGTCTCTCGGGGGATCAGGAAGGAATTTTTCCCCCTAATGTAGCAAATTGTATCATCGCTCTGCTGTTTTTTTTGCCTTCCTCTGGATCAACTGTGGGTATGGAGTTGGGTGTATGGGATTGTACTGTGTTTTATTTTGTTTGTTTATTTTTTTTTTTTTTTTATGGTTGAACTGGATGAACTTGTGTCTTTTTTCAACCTGGCTAACTATGTAACTATGAAACTTTCAAGTATCACTCCAAATACCCTCTGGCCAAATGTTGGCACAGCTTACTGTGAAAAAATGCTTTATATACATTGGTATGGTGTAATAGCAAATGCTTATACTAAACATATAAAAGGGCCAGTTGGTGTAGTAGTTTCCTCTGAAGTTTTAGTAAAAACACTTTAAATGCTTTCTAATGTTTCCCTCTATGACAACCCGGCAGCAGTGCTCCTAAATTTGACCCCTATGTCCAGTAAGCGATATCGTGACAGCTTCCCTTAGGGACAGGACAAAGGAACACAACACACGCTGGCTATATTGTAATATGTTTTGGTTCTCAGATGAATACTTGATGTCGACATATGCTTGAGCAGCTTCCTTAATAGGAGTTTGAAGCCATGGGCTGTCGACCCTGCCAAAGCTCTTTACCCTTCCTCCTCTATTACTCCCTTCCTACTGTCTCCTTTCCTTCCTACTTCCCTTCTTGACACCAAGGGGCTAATTTACTATTGGCACTGCGCTGCGCTGGTACATGCCTTAATTAGTGCACTGGATGAAGCCTTAATTAGGCGCATGAACCGGCGTAGCACAGCAGCGCAATGCAATTGATAAGTAAAGCCGCCGCCAAACTCCCTGTTAAAGTCTATGGGGGAAATCTTAAGTGTTAATTTTAAAGGCTAATCTGCAAGTTTTGTCCTAAAAAGTGTTTGGGGACCTCAGCCCTGCCACAGGGGACATGTATCAATGCTTTTTTTATTTTTTAAAACGGCCGTTTTTTTCGGGAGCAGTGATTTTAATAATGCTAAAAGTGCAACAATAAAAGTGTAATATTACTTTAAATTTCGTACCATGGGGGGCTGTAATGTCAGCATGTGAAAAAGCGCACTTTTCCCGTGGTTAGAAATGTCCCTGCACAAAATGACATTCTCCAAAGAAAAAAAGCTGTTTAAAACTGACTCGCGGCAATAATGAATTGTTGGCTCCCGGCAATTGCAGGTGAATTCATTCATAAAAAACACAAAAAAAAAAAGCGTGGGGGTCCCCCCAAATTCAATAACCAGACCCTTTAGGTCTGGTATGGATATTAAGGGGAACCCCGCCATCAATTTAAAAAAAAAATTACGTGGGGTTCCCCCCAAATATCCATAACCAGACCCTTCAGGTCAGGTGTGGAATTTAAGGGGAACTCCACCCCAAATATAAAAAAAATGGCGTGGAGTTCCCCCTAAAATCCACACCAGACCCCTTATCCAAGCACGTTGACCTGGCCGGCCGCAGAAAAGAGGGGGAGACAGAACGCAGGCCCACCCTCTCCTAAATCCGCACCAGGCCACATGCCCTCAACATTGGGAGGGTGCTTTGGGGTGCCCCCGAAAGCACCTTGTCCCCATGTTGATGAGGACAAGGGTCTCTTCCCCACAACCCTTGCCCGGTGGTTGTGGGGGTCTGCGGGCAGGAGGCTTATCGAAATCTGGAAGACCCCTTTAACAAAGGGGCCCCCCAGATCCCGGCCCCCCCTGTGTGAAATGGTAATGGTGTACATTGTACCCCTACCATTTCACCCAAAAATATAATGTAAGGGGTTAAAAAAGACAAGAGCCGGTTTTTGACAAGTCCTTTATTAGCTTCTTTCTTCTTCTTTTCTTCTTTCCTTCGGGTTTCTTCCTCCTTCTTCTTTCTCTGCTTCTTTCTTGGGTCTTGTAGTCCCGCATCTTGACCGGCGTGTTCTTCCATCTTCTTCTCCTTCCGCTGTCCTTCTCGTCCGCATCTTCTTCTGGTTCTTCTTCGCCGGAGGCACCGCTTCCAATTGAAATCCCCGCTGTATGCCGGACCACGCCACGGGCAAGCTCTTAGGAAAGTCCCCGTGTGGTGCATGTGCGTCAGAGGGGGGCGTGGTCACATATTTCAATTGGAAGCGGCTTAAAGGAAGCCGCGCACAAGCTTCCAATTCAATTGCTACCATCTTTTCGGACGCACAGGCACCACATGGGACTTTCCTAAGAGCTTGCCCATGACGTCAAAGGGGGTGTGGTCCGGCATACAGCGGGGAATTCAATTCGGCCAGAAGAACCAGAAGAAAATGCCGAGAAGGACAGCGAAGATAGAAGAAGACACCGTCAAGATGCGGCAATACAAGACCCAAGAAAGAAGCAGAGGAAGAAGAAGAAGAAGAAGAAAGAAGCAACCCGAAGGAAAGAAGAATGAAAGAAGATAATAAAGAACTTATCAAAACCGGCTCTTGTCTTTTTTAACCTTGACACTTTTTTTTTCCATGAAATGGTAGAGGTATATTACCAGTTCACACAGGGGGGGGGCAGGATCTGGGAGGCCCTTTGTTAAAGGGGTCTTCCATTTCGATAAGCCTCCTGGCAGACCCCCACAACCCCCTAAGGGTTGTGGGGAAGAGACCCATGTCCTCATCAACATGGGGATTGCTTGGGGGGCACCCAAAGCACCCTTCCATGTTGAGGGCATGTGCCTGACGCGGTTCAGTAGAGGGGGGGCCACGCTCTGTCCCCCCCTCTTTTCTGCGGCCGGCCATCAACGTGCTCGGATAAGGGGTCTGGTGTGGATTTTAGGGGGGGCTTTTTTTTTTTAATTTGGGGTGGAATTCCTCTTAAATTCCACCTAGGGGTCTGGTTATGGATATTTGGGGGAAACCCCATGTCATTTTTTTTTTTAAATTGACGGCAGGGTTCCCCTTAATATCCATACCAGACCTAAAGGGTCTGGTTATTGAATTTGGGGGGACCCCCACGCTTTTTTTTTGGTGTTTTTTATGAATGAATTCTCCTGCATTTGCCGGGAGCCGACATTTCATTATTGCCGCGAGTCTGTTTTTTCCTTCAGAATGTCACTTTTCACATGCTGACATTACACCCAGGGCCGCCATCAGGGGGGTACAGGCAGTACACCTGTAAGGGGCCCGTGGGCCTGGAGGTGCCCAGGTGCCTGGAGGCACCCAGGGCCCCAGATGGTAACCCCCCTCTTTTTTTTTAAATATATTTTTTAATATTTTATTTATTTTATTTTTTATTAAAGGGCCAATTTTTTGTATTTATTTTTTTAGCAGTCCGGAAGTCCCCAGGGGCCCAGAGGCCCCCAGGGCCCTGGGTGGAAACCCCCCATTTTTTAATTTTTTTTTTTTAAAGATAGTTTTTTTTATTAAAGGGCCAATGTTTTTTTTTAGGGGTCTGGAGGTCCCCAGGGGCCCGGAGATCCCCAATTTTTTTTTTTTACATATATATATATATATATATATATATATATATATTATTATTATTATTATTAAAGGGCCCTGAGGGCCCCAGATTAAAACCTGTTTGCTTATAAAAATGTTTTAAATGTTTTATATTTTCTTGAATTTTTTTTATATATATATTTTTTTATTTATTTTTCATTAAAGGGCCCAGAGGTCCCCAGGGCCCCCGGATGGCTACCACCCTTTTTTTAATATATATTTTTCTTTATTCATTTTTTTTGTAAAGGAACCCCCCGCTTATCAAATCGCGGTAGCCCCCCCGCTTATCAAATCGCGGCAGCACCCCCCCCCCCGTTCTCTGCTCCAGGGGGCCCATGCCTGAAGCTGTGTAAGGGGCCCCATAATTCCTGATGGCGGCCCTGATTACACCCCCCCATGGTACGAAATTTAAAGGAATATTTCACTTTTATTGTTGCACTTTAACCACTTCTATACCGCGCCTATTCTGGCACTTCTCTCCTTCATGTAACAATTATATTTTCTTCCTTGAAAATTACTCAGGACCCCTAAACATTATATATATTTTATTAGCAGACACCCTAGGGAATAAAGTGGCGGGCATTTTTTATTAAAAATTTCAAACGGTATTTGCTCCAAAAATGTTCTAACGCCTTTTTTTTTTGGCTTAAAAAAAAACCTGTTTCATGAATTAAAAAATAACAAAGCAGTAAAGCTAGCCCAATTTTTAGGGATAATGTGAAAGATGATGTTACACCGAGTAAATAGATATCTAACTTGTCACGCTTTCATATTGCGCACACTCATGGAATGGCGCTAAACTTCGTAAATAAAAATCTCCATAGACGACGTTTGACTTTTTTTCAGGTTACCAGTTTTGAGTTACAGAGGCGGTCTAGTGCTAAAATGATTGCTCTCACTCTAACGCACGCTATGATACCTCACATGTGGGGTTTGAACGGTGTTTACATATGTGGGTGGGACTTGCATACGTGTTCGCTTCTGAGTGCGAGCTACTTGTAATAGGACTAGTGTGTGACAGGTCCTCTTTATGGAGAGAGATGGGGTCAATAAGACCCCACATCTGTCCTCCAGGCTGAAAAGCATGGAATTTGAGAAAAAAAAACATCTCATGCTTTCAGCTGCGATCATGTTCGTTCAGCACAGTGGTGTAGTGTATAGCACGTTCACCTAGCAGCAAAGGGGTTGCTGGTTCGAATCCTGCCCGTGACACCATCTGCCTGGAGTTTGCATGTTCTCCCTGTGCCTGCATGGGCTTCCTCCCACAATCTAAAAACATGCTGTAAACATGCAGTAGGATATTTAGGTTTTGTGCTGCCCTAGGCCTGACAAAATTTCTGCACCCCCTAATATAGGGTGACCAGACATCCCCAGTTTCAGGGGACAGTCCCCTGATTGAGGACACTGTCCCTGGACCAAGTCTGTACCTGGTTTTGTCCCCAGATTGGATTTAATAGGGGGCAGGGGCAATTTCAAAGACAGTCAGTGCAGAATTAAAAAAAAAAAAAATTAGAATTACACCCACCCCCACTCCGCCGTGCCTACTAGCATAGGGGGATTGTATTTTTCCCATTATCTGTGCCCCTTTCTGATGATCATGTGCTGGTCGGAGTGGAGGGAATATTTCTTCATTTTCGGGCGCATGCCCATTTAGCTTCGCTCACATGTTTTTCTGCCTTGGCACAAATCTTGGCCAGCCACGTGCTTATCTCCTTGCCTTCCCTGGGGGAATGATCTTCCTCCGCTCCCCACCCAGTAGTAGCCGGGGAACGAAAAATAAGACTTGAGAGGCTGTGAGGCGGGCGGCAATGGGCAGAGAGTCGCTGATTGTTGCCATTACTAGTAAACAAAAAATATGTCCCCAGATTTCATTTTAAAAATCTGGTCACCTTACCCTAACAGAAAAATTACCCACCCTTCCTGTCAAGGCTACACCCTGTTTTTTTATGACCCGCCCAGGAATTTTCAGGGGACACACACAAGTTCTGTGGGGGGGGGGGGCACAGGAGTCCCTTAATTTGCCTAGTTTTTCTATCACTTCCTGTTTGGCTATGGGGCAGGAAGTGAAGGCCAATCTCCCCAAACGGACAGGGATAATACAAAATAAACTAACAGGGCTTATAACCCTTCCCCCCAACTCTATCCAAAATGAAAGAAAACAAAAAAAAAATTGTTGATTATAGTTCCAGTTTAACCCCAAATGTCAGATAATTTTATTTAGAGGCCTAAGAAAATATAACCATGCCAATAGGCCAGGATCCAGCGCTTCTAATATGTATGAATGTGTGTTAGGGACCCCCACAAACACCACCCAATGTTAAATAAACAATTTTCTTGTTTGTTTTGGGGATGCCTGCACCCCTGATAGGGTAAAGACACCTCACAAATGTTGTCACTTTCTACTTAATTCATTCACTTCCTGCCACATAGCCAAACAGGAAGTGAGGGAAAACCCTGATTAATGTCTTGTTGGGGACACACAGATCAATCTAAATAGTTTCCCATTATGGAAATTGCATTTTGCTGTCTACACCCCAAATTAGTAGGGATCTTGGACTTTGGGGTCCATTTACTAAAGGCAAATCCATTTAGCACTACAAGTGGACAAGCAAGGAAGAAAAAAAAATTGGCGGGATTGGATGTTAAAAACATCAGTGCTTCCCTTCTGATTTTCATTGACTACGCTTCTACTGCAGAGCGGCTTTGCCTTTACTAAACCCCAAACTAACTAATCATTTGGGGTGTACACAGCAGTGCAATTTGCTTAACGGGGACACTAGTTAGATTGACCTGTGTCCCGAAGAAAAGACCATTGGTAGGGTTTTAACCTCACTTCCTGTTCAGCTGTGTGACAGGAAGTGAAGCCAATTTTAAGAAAAGGGACACAAAGCCCAACCTAAAAACACAAGCCGGGGTTCTAACACTCACTTGGCTTCCCTCAAACACCCACAATTAGAATAGGATTGTCTTGTGCTAGATTCAAGCACAGTGCTGAAAATCAGCATTTCAAGCCTGCCCACCAACACAACCCCCCCCCCCCCCCCCAACAGGCCTTGTTTGCAGGTTTTCCTTTATCTTGCACGTGTGCTTTAAAAAATTGGTCATCAATTCTAGGAAACAATACTTACCGCTTTGTCTTTCCTTTTCTGGTGACTAAACATGGCAAACATTTCTTTTTAATTGTTTTTTATTAAAGTCATGCCACATACAAAGGTATACAAAGCCATAACAGTTGAATTCAGTTTACATAGAACAGCAATTACAAAACCATGAGATATAACATACCACCACATCTCACCGTACGTTGAAAATGGGAGAGAAGATTTGTGTCGGAGACCGCGCGTCCTACTACACAATGTGGAGCCACGGTCCCCTATAGTGGAATACATCAGCAGCGAGATGCGCGCCACGTATGGCCTTCCCCATGGTTACTGGTCAACAAGCCTACAGTCCTCCCTGCGGGCGGGTGGCAGCCGCCCACCCACAGACGCCCGACCAAATCAGACAGACCCCTGGGTAAGCGCCAGCCCCCCGCCACGCAGTATGCGGCAGCAGATGATCTCTAAAGAGAATCCCAGCCGGATTCAACTAGTGTAAATAAGTAGTAAATAAAATAAGCAAACAGAAATGAAAGAAAAAGAAAATAATACACACACAATATATAACGACTACGCCATATGGGATTGTCATTTGGTTAGTAGAAATACAAGAAAAGATCACTGTTCAGGAAATTTAGAGGTCCAAGGTAACCAATGCATTTTAAACACCTGGTACTGATTTGATTGAATGGCAAAATATTTTTCATAAGAGAATTGGGTAGATACCCTTTGGGTAACTTCATCAATCTTAGGTACTTGCGTGGATTTCCACTTAGAGGTAATGGTCAGGCGTGCTGCAATAAATATGTGTATGGCTATACTCCTTAGTTGGGGTGGAATGTCGGTGGCTTTGATATTAAGGAGGGCTAATGATTGATTGGGGGATATAACCTGGCCAATGACAGATGAGAGTAGTCGAAAGACGTTGTTCCAAAAGTCACGAATGATCCTACAGTCCCACAATATATGGGTAATATGGCCTCTGGAACCACACATTCTCCAGCATAGTTGTGACTCTGAGGGAAAAATCATGGATAACCTGACTGGGGTAAGGTATGATCTATGCAATATTTTTAACATATTGTCCCAGTGGTTGGTACAGTGGGTGTATTTATACGTCAGGCGAATCGCGGTATTCCACTCCCCAAGGGTAAAGGTCGTTCCCCAGTCTCTTTCCCAATTAGTCATATGGGTTGTCTTAGACGGAAGCTTGGAATATTGTAGTAGGGAATAAAACCAGGATAGTCCTTTAGGCCTATCGTGGTTCTTGTTTAGGTAAGTCCATACATCGGTCGGTAAGTCATAGTACGTTTTAGAGTGCATCATTTGAAAGTGTTTCAATTGTGTATAAGAGTACGAATGGGTAGGTGGGTGGCTGGATAATATCCCCTGAATTGTAGTTAGATTTCCCTGCTTCCATGAGGTAGTCAGTAGATCTGGGATCAGGTGTTCCACAATCGAAAGGTCAGTGATCGCACGTCTATTTTTAGCTGATGCGTCTATACATGGTTGGATACTCTCCCACACTGACAGGGTGGCTGCTATAGATGGTGATGTTTAGCAAGTAAAAGGGCGGGTAAGTCACGTCCACTAAGAATTGCTTTTTCTATTTTAACCCACAGTCTAGTCAGTCCGTGGTCGAACCACGCTTTCATTTGGTCCAAAATCGCCGCCCTATAGTAGTATCGCAAGGTCGGAAAACTCAGCCCCCCATTTTTCCTATGTCTTTGGAGTGTGGTGAATGTGATTTTGGGCATTTTGTTTTGCCAAATGAATTTGCGAAACAGTTTGTCTGCAGTCAAAAAGAATGCGTCAGGGAGAATGATCGGAATAGTTCTAAAGTAATAGATAAGTTTTGGTAAGAGAGTCATTTTCAACGCTGCAATTCTGCCCAACCAGGATAATTCCAAGGTCAAGATGTGTTTTAAGTCTGTTTTAATGGTATTAAGGAGCGTGGTGAAATTAACATTGTAAGTCATAGAGGAGGGATAAGTTACTTTTATACCCAGATATGCTAATGAGTTTGTCATCCACTGAAACTGGAATTTCCCCTTGAGCTGTGCATTTAGGGTTTTAGACATGTTGATAGGTAAGACGCAAGATTTAGTGATGTTCAACTTATAGTACGACACCTCACCAAATTGGCGTAAGATATCCTGTACTTTCGTCAGGGAGGAGGTCGGGTTAGTCAGTGTCAGGACCACGTCGTCTGCAAAAAGGCCTATTTTATGGGCTTCCCCAGCTACGCTAACTCCTGAAACATCTCTAGACAATCTGATGGCTTCAGCCAGAGGTTCCATTACTAGAGTAAAGATTATGGGGGATAGTGGGCACCCCTGGCGTGTGCCATTGGTTATATAGAACTGGTCAGAGATGGCACTGGACGTGAAGATTCTAGCCGATGGACAGGTGTATAGTGCAGATATAGCTGACAGGATGGTGCCTTGTATGCCAAATTTCTGTAAGGTGGCCCTAAGATAGCCCCAGTGTACCCTGTCAAAGGCTTTCTCCGCGTCCAGTGCCAAAAACACAGCGGGGGTCTTCCTCTTCTCTAGAATATGCATGAGATTAAACAGCCTCCTCGTACCATCTGGAGCCTGTCGCCCCTTAACAAATCCCACCTGATCTGGTTTAACCAATTGTGGGGTAATAGACGCCAACCTGTTTGCGAGAATTTTCGCATACACTTTCAGGTCTGTGTTCAAGAGCGAAATTGGTCTAAAGTTTTGCGGGGAGTCAGGTTTTTTTCCCGGCTTGGGTAGGGTTACAATAGTGGCTTGCAGCATTTCTTCAGGAAACGACGAGGAGGAGGCAGCGCTCCTGAATAGAGTGCATAGATATGGAGCCAAAGTTTGTGAGAATACTTTATAGTACTCCGAAGAGAAACCGTCTGTACCCGGGGCCTTATGGTTTGGAAGAGCATGGATGGTGTCTGTGACTTCCTTCAAAGTAATTGGGGCATTCAGATTTGCCAGGTGGTCAGCCTGTAGTGAAGGGAGAGTGAGTGTACTAAGGAATGTTTGGATACTGAGATCGGTAGGTTGTGGTGTCTGTGGGTCTGAGCTTAGATTGTATAAATCTCTGTAATACTTCATGAATGCGTTGGCAATATGCATTGGATGGTGTACTACTTTATTTAAGTGAGGGTCTCTAATGTGGGGCAATTTAGCTTGTTGCTGACGTTTATTTAGATAGTTAGCTAATACCTTTCCTGCTTTGTTGCCATGCGCATAATATGTCGCTCTAATTCTCCGAAGATGATTTTGGTGGGAGCTAATTAGTACTAGGCGAAGCTTATGTCTGCAAGTAAAGAGATCAGCTTCAATGTTGTGGGAGGGGTGTAGTTTGTGTTGGGATTCTAGTATCTTGAGCTCCTCAAGCAATCCACTCACCAGCTCTGCCTTCCTCCTATTCTCTCTAGCTGCTGCTTGGATTAGAATGCCTCTGCTAAACGCTTTGTGAGAGCACCACAAGGATGCTATACTGGTTTCCCCATTATCATTAAACATAAAAAATTCTTTCAATTGTGAAGCAATTCTGTCCGTTTGAGCCGTATTAGAAAGCAGCTCCACATTGTTTCTCCATAAGTAGGTAGGAGATGCCGAGTTCCGATCCTGCAAGACAATAGACACAGGAGCGTGGTCCGACCAAGTTATTGAATGGATGGACACTGATAACGTTCTTTGAAGAAGAGGTAGGTCTGTCAGAATCAAGTCTATTCTAGAATATGCTCGGTGTGGGAATGAGTAATGGGTATAGTCTTTTTCTGAGGAGTGGAGACATCTCCAGGTATCATACAGGTTGTGGCTAGCGATGAAGGAGCTAATTTCAAGTCTTCGAGGGGAATGTTGTGAAGAACAGTCCATAGATTGATTTGGAATGCAATTAAAGTCTCCACACAGAAGCAGAGAGCCTTTTCTGACCTTTCCCACCTTCTTAAGCAAAGAGTTTAGAAATCTTGGCTGCCTTCTGTTCGGCGCATAAAGATTGACTAAAGTGTACGGAGTATTGTTTAAGTCACATGTCAGTATGACATACCTGCCATTAGGGTCACAGATCAGGTCGTGGAGCTGAAATGCGACAGAGTGTTTGACGGCTACTAGTACCCCTCTCTTTTTTACTGGAGCATTCGCTTGAAAAACATGTGAATACATTTTATGGGAGCATTTGGGTGGCTTGGAAGACATAAAGTGGGTCTCCTGTATACAAATGACGTCTCCTTTAAGCTTGATCATTTCCTTCCACATAGAAGATCTCTTGAAGGGGCTATTGAGACCATGGACGTTCATTGAGATGATTGATAGTGTCATTTTGGGTACATAGAGGAATGCTTCATATCAGCTAAGGAATCCCAAAAAAGTAAGTGAAATAAAGTATGAGTACCTGAAGATGGCGCTGTTACCTTAAGAATCCAGGACCAGGATTTCCTTGTGAAGCTGAAGGCACTGAAATATCCCAGTATGTTGGTAGAAAGAGTACAAATGGTGCAGACAGTCCTTGGTGCAGGAGAGACATAATAAAAAAAAAAATAACGTAAAGAACAACAAGAATACAAACTTAAAGGTAAAGTGAAAAGTATCACTAAGTGCGAGTACTTCCGCAATAAACATGGGGGGTAAATCCTCCCTGAGACCCACATCCAGCTAATTGGGAATTGGGCTGCATGTAATAGTGCAATGTCACACAGATCATTTCTTACGCCACTCTGGAGTGATTTTTGAGGGGTTTTGATCCAGTGATGGAACCGTAGCATCTTCTGGGATCAGGTTCCATTTTTTAGCCAGGGCAATCCCATCCTCAATATTGGTGATAGCATAAGTACGATTGTCTTTAGTCACGAGCAGTTTAGTTGGGAAGCCCCAGGAGTAGGGGATCTTATGGTTCTGAAGGATTTTGGTCATGGAGGACAGGTTTTTGCGAGCCAGCATGGTATGTTTGGAGAGGTCAGCGAACACTGTAATACCTGAATAAGGCCCAGGCAATGGTTGGTTCTTTCTGGAGAATCTCATAAGGTCATCTTTGACGTGGAAGAAATGGATGCGAGCTATAACATCCCGTGGGACCCCCTCTGGTATGTATTTAGGTTTGGGGAGCCGGTGCGCTCTATCTACAATCACTTCGGTCGGGGGAGTTTCAGGCAGTAATGCTGCGATGAAGGCCTGTACATAATGGCGAAGCCCAGCCGGGCATACAGTTTCCTCCACCCCCCTTAATTTTATGTTGTTCCTTCTCGATCTGTCTTCCAAGTCTGCTAATTTCTCTCTCATGGCCTGTAGATCATTGTCTGCATCGTTATGAGCATCAACTAGTTCATTATGAGCTATGGCAAAGTCCCCCATCTTATCCTCCACGTGGCTGATCCTGTCTCCCAGTGCATTTACATCCCCTTTCAACTGGTTAACACATGACTGCATGTGTGTGTGTAGGGAACTCCTGAGAGTAATCAACATGTCTCTCATGACCGTATCGCTGAGGGGCTGCCCCGTAGTGGGGAACTCAGTAAGCTGTTCAATGAACGTGCTTGTGCTGTTTTGCGAGTCACACCCGTCCCCAGGCTCACCTGCATACGTGTGGGACGAGGACCTCCTCTGCGCCGATTTCTGCGGGCTGTTTATGGGAGATGTACTCGGCGTATAGTCTCCGCTGGTATTGTGAGATGGTTGGCTGCTTCCGTGCGGTGGAGTCGACCCGCCGTTGCGGCGCAGGCCGAACTGCGAGTCCGAGGCCTCGGCACCATCTTGCGGCCTAGGTGTGCTCGCCGACGGGTAAAAATCTGTCAATTTTCTCGGGCCCTTCTCCTTCTTTCTTTTACCCATCACTCTGGAGGGGGTTCTGGGAGTGCCGTCTATCAGTTTGGTGCCCGTAGTCGCAGCAGTGAGTCGCTGGATGGAGCTGGATAAGCGTGGGTCTCCGGAGCACTTTTCCTACACAGCCATCCGCCTCGGCTGCCGGCCACGCCCCCATGGCAAACATTTCATGCATACACACCAGCAAAGACGTTTAGAGACAAATCACACTTGATGGTTTAGGCCCAAACTATTTCAGCGGCAGCTGTTAAAATCCATAGCATGAAAAAATATCACAAAACAAACTTCAAAATGTGAAGGTAATTTTATTGGTCCACAAAACAAGGAAAGCAAAACAAACAATTAAAAATAAACACAAACAAAAAAAACCCCATAAAAAAACATAAATAGACCTATATTTATTTCAGACAGTAATTAGAATATGCTTTTGAAATAACAGGATAGACCCACAGGATTAAAACATTAGTCATTAACGTCTTGAGAAACATTTTGCTAAATTATGCAGCAGACCAAAACATCAAAGTGAACATCATTAAATCAAACAATTGCCCCCCCCCCTAAAAAAATAACTTGCTCAAAAACATCTGTTTCGCCCCGCCCCGCCATGCCATGCCATGCCAGCCAGCCAGCCAGCCCCCTCTCAGGGCAGCTGACATGTGCTCTATCCACGCTTTTTATAACATGTGTGCTAATGAACCAATTGGAAACACATGAAGAAATGTCATCCTCTAGTTTGTGTGCACTTGTAACTGCTTACACCTGTTAAGGATGTCCTTAAATTACTAAGCCAAAAAACAAGCTTTCTCAGCATGCTCAGAAACATACAAGTAATTTTGTGGCACCAAAACCCAGCTTAATTTTTCTAAGTGTCTGAGCATGCCCAGTTCACTCGAGATGCATTAAGAGAATCAAAGCTGCAATGGCGGATGAAAGCATGAGAGCTGAAGGGGAGGTCTTATTGAATTTTTACATAACAAACATAAATAATAATAATTAAAACGCCCCTGTCCCTAGTAGCTCGCAGTCAGAAGCGAACACGCACATTTTTTTTCAAGTTACCAGTTTAGATTTACAGAGGAGGTCTAGTGCTAAAAGTATTGCTGTCACTCTTACGCATGCTATGATACCTCACATGTGTGGTTTGAACGGTGTTTACATATGTGGGCGGGCCTTAAATGTGTAAGTCCCACCCACATATGTAAACACCGTTCAAACCCCACATGTGAGGTATCATAGCGTGCGTTAGAGCGAGAGCAATACTTTTAGCACGAGACATCCTTTGTAACTTGAAACTGGTAACCTGCAAAATAAAAAAAAGTGTTGCCTATGGAGATTTTCAAGTACTGAAGTTTGGCGCCATTCCATGAGTGTGTGCAATATTAAAACGTGACATGTTGGGTATCTATTTACTCGGTGTAACATCATCTTTCACATTATGGCCATAAATTGGGCACCCCAAAACACCCTCCCAATGTTGAGGGCATGTGGCCTGGTGCGGTTCAGGAGAGGGGGGGGCCGTGCTCTGTCTCCCCCTCTTTTCTGCGGCCGGCCAGGTCAACGTGCTCGGATAAGGGGTCTGGTGTGGATTTTGGGGGGATTACACGCGGGGACAGGGGACAGGGCAGTCCCCGCACACTGTGCAGGGACCGCCCTGTCAGCCGACGGCTCAGCGGGGATTTTACGGAGGATCCCCGCTGAGCAAAGCGGACACACGGAGGCGGATCATTACTGATCCGCCCGTGTGAAAGGGCCTTTAGGGTTATTCCCATTAAAAAAATAAAAATTTGACCACTGGTATGTGTATGACAAAGCTATTTTTGGGTTCCCACAACACTACAGGTTAAAAAAATGATTATATTTGTTGTAGAGACTATTGCCCACAGTTTACATGATGATATATGATACATATGATATGTACAAAAAAAAAACAGGCAGACATCGACACAGAACAAAAGCCGCATGTCCAAGCCAGCTGGATTATGTCATCACTAAACCCTGCACAGGCTGTTCTTTTCTTTTGTGTAAAGTGTCTTTAACCGCTTAATGCCCGTCGCACGCCTATTTACGTCCGCAGAATGGCACGGACAGGCAGATGGGCTTATATATACATCCCTGCCTACTAGCGGGGTCGGGGGTCCGATCGGGACCCCCTCCGCTGCGTGCGGCGGGCGGCTTACCTCCGGGAGTGATCCAACTCGAGGGGGCGGCGGTTCGTTTCTGTCTGCCCCCTCGTGATCGCTCCCAGACAATCCTGTGGCTGAATAAATTTTGGCCTAAATGTTTGACTAAAATTTAGTTTATTCAGTTTTTCTTATAACAAAAAGTAAAAAATATTGTTTTTTTTTTCAAAAATGTCGCAAAAAATTAAAATCGCAGAGGCGATCAAACAACACCAAAAGAAAGCTCTATTTGTGGGAAGAAAAGGATGCAAATTTTGTTTGGGAGCCACGTCGCACGACCGTGCAATTGTCTGTTAAAGGGACGCAGTGCCGAATTGTAAAAACGCCTCTGGGCATTTAGCAGCATATTGGTCCGGGGCTTAAGTGTTTAATAAAACATTGGAGGAAACAATTACACAATTGGGTTCCTCTTCCATCCTTTTTCATGTGAGACCAGATTCTAATATAAGCGATGTCTAAAGTGTGAGAAGGCCATCCATGCTCCTGTAAGGGATTTAAAGCCATCTATCCCCCTGAGAGAAATTTAAGGTGATATAAGACTTCCTTTGCTTTGAGGTCTTGGGTAAGCAATCTTGTATGGTGGTTTCGGGAGCACGGAGGTCGTTGAAGGTGTTTTATCATGGTGAAGGAGAGAGGTGGAGGAGAGAGGTGTGTCACAATCACCAGTAGTAGCATTTTGGAGGCGTGGTGGCGGAACAACCTCCAACACTACTGTACCTTGTCTTGCATCCTTCCTAGCTGCCAGCAGAGTCACCCAATGCAGCGTATAAGATAGGTAACGTCCCTGTCCATGCCTGCTGGACTATGAGTCAGCGGTAATATGCACCTTACCACTGACCGCCCTGTCCATGCCTTCCACATGCCGTTAGAGAGCCGGAATCGCCTTCCGTGAGAAAAAGTGGCATTTGGGAACCTGCCACTGAGGTACTGCACATTCCACAAACTCATGGAGGGCAGAATCTACCAACTGAAAAGGCAGCAGTTGAAGTTCTAGCAATTTAGCTAAGCTAGCATTCAACCGTTGGGTATGTGGATGGCTGGGAGAATACTTATTTTGGCGCTGCAGCAGCTGGGGCAGGGAAATTTGCCCGGTACAATCTGGCGTTGGTGCACCGATAGTAGATTGCCTGCAAGTACTTGGCTGTGACACACCTAATTCTACACCTTCAGTCCTATCAGTGCAGGCTTCAGAGAGGACTGAAGGTATAGTGGGGTTGGAGATCCCAGCAGATTAGGAGCAAAGAGAGGTCCGCTTTGTTCTTTGGTGTGGGTCTTTGAGGTACGCTTGCCAACAAACTGCATAGCAGGTTGACATATGTCTGGTCAAGCATGTGGTGCCCAAGCGGGTGATTTTTTGGCCATGCGAAGTACGCTTGCAAATAGCAGTGGTGCGATCTGATGCACTCGTCTCAAAAAAGGCCCACACCAAAGAACTTTTGGAATAACGCAGAGAGACAGCAGCGCTCTGCACATGCGGAGCTCTGCGTTGTGATGCAGTCGGTGTGCTGCCCTTAAGCTGGCCCCTGGAGGGCATCCTACCTTGTTGGAGATGTGCCTCCTCCTCCTCCTCTTTCCTATCAGGCACCCACGTGGAGCCAGTGACCTCATCACCCCCTTCCTCCTCATCACTGTAGAAAACCTGGCAGTATGCTGTGGCTGGGGGAACATGACTGGCAGATTGCTGTCCTTTTTGGGCACCCCCTCTCTCTGGACTCACGTTACTGCCTTCCTCTAGCTGTGTACCATCATCAGAGCCTTCAAAACGCATCCTCCTGCAGCATGTACCCAACACTGTGGTTAAAGAGTTCGGGGACTCCTCAGGAGGACATGGTGGGGCTAGGGAAGGAGTGACTGATGCCATTGACCAGACTGAAGAGGCCGCGTTGGCAGCTGCTTTGCCAGCCTGGGTGAGAGAGAGAGGATGAGGAGGATGAGGACGGCTTGGTCATCCACTCTACCAAGTGTTCGGCATGTTCTGGCTCAACACTGCCAGCTGCCGAAAAAAAAGGATGAGCGTGTCCAGCGGCCACGTGCTAAAGAGGATGCCATGACCAGCAGCACTGTTGCCTCTAGACGCAGAGCCTGCTTGCCCTCTTTTATCGGCTCGTGACTCTCTGCCTCTCTTTGTTGTCCTTCCAGACATACTAATGGCCTGCAGGGAGATGTAGCTGCACAAATACTGACAATACTTGCTGATCAGTCACTGCCTGTGGTATTAATATGACATCAACAGCAATTGTATTCACGTGGCTTTAGGTGCACACTGTGCAGAGGACACAGTACACCAAGTGAAAATACTTGCTGATCAGCCACTGCCTGTGGTATTAATATGACAACAACAACAATTGTATTCACATGTGTCAGAAAACCAACCGTTGTAGAACTAGCAGACCTGTCCTGCAGCAGAGGCACGGGCCAACGAGCACAGAGCACGTGCGCGTGCAAACGCATGCGGGCACGCGCACTGGCACGCACACCAGCACACGCAACAACTCTGTAAACTTTATTGCGCACACAATACGGGCGGGACTCCTGGCGTCAGTGCCCTATTTAAAGCTTGCTGCAGCAGTCACCAACTGCTGCATGATCTTCAGCCCTTGGTGTACCCCTGAGCTCTTGTTCCTGTTTCCTTGTCCTACCGTTGTCAAACCCGGCTTGCCTGACCAGACCTCTCCGTGCATGAGCTTATCCTGTGTCTTGTTCCTGTCTGCCTGATCCAGTGTATGACCTTGGCTTGCCTTTTGATCTGTTCCAGTAAACTCCTCTCTGCCCGCTATCTGTGTATGACTTCCGGCTTGGATCCTGACTCTGCCCCTAGGTTTCCCTGCTACACCACCTCATCTGGTACTTCCGAGGTACCCCTGCCTGACTGCGTATCCTGGTCTACAGCTGATCTCCAGCATCCAGGATACACAGTCAGGCAGGGGTACCTCGGAAGTACCAGATGAGGTGGTTGTCATGATCTGTGTTATGGCTCTGGTCACCTGCTGGTGGCACTGTGCCTCCCAGTAACAGGAGTGCAGTTCTGGTGGCCACCAGCAGGTGTCTCCCATGGGATGGACCAAGGTAAACTGCTACAGGTATATAAGCCCGCCCTTCATTGTGGTTCTGGGCTTCAGTATTTCCATGTCAGCCTTGTCCCTGCCTGACCAGATACCTGTAGCCAGCTTGTTCCTGATATGCTCCCCACCCTGTCCTGGACTCTGCTTTCTTCTTGTCTCACATCCCTGCTTGACTTGCTATATATGCTCTCATTCCTTGTATGTTTGTTAATTAGTTTAGGTGGTGTTGAGGGTTGCTGGGTTTATAGTATGCTTGCTTGTCTTGGGGGTTTTCTGTTATTGTTTTTCACGTGTGCCTTAATCTTAAATAAATATATATTTTTTCACTTATCTCTGTGCCCATTTCCTTTAGTGCAGCCCACTGATCTGTTAACCAGTATTGGATGCCTATGTAGACATCCCTGACAGAATACCGAAGCCATACAAACAGGTCGGCTCCACTTGGGAAATTGGTTCTGGGCACTTGCTATTACAAAATTGCATCTGGAAGATATTCTGTACCTGTCACTCCTGGCTACAGATGACAGAGATTTCTGTTAACAGACATTGAGTGAATACACTAGAGAGCAGTTATTGTAATGTATCCGTAGGTATGGCTCATGTTTTTGTTGATCAGGCAGTCTTTTGTTTGAGGATGTGCAGCCATTGATTCGGATCTGCACAGAGTTGGCTCAGTCTGATGCCTCTAGTGGACATGACTATGGTATAACTAAACATGACCCTTAACTGCTAAGCAACCACATTTTACCCAACCTCCATTTTAATAAATAACCGAGACCACCACTTAATGTTGGAGTAAAAAACTGGCCGTAGCAGCCTCCATTTATTTAAATAACTTCTTAAATATTAAATAACCTTTATTAACAAAAAAACATATATGTAAACCTGAAATATAATCACATTTTCTTTTAACCCTACTAGTGCTGGACTTTGCAGGAACATTAACACAACTTTTTAACCCTTGAAAAAACCTTTTTGAGCACTGCGGTACCTAACCTCTGGTCATAGGCCTCAAGCCGACAAGCTGGCTCAGAGACGACCACTGACCGCAGTGCCCACATTAAGAACCTCCCAGCTACACCTTGGTAAACTGGACTAACAGCCCCTTCAGAACCCATACCACCTCTGGGTAATGGCATCCACTTTAGGGTAATTTCTTCTCCTGCAAAGTCCAAACACCCGCCACAAGCACCCAAAGGTAACTCCTTACCTTTGGGCGCACCTCCACACCCTCAGCGCCCGTTGCACACCGTCCTGCAGGCCCAACACCCACATGTCAATCCCCACATCCGTCAAATGAACTCCATCTCCCCGCTGGTACCTCCACGTATCCACCTCCAACTCCGGATGCCTGACCACCAACCCACCATTTCTGATAACAAAACGTGCCACGTCCCGGTTAACCTTCCTCCTGGCCCTGTTCACCCCCTCTACCGACCTAGCCATCTTCCAGGATGACCGGGGAACAATATCTGACCACACGACTACCGTGTCCGGGTAGGCCATGCGGATCCTTAAAAAATCGAACTTAATGTCTCTTGCGACGTCTAACATTGTACGAACCCCAAGGTCGTTGCCCCCCACGTGTAGTAATAAAACATCCGGCGAACGGTCTAATTGTGCAAACTTGTGCACTTCCGGAACCACCCTGCCCCACAACATACCCGGAAAACCCAACCATCGAACACTCGCTTCATGTCTTGGTACCCCAAGCTGACGACCGTCCGGTCGCATGTCCGCTCTCCTAGCCCCCCAATGAACGAAGGAGTGGCCCATTATCCAAACCAGTCCCTGTCCCGTACCTGAAAGACATGAAACAAAATTACGTCACCACCAGACTTTCAAGAGACGCTCCCGTCCCCCGTAATCACATTGTCCCTTACCAAAAACCCTGGCCCCCCTGAGCCTAATGAGTGACCCCCCCCCCTTAAGACCTTCCAGGTCCACCTGTGTGGCCTGTTCTCTCACTGACCCCCAAGGTCACCAACAACTGTGGTCTCACATACAGCCGAAACCTCCTCGACTCCCATCTGCCAATCCTTTTTACCAACTCATCATCCATGCCACTACGTGCAGCCTCCGTCGCGGCACCGATGCGAAAAGAGTGTGCTGAAAACTCCCTTGCCACAAGGCCCAATGCCCCCAAACATCTCCTGAACACCGTCACAAACTGGTACCGTGACAACGGTGTACCATTCTCATGCACCAGAAATGTACCACCCAACGTCGGACGGACGTCCAAAAATTCCCGCACCACTTTAACAGGACACAGCTCCGACCCCCCAATAGGGAAAACCTGCACGACCTTGCCCGTCCCCTTTTGATCAGTTTTTGACTTCCGTAACCACAAACTGACCCCTTCCTGTGCCCACCGCACATCCGTGGCTAACATGCCGCCCTGTGTCGACTTCGAGGAGCTAACCAGCTCCCCCACCCGAAACGCTCCAAAGAACGCCAGCGCAAAAGCTGCCCTAAACAACAGCGCCTCGTACCTTGACGTGCACAACGTAGCCAATTCCCCCATAATACCCCTCAGTATTTCAAAAGACACCGGGCGACGGGCGTCCGCCCGCCGCCCCTGCTTTCTGTAACCTTTGAGTGCCTGCCGCACACAAAACTCCTTTGTAAAGTCCGTACCCCCCTGCAACTTCAACCAAAATGCCAAACCTGCCAATTTTTTATCCAACACGGAGTGGGACACCCCCGCCTCCATGTTCCTAGCCACAAAATACAGCACTAGATCCCGTACTTCAGGCCCCTCCGGGTCCACCACCGCCTCGCGAACCAGAGCCTGCCACTCTAACCATACCTTCTCGTAGGCCGCCCATGTGCCCACACTTACCGACTTTTTGATCCAATCGGAGATGATTCCAACGGAATCTCCCATAGCCACTCTGGACAGGGTACCCCCTGCTCTTCCGCTTCCGGCACCAACTCCCGGAACCTGTCCCACTGAAAGCGAGACAAGGCGTCAGCCACTACGTTTTCCACACCCGGCAAATGCACCGCATACACAAATACATTCATCTGCAAACAGCGCAGCACCAGGTGCCGCAATAGCCGAATAACCGGTGGGGAAGATGCCGTGACCCTGTTAATGACCTGAACTACCCCCAGATTGTCCCCATGGAACCGGACTTTCCGGTCCCGGAAGGACGAACCCCAAAGCTCCACTGCAAGCACCACCGGAAACAATTCCAGTAGCACCAGGTTTTTTGTGAACCCCGCTTCCAGCCAGGACTGGGGCCAAGGCCCAGCACTCCACTGACCCTGGAAATATGCGCCAAAACCCGAGCCCCCGGCCGCATCTGTGAACAACTCCATGTCGAAGTTGCTGACCGGAACGGGCATCCACAAGGCCCTTCCATTAAAGGACTCCAAAAAGGAGTGCCACATCAACAGGTCATCCCTGTGATCCTGCACCAAACGGACATAGTGCCTAGGGGACCTGACCCCCGCTGTACTAGCCGAGAGGCGCCTGCAAAAGACTCTCCCCATCGGCAGAATGCGGCACGCGAAATTGAGCTTACCCAATAGCGACTGCAGTGCTCGGAGCTGCACCTTCCGCAGACCTAACAACTCGCTAATCTCCGCCTTGAGGCCGTTCAGTTTGTCCAGCGGCAACCTGCACTCCATTGCCTCTGAATCAATCACAATTCCTAAAAATTGAATGACCGACTTGGGTCCTTCCGTTTTCTCGGGCGCCAGCGGCACGCCGAAGCGCTCTGAAATGTGTTCCAGCGTGGCTAACAATATTGCGCAAATGCGCGACCCCGCCGGGCCGATGCAAAGGAAATCATCCAGGTAATGTATCACGGAGCTCACTCCGGACACATCCCTAACCACCCATTCCAGGAACGAGCTGAACTGTTCGAACAAGGCGCACGAAATGGAGCAGCCCATCGGCAGACACTTGTCCACGTAGAACTCCCCACCCCAGTGGCAGCCCAACAGCCGAAAGCTATCTGGATGAACCGGGAGCAGTCGAAAGGCGGCCTCAATGTCCGACTTGGCCATCAACGCCCCCCGGCCGTACCGGCGAAACCATCCCACCGCAGCATCAAAAGAAGTGTAGCACACCGTACAATCCCCCACACTGATGGCATCATTGACCGACCCACCTTTTGGAAACGACAAGTGGTGAATGAGCCGGAACTTGTTCGGCTCTTTCTTTGGCACCACCCCTAACGGTGAAACCACCAACCCTTCCAAAGGAGGGGAGACAAAGGGGCCCCCCATACGGCCCAGCGCCACTTCCTTCAGCAGTTTCTCGGAAACCACTTCCGGACGTTGTAACGCAGAACGCAAATTTTTTGCCACCGGGGGGACCACCGCCAAGTTGCAAGGAATCACGAAACCCTCAGAAAAACCCCTTTCTAACGACAGAGCAGCCGCCCTGTCCGGATACCTACCGAGAAACGGTCGCATCCTTTCCACCATCACCGGAGTCCTCCCTCTTACTCGCAGAGTCTCCGGGACGCCCCCTGCCTTGCTTAAAACAACGGGAAGAGGGGTGATTACCCCCACAGCCAGAGCACTCGTGCTTGAACCGGCAGGACCCTCCAAACTTGCAGTTACCCTCGTTGAACTGCCAGCAAACCCCCTTTTTCTTTCCGGCCGACTGACCTGGGGACGAGGTTCCGCCGGCCCCCCCCTGAAAAAACGGAGCAGACGTCCGCGGAGCCGACATAAGCCGCATCCAAAGGCCGATGTCCTTGGTATCCCACCTAATATCTGGCCTAATCGCCCGGCGCTGTCGGAATTGTTCATCGTATCGGAGCCACCCCGTGCCCCCGTAACACCGATAAGCCTCGCTGATGGCCTCCTGGTAACTGAAAAGCGCCGAACAGTGTTCGGGGTTTTTCTCGCCAATCACGCTAGCCAAGATCGAATAAGCCTGCGACCAATTCGTAAACGTCCTGGGAATAAGCCTATAACGCCTCTTCTCTTCATCCTCCTTCTTGGACTCCTCCGGCTTAACCCTGTCAAGGTTAAACTTCTCCAGAGGCAACATATTCGCTCTTCCAAATTTTTTCCCTCACCTCCTGCTTCAAATGCGAACCCAGGGGCGCCTCATAACAAGTGTAAACTTCTCCCCGTGCCGCGTCCGCCAACCGGACCAAGTCCCTTTTTTTTGCAGCGTCACCCCCTGCATCACCCTTTCCACTTGGCTGTGCAGCAGGCAAAGCCCCATCCACCGCCAAACTCGTCCCTCCATCCACTGGCACCACTGTCCCAGTCACTGAAGACGCCACCCCGGGTACTATCGCCCCGGCTCCTAACGCCGGCACCCAGGCGGCCGCCGGGCCCATGGCAGGGCTCTCCGCCCCTTTTAACTGGCTTACCAATGCCTCTAAACCCACTAAAAAACGATGCAACCCAGCGCCCTCACCTGACTGCACCCCCTGGGCCCCAGACATACCACCACTACCCCCCGCCGCCGCGGGGACTACCAACCTACCCCGGGAGCCCCCCCCCCGGCCCCCAGACAACACACCATCATTGCATAAGACATCAGAAAAAAACGAAAACGACTTACCGGGCTGTCTGGAAGCAATCCCACCAGCCGCACGCCTCGTCTCCCGCGCTGCGAACTCCGTCCTAGGAACGAACTCCTCCTCCGAGCCAGACAGCTCGCCCTCCGAAAGCATACCAGGCCGGACGTCTTCTCCAGATGATGGCCCACCAGGCGACTCGGGCCTGGCAGCCGAGGGCCCAGAGCTGGCCTCGCTCACCCTGCGCGCTCTGGACCCGTGCACCGATTTCCCCGACGCTTTTCTGGGTGCCGCACATTCTCTGCCGTCTTCCACTCCCCCACGCCCATCGTCCCCCGGGCTGGATTGGTGGTGGCTGGCCGCGGATGGAGACAGGCTAGCCACCGCATGTACAGACCTCCCCCGCCGAGGCTCCCGGACCTCCGGTGCACAACCGGGGTTGGAGCCCGCATCCCTCTGCTCCACACGCTGGGAGGGCATGGCCGCCGCTTTTGAGCCCCCTGGCCGCCCCCCCCCTGCACCCCGCTGCTGTTTGGCTGCCGTTTCGTGCCCCCCCCTCGCCCCCGCCGCCCTGCGCGGGACGTGGAGGAAGGACCCGGGGAGTAATGGCTCGGGGGCCGAGAAACGCGGGTGCGGGAACCAATACCACCCCCCCCCCGGACTGGGGTATCGCCCGGCGCGTCCCCCCGCAGGAGGAGAGCCCCCAGCGCGGCCTGCAGCCACCCCTCCCCGCGGCGCTCAGCCTCCTCCCGGAGCTGAGAAAATAAATGCTCGGTGCCAGCCATGGCAGGGGAGGAAGAAATAAGAAGGGACAGGGCGACCGAAAAAAAAAGAAAAAACCGAATATAAACCCACTAAATCAGGCAGAGCACTAAAACCCCAGCAGCATGTACTCACTGAAAACTTTCCTCCACGTGTGTTAGCCCGGGAAGGAGGAGGAGGGGAATTTAAAACCTCCCCTCCCCTCCCTCAGCCAGCACACAAAACCACTCCCACCGACCAGACCAGGGCTTAGTTAACCCTGTCATGGCCGGCACTCCACTTAATGGCTTTGCCATTGCTACGTGCCTTACTTGATGATTATACACCTCCTTTTACTGCAGCTCAGGTAGTCTTTGGTGTGGCTGTTGGAAGATGACTCTTTTTTCATGAGCAGTACTCAGCTTGTCCTCAACAGGTGCTTGCAGCATGCATTGATTCTGTGCAGTCTCTGGTCAGACAAGCCGTGTGCAAACCTGACATCCCGGTGCCTGCCTTCCAGTTCGATGTGTCACCTCCCCAGCCTGATGACCCTGAGTTTGCTGCCCAGCCTGATGACTCGGAGCTCACTGCTCAGCCTTATGATGCGGTGCCCTTAGCCCAGCCTGATGTCTTGGTACCTGTTAAACCAGTACCGGATGCTCAGCTTGCCGCTGATTCTTTCCTGTCTTATCTTCAGCCTGACTATGATGCTCTTGTGTTGTCGGCCCCTGAGAGGTTTATACATGTTGAATGCATGCTCCGTTTTCGGACTCGGGGGGGGGGGGGGGGACTTTTTGGGACTTTTCTGCATCCACACGCACTACCAGGGCAAGGGCAGAATGGAGTGTCCGGAGGCCACTCCTTGAGGGTGCTCGTTGGCCTGTGCCTCTGCTGCAGGACAGGTCTGCTAGTTCTACCACGGTTGAAGTCCCACTCCCCCCCCCCCCCAAAAAAAATGAAATGCCAAATGTGGCATGTAAGGGGGTGAGGAGTGGGTTAAGTGGAAGTTCAATTTGTGAGTGGAACTCGGCTTTAAGTGGCCCTTGCTCTTCAAAAGGTTGGGCATCCCTGCTCTACACTGTAACTCTAACTGACTAGCCTGCCTGCCTGCTCTATCTAACAAAAAAAATGACTCTCTCTCTCTGTCTTAACCACCGCAACACACTACACAAGGCCAACTTCCAGGCGGCTTTATATAGTGTGGGGCGTGTACTAAATCACATATGTCTTTTAAAGCACGAGATGAAGGAAAACCTGCAAACATGGCCTGTTGGGGGGGGGCGGGGGGTGTATTGGTGGACAGGCTTGAAGTGCTGATTTATTGATTTATAGCACTGTGCTTAAATCTAGCGCAAGACAATCCTATTCTAATTGTGGGTGTTTGAGGGAAGCCAAGTGAGTGTTAGAACCCCTGCTTGTGTTTTTTGGGTTGGGCTTTGTGTCCCTTTTTCTTAAAATTGGCTTCACTTCCTGTCACACAGCTGAACAGGAAGTGAGGTTAAAACCCTACCAATGACTTTTTTGGGGACACAGGTCAATCTAAATAGTTTGAATAGTTGAAATTTTGATGCTGCGTTTCTGATTGCCATAATTTTAATTTTGTATTTTGTTGTGTCTGTGTGTTATAATAAAATTATCATATTTTTAACCTTGTATCTTTATGCTTTATCTGCATATTAGTACCGCAACAGTCCAACTTGGCCCAAACTTTCCCTTCTTGGCTCTTTGGTTCGGGGACCCTAGACCCAAGTACATTTTATCTAAACTGCAAGGATGATGGTACACTTTATTCCAATACATATATACTTTATCCCAGAGGCTTCCATTTCTCAATCTAAATAGTGTCCCCATTAAGCAAATTGCACTGCTGTGTACACCCCAAATGATTTACCTGTAGTAAATAGACCCCAAAATCCAAGATCCCTAATAATTTGGGGTGTACACAGCAAAATGCAATTTCCATAATGGGAAACTATTTAGATTGATCTGTGTGTCCCCAAGAAAAGACATTAGTAAGGTTTTACCCTCACTTCCTGTTTGGCTATGTGACAGGGAGTGAATGAATTTAAAGTAGTAAGTGACAACATTTGTGAGATGTCTTCACCCTATCAGGGGTGCAGGCATCCCCCAAAGAATGAGCATATGATACTTATTTGCAAATTAAGAAAATTGTTTATTTAACATTGGGTGGTGTTTGTGGGGGTCCCTAACACACATTCATACATATTAGCAACGCTGGATCCTGGCCTATTGGCATGGTTATATTTTCTTAGGCCTCTCAATAAAATTCTCAGAAATGTGTGCTTAAACTAGAACTATAACACTTTTTTTTTCTTTCATTTTGGATAGAGTGAGGGAGGGTTATAGGCCCTGTCAGTTTATTTTGTATTATCCCTGTCCAATTGGGGAGATTTGCCTTCACTTCCTGCCCCATAGCCAAACAGGAAGTGAGAGGAAAACTATGCAAATTAAGGGAATCCAGTGCCCCCCCCCCCCCTAAGAACTAGTGTGGGTGTGTGTGTCCCCTGAAAATTCCTGGGTGGGTTATAAAAAAACAGGGTGTTGCCTTGACAGGAAGGGTGGGTCATTTTGAGGTGCAGAAATTTAGTCAGGCCTAGAGCACAAAACCTAAATATACTACTGCATATTAGGGCTTATTTAGACAGGATCCGATTTACAGCATGTTTTTAGATTGTGGGAGGAAACCCACACAGGCACAGGGAGAACATGCAAACTCCAGGCAGATGGTGTCATGGGCAGGATTCAAACCAGCGACCCTTTTCGCTGCTAGGTGAAAGTGCTATCCACTACACCACTGTGCTGAACGAACATGTTCACGGCTGAAAGCATGAGATCAGTGTCTTTTTTTTTTTCAATCCCAAGCTTTCCAGCCTAGAGGACAGGTGTGGGGTCCTATTGACCCCGCCTCTCTCCATAAAGAGGACCTGTCACACACTAGTCCTATTACAAGGGATGTTTTAAATGGCTTTTTTCCTTCAGAATGTCACTTTGTGCAGGGACAGTTTTATGTACGGGAAACATGCGCTTTTTCACATGCTGACTTTACATCCCCCCCCCCCCCCCCCACAAAATTTAAAGGAATATTTCACTTTTATTGTTGCACTTTTAGCATTATTTAATTCACTGCTCCCGAAAAAACTGCAGATTTTAAAACTAAAAAAAGCATTGATACATGTCCCCTGGGACAGGACCCAGGTCCCCAAACACTGTTTAGGACAAAACTTGCATATTAGCCTTTAAAATCAACACTTTTGATTTCCCCCATAGACTTTTACAGGGAGTTCGGCGGCGGCTTTACTTAGTAATTGCATTGCGCCGCTGCTGCGCCCGGGTTCATGCGCCTAATTAAGGATTCATCCAGCGCACTAAATAAGCCATGAACCGGCGCAGAGCATTGACAATAGTAAATCAGCCCCAATCTGTATGTTACTGAGCTGCGCAAGGCAGGGCCGTAGATAATTTTTTATTCCTGGGGCGGGGAGGGGGGGTTTAGCAGCAGGTACAAAGTAAAAGTAGAGACTGAGGGGGATGCCAAGGAGAGAAAAACCTGCAGCGGGGGGGGGGGGGGGGGGGGGGGACAGACTGCGGATGGATTGCAGGAGGTAATCAGAGACTGTGGATGGATTACAGGAAATAGACAGAGAATGCAGACAAATTACAGGAGATGATCAGAGACTGCCGATGGATTACAGGAGATAATCAGAGAGTGCAGACAGATTACAAGAGATAATCAGAGACTGCCGGCTGATTACCCTTATCTTAGGGTCCCTACTCCCTTCTTACATCAGTGATCCGCTGCAAAGGCGCCTAGTTTCACCACACAGCCTGACCCAAGATGTCAGCGGAGCGCCCCGCCCTGCTCCCGAGCCAACCCAAGATGTCAGCGGAGCGCCCCGCCCTGCTCCCGAGATGTTCGCAGAGTGCCCCACCCGACTACTGCGCCAACCCGAGATGTCAGCGGAGTCCCCCGACCGAGCCGAGAACTAAATCGGCATGGAGGGAGGAGGGGGAGGCTGACAGCGGCTGGATTATTACAGGAGTATTGCTGTATTGCTTCGATTTTGCTTTTAAATGTCCTTATTTCTTCTGAGAAATCCTCACTTTCTGTTCTTCTGTCTGTAACTCCACACAGTAATGCAAGGCTTTCTCCCTAGTGCGGAGTGTTCTGCTCGCCCCCTCCCTTGAACTACGGGAGAGTCAGGACCCCCACTAACACACAGCTCATTTCTCTATCTGCAATGTAGAGAGCGTCCTGACCAGGGCCGCTGTTAGAAATTATGGGGCTCCGTACAGCCTACCTCACAGGGCCCCCTTCGACCACACACTTGACCCCACCCCTAACCCCGTTATAAAACAAAAGGCAGGTTTGTTGCTGTTTACACGTGCGTGCGGGGCCATGTGCTTTTGCAATTGCGCGTAAGCATTTTGTTAATAAAATTACATTGTAGGTTTAATTTTTTTTTTTTGGCTTTCACAAAGAATGAATAACATCCCTCGTGATAGCCGAGCCATGAGAGGTCCTCCTTTTTACTTTCTGCAGAATCACTGGGTCTAAGAAATTATATCTGATCATTGCTGCAGTAATGGGGGTAAAATGCAGCTCCACTGCACATGTTTACTGCTCCCCAACTGAAGTAGCATTACAATCATCATCACAGGCAGCACAGTAAGCAGGGGCTGTGACATGGCTGTTTGCTGACTTTGTTAACTTATGGCTGTACTGTATATAACAGACTGTAACACAGCACAGCCATAACAAAGTCAGCAGCCATGAGACACAGAGCCAGGATGGAGCCCCTACTTACATAACTGTGCTGCCTGTGTTGTAATGCTAATGATACCCTGCCGAGTTCTATTCTAAGGACACAGTGAGGTTCCTTTGCTTTGTTCTTTACTCACTGGGTCAGATTCAGGTAGAGTTAGGCTGGAGTATCAGTGATACTCCAGCCTAACTCTCACTTTGAGCCGGCGTTTCTGTTTTCTGTAAGCAGAAAACAAGAAACGCCGGGTTGGAGTTCCTATACGAGCCACGTAATTGTATTTCGCCGTCGTATTGAAACTGCATGTGTTATGTGAATAACAGTACTTGCTCCTAAAGTTTCGGCGGAGTAACGTAAATGAGAAATGTTACTCCAAAATAAAGATTTGCTCTCCTACCTAAATCTGGCCCACGTGTCCATTGCAGCCACGCTCTCCTCCTTCATATCAGCCTCCTTGCATCTCAGCACCTGAGAGCTGCTGGCGGCGCGAGCAGAATTTTAGTATCACTCCGCCGGCCGGGACTAATTGAGTGAGTGGTGTGCTATGTGAATAACAGTACTTGGCGACGGAGTACATGAGAAATGTTACTCCAAAATAAAGATTTGCTCTCCTACCTAAATCTGCTGTCCATTGCAGCCACGCTCTCCTCCTTCATATCAGCCTCCTTGCAAGAAAGCTAGCAGAATTTTAGTATCCCTTCTCTATACATCCGTGCGCACCTGGGCCCCTCTGTTGACCTGATGGGGCCCAGGAAAATGGTATAACCCCGCTCCATAAAACAAGTAGGAGCGGGGGAGAAGTTTAACAAGCTTTATTTTTTATTTTTTTATTGAATGCAGCAATGAGCTGTAATGCTGGCCGGGTCCCTCTATGCAGCTGATAGGGCCGGGCCCCGTACAACAGGGCTGGCTGTACTGCCCTATCAGCGGCCCTGGTCCTGACTCTCTTGTAGTCCAAGGGAGGAGGCGAGCGCTACACTCCGCACCAGGAAGAAAGCCTTGCATTAGTGTGTGGAGTTACAGACAGAAGAACAGGAAGTGAGGATTTCTCAGAAGAAATAAGGACATTTAAAAGCAAAATCGAAGGATGCGGTAAGTGAAGGAGAACTGCACTAAGGTAAAGGAAGCTATTTAGGAAAACAAATTGTACATTTACAACCCCTTTAAGAGGTTTTACCCAAAAACTATGTTTAGAGTTACTATCTATTTACTTCTCTAAGCACTATGCACCTAGACTGAAACCACATGTGTTGTAATGCTGAATTTGAGTACCAAAGGCTTCACTTGTTATTTTATTTTAATATAGGTCATACTTGTTATCTAGAAAAGGTATACTATATGGTGTACAGAACTATAAATAAAATCTAGGCCAATAAACAGTACATGTTCTGAGAAATCTGTGTCTCTTATAGTAAAATGGGGGCAATATGGGTGCCCAAGTAACAAGGTAAAACCCTTCTCAAAGACTATTAAACTGCTTGCCTACAACTAGCCTTTGCCAGGAACAGATGGCTTGTTAGTAGATTTTAATGGTGCATTACAGATTTAAATGAATTATCAGATATTGACGACCCTCCGTTCAGGGGCGGACTGACAACTCATGGGGCCCCCGGGCAATAGGAGATTATAGGGCCCCCGGGCAATAGGAGATTATGGGGCCCCCGGGCAGTAGATTATGGGGCCACACAGTATACACACACACACACACACACAATATACACACACAGTATGCATACACTGAGAAGGTTCTGGAGAGGCGGGGCAGTTATAATCTTGGGATTTTTAGACCAAAAGGGTGTCGGTAAGGGACATTTCAGGGACAGATGTAAAAAAAAAAAAAAAACACAGATTTTTACATACTGTCCCTTGTTTTACTGAGGCTGGCAACCCTGGTGGGGCCCCCTAGTGGCATGGGGCCCTCGGGCAGTGCCCGAGTTCCTGAATGGTCAGTCCGCCCCTGCCTCCGTTAGAGGGTCATAGCATGCCTGTAATAGCTCTTAATCTTTACCCGAAATCAAGCAATGCAATCCTGGTTTGAACCTCTGCTTAGTTATGATCGAATCTGATGAGTTTACTAAAGTCACGAAAATTCAGAAGTGATGTCAAGGGGTATGAGCTTACCGGACGCTGGATGCGTTGCTTGATTTCGGGTAAAGATTAAGAGCTATTCAGGGCATGCTATGACCAACGAATGATCCGGGGGGGGGGGGGGAATTCCCCCCCCCCAAGACAAACATGTCACACTGGCTTGCTGTGTTTTTTTGTTTTTTTTTATTATTATTTTTTCTCATTGCTTGCTCTATGGCTGGCTGCCGCTGCCCGAGTCTCTCTCAGACTCTCACATCAGCCGATCAGCGGCACCGCCGCCAAGAGAGAGAGACTCGTCTGTGTGACACTGTGTACTATAGTTACGCGGAGGCTCACTGCTGTCACGATAGGTGGAGTGGAGGAGGAGGTGGGTGGAGACTCTTCCCTTCCTATTGACTCGTTGCTAACATCAAGGGCGCGTGGCGTCTAGCAACGAGTGACGTCATGCAGTCACGCTGAGTGAGTCACGTCGGACTCAACGTCTCATGTATGAGACCCCGCTGGCGCTGGTGACAGACTGAGACACAGTAATAATTATAAACGGAGCAGCAGATTCAAGCCTCAAAGGGGGGGGTCAGAGGTGGGTGGAGCAGCACCGCTGACCCCTCTAATGACCACTGTACTGGCTTCTAGCGCCTGTGACGTCAGGTCCAGGTACGTCCCAGCCGCTGCTAAGGGGGAGGAGAGCGAGGCGCCACATTCAGAGACTTCTTTCTTCCTCGCCTAGTGTGAGAGTGTTGGCTCCACCCACCTCCTCCCTCCATGATCTTCTTCAAGTAGTGTCCAGCCAGTGCAGAGTGAACAGTGACACTGACACTCTGGATGAAGAAGGCATGAAGACTGTAGTGGCTGTGACTGTGTGTCATGTGAAAAGATGGCAATTGGGGATGCTGCCTGAAATCCCGAATCCTGCTCATCTCTATTGGACCTTGGAAGCCCCTCCCCCACCAGAGCACCAAAGTATAGGAAAGTGAGTACAAAGTAATGATTGTGTAAAATCGCACAATACATGTATGCCAATTATTTATAAAGAAAAAACAAAAAAAATTGCCCTTTTAGTATTGCCAGTTTCATCTTGTTTATTCTAAACCTCTTCAGCCCTGGAAAGATTTCCCCCTTAATGCCCAGGCAATTTTTCCCGGTACGGCACTGTGTCGCTTTAACTGACAATTGTGCGGTCGTGCAAAGTTGTACCCAAATAAAATTGATGTCCTTTTTTTCCCCACTAATAGATCTTTCTTTTGGTGGTATTTGATCACCTCTGCGGTTTTTATTTTTTGCTCTATAAAGAAAAGAAAACCTCCAATTTAGAAAAAATATATATATTTTTTACTTTTTGCTATAATAAATGTCCCAATTTTTATAAATCAATTTTTTCCTCGGATTAGGTTGATATTTATTCTTCTACATATTTTTGTTAATAAAATCGCATTAAATGTATATTGATTGGTTTGCGCAAAAGTTATAGCGTCTACAATTTATTATTTTTTACTAGTAATGGCGGTGATCAGCGATTTTTCGCGGGACTGTGACATTGCGGTGGACAAATTGCACACCTGACACTTTTTTTGCACTGTCACCGTACTAATCACACTGGCAGGGAAGGGGTTAACATCAGAGGTGATCTAAGGGTTAACTATATCCCTAGGGGGTGCTTGCTAACTGTGTGGGGGATGGATTCACTAGATGAACAGAGTGCTCCATGTTCCTGGTTAGCAGGAACACAAGATCACTCTGTTCATCTCTGACAGAATGGCGGTCTGCCTTGTTTACCACCGTTCTATCTCTGTAGGGATAGATTGCGGGTGGCGGACATCACTTCCGCCGCACCCACTGATTGGCTCCCCCTTTGTCCAGTCAGGACTGTATGATACATTAAATACAGTTATGTAAGCAACACCTTATTTTCTGGCAGTGCCCCTCCCGAGAATTGACTCTGGATCCGCCCCTGGCTATGACCCTCTGTAACGTCAATATCTGGTAAAGAGACATATTTTCTCTTATGGTGGAGAACTCACTCGCGGAATTGGTGGATGGACCATAAGAATAAGTCCTTAGTTATCAACACTGGTGGACTCAATGGGCCAGATTCAGATAGCCTTTACGTTTGGCGTATCTATAGATACGCCGCAAAAAGTCTATTTTGCGCCGGCGTATCTTTTTTCTGTATTCAGAAAACAAGATACGCCGGAATTCAGCTAAGATATGAGCGGCGTAAGTCTGTTACACCGTCGTATCTTAGTTGCATATTTACACTGGCGCTTCAGTCGATTTACGTGTCGAATATGTAAATTAGGGAGATATGCCGATTCACGTACGTACTTGCGGCCAGATACAATTGTATCTGAATCTGGCCCTATATTTTTTGGACTGTTGAGCTATGATTATGCTGAGTTTTTAGCGTGATTCTATTTTTATATTTGTACATTAATTACATTAGTAGCATTGAATTTATCTACAGATTCAAGATATGCTGGGACTTGTGGTTCCAAAACAGATAGTACTCAGAGAGCAGCTACAACAATGAGATATATATACACAAATTGGCCCGAATTCACATACATCGGTGCATATTTATGCCGCCATAGCGTATCTCTATTACACTGCGCCGGCGCAACGCGGAGAGGCAAGCATGGAATTCACAAAGCAAATGCTCCCAACGTTGCACCGGCGTAACATAAATTCGTAGGCGTAAGCCGGCCTAAGTCAATGTAGGTGGAAGTGGGCGTGATACATTTAAATGAAGCGTGACCCCATGCAAATGATGGGTCGAGCGTCAGACAAGTACTTAAAATGAACTGCGCATGCATCGTACCTTGGACGCATCCCAGTGCGCATGCTCACAATCACGTCGAAACAACTGCCTAAGATACGTTGAATCACTGCCTACGACAAGAACATAACCTACGCCCAGCCCTATTCTCGTACAACGTAAACTATGTAAAATTCTACGGCATTCGTTTCCTGGTCTATACCTTTGCATGAGTTGCGCCTCCTATATAGGGAATAACTTTACGCCGGACATACGACTTACGCAAACCGCGTATATTATGCACCGGCCGCAATGTGCCTCATTTGCATATTTGAATCGAAAATCAATGGGAGCGCCACATACGTCCAGCGTAATTATGCGCCCACTATACGCCGGCGTAGAAAATTTACGTCGGGCGGCTGAAGCCTATTTTTTGACGTATCTTGGTTTGTGGGTTGGCGCATAGATACGAAAAGGGGGCTAATGACTATATACAACAAATAAGCCCTCTTTTCAGTTAAAGATCCTATGATTACCTACACATATTTCTTTCCAAAAGCAGTATGCTAGATACAAAAAATATAGGTGAACGTTGTGTCGTAAATGAGCTAAAACACACAACTTTAGTGCTGGTTCACACTACTGCGACTTAGGATCTGACTTGTGTCGCCCCAAGTCGTCCCAAGTCGCGCAACATGAGAAATTCAATTGAAGTGAATGAGAGCCGCCTTAATGTACACTACTGAAGTCGCTCCGACTCCAGAAAAGGTTCCTGTACTACTTCAAGGCAACTTCTAGGCGACTTGTAGGCAACTTGTACCCATTGATTTCAATGGAAGTTGCCTCCAAAGTCGGATCACTGTCTTAGCTGAAGCAACTTTACAGGAAGAGAAAATAGTTTTCTCAGGCAAACCACTCCCTCCACAGAGCTGATTATTCTTTGATTGGCCACTGGCAAAATTGCCTGTCCTGGATGTGACTTGAAGTTGACTTTCATGTCCTTGTAGTGTGAACCGGCACTCAATTTTTCTGTAGTTTAAACAGTGACGGCTGGTGCTCAACATTTTTGGGGGGGCACAAAAAAAAAAAACAATTGCAGCCTCACTGTGCCAGCGATCACCCGTCAAATGCAGCCACCGGGCCCATCAAATGAAGTCCTGTGCCATCAATTGTCACCACTGTGTCATGCGATCAAACGCAGTCACTGTGCCATCAATTGTCACCACTGTGCCATACCATCAAACGCAGCCACTGTGCCATCAATTGTCACCACTGTACCATGCCATCAAACGCAGCCACTGTGCCATGCCATCAAACGCAGCCACTGTGCCATGCCATTAAACGCAGCCACTGTGCCATCAATTGTCACCACTGTGCCATGCCATCAAACGCAGCCACTGTGCCATCAATTGTCCCCACTGTGCCACGCCATCAAACACAGCCACTGAGCCATCAATTGTCACCACTGTGCCATGCCATCAAACGCAGCCACTGTGCCATGCCATCAAACGCAGCCACTGTGCCCATCAATTGTCGCCACTGTGCCAATTGTCGCCAATGTGCCCTTTGTCACCGCTGGCTCTGATAGGCACTTCCACACAGCCAACCAGCTGCCGTTATTCAGTTGGCCGGCGCTCACCATCCGGTCATCTGAATAGTCAGCGGCAACAATAACATGCAATGCATGAATCTATGTGGAAATTAATACTGCATATGATTTTAAATTTTGACCATAGATACTTTTTAGCTTGGATAGTAAATGCCAACAAGTTTTTGTATTTATGTTTATAGCATATGTAGAAAATATAGGTCTTTTATTCATTAGTGAAATATGTATAAAAAGCGTAAATCCAGGCACGTGTTATAGCATTCATTAACATTTAGTAGGCATTCTTGTCCGCTATATTTAGTTAAAATTGAAGACTGGATGCAGTGAGCAAATTTCAGTGTATGCAAATTAGCATTTTAATACAAAATCCTCATTTGCAGTGTGTCAAATATGTTCAATGTGCGAGAAGTGTGAATTAAGATAAGGTACAGAATTTACTGTTTCAGGTACCCATAAGTATCAAGGTTCACTAACTGAAACTGATGACTTTAACATTAGTCAAAATATAAATGCTGCAATGTTGCGGATATCTGGGTTTCCTTTTGAAATTTTTACTCAAACATCTAGACAGCATAAAATCAGGAAATGATTAGCTGAACAATTATTTATTACTAGTTGAAAAGGTTATTAAAAAAGCAATGCATAAATCTACAATCTGAAGTATATTTACTGCACCTGTACAATAGTCCATTGGCAGTTACTGCATGCATAACTGTAACAACCTATTATATGTATAATCATTTGTTAATAATTTACTTTATAGGAGCACCATGACAGCTTTAAAAATATACAATCAAAATTTCAGCGGGAGCTTGGAGAAAATCCTGGTGCTAGGCCTATTACGCATCCACGACCTGGAGCAAAGCCTGTTATACCAGCAAAACCAAATATTCAGCTTGCAAATGACCGATTTTTCCAGAAACCAGTACCTAAAGCGATATCTTCTCCAGAATTAGCAAATTCACCCAAGAGTGACCCTTTCAAGATGGCAGGGAATCATCTACAATCACATCAAAGTTTCTCATTTCGAAGTAACTCTTCAAGCCATCAAGAAACATCTTTTAAAAGGCCTTCACTGCCTGTTATTAAACCTTTACCGGTACCAAAGCCATCTGTGAACTTTTCACATTATACAAATACTGCAAATATTAATGCTAATGCTGTAACAACTAATAAGGCAAAATTTGAAAAGTCCAGCGTCCCAAGGTTAAAAGTTTTGCCAAGTGAAGCTGTTCTGGGGCTCAAGCCAAGGAAACCAGCTCGCCCTCCATTTGTAGACCTGGAGAAATTTACAAGCTCAGACATGGACTGTGGTGATTATGTCACAATGAAAAGTTTTGCAGGTATTTATCAATTAAATATTATATTAATGGGAGTAATTGGGTCTGCCCTAGTACTTTTACTACACATTAGTCAGTGGACCACAATTGCAAACAAGCAGATCATTTTTTATTACAAATAAATACATGCATGTCGTTTTTTTTTTTTTTTTTTTTTTTTTCAAATTATTAATTATTGCTTGTATCCTGAATTTCATGATTCTCCATAAGATTAACCTGAAATATTCTAGCAAATAAAAATGTATTGGTTGCATCTGCAGTGGAGACATTGTCCCAAAAATCTAATAATTGTAACCCATATAAAGAAAATTATGTTTTTTTTCATTTGCTATGGTCAGTGAGTTATAAATCTAAGTACAAGACTGACCCTTACAAAAATAACATGGAATATCCAAGCTCAAACTTACCAACTAATCAGCAACCAACCAAATTCACCTGTCTAGCAGTATCTGTTAAAAACAGGGGTTTAGTTGCACGCATTTGCAAATACATGTGTAAGCTGAAGGCCCCGTCAAGGCTCCCTGTGTATTGCAGTCCTAACTGTAAAATTTAAAGTCTCCTCTGTGAAAGCACATGATTGCTGATGGATAGATAAAGGGCAGGTGACTGGAGGGAGCCCAGACCTCCTTAAAGGGGCAGGAGAACACTAAACACCCAGCACATGGAAGCAAAGGTGCTAGTGCGTTGCCTGACCACAATGGCATCAATATAACAAACAAATGTCACTGCCCCCAGTGGCGTAACTAGAGACTTCAGGGCCCCCGGTGCAAGAAATCATGAAGGCCCCCCCCCCCCCCACACACTGTATGACAAAGTGAACTTTTTCTTTTTCTGATTTAACTTGTGTGGGGGGGGGGGGGTGTCTGCGGCAACAGTGATGGTGCCATCCTCTCCCACCATCACCTGTGCCTCTTACTGATCCTATTCCCCTACCACTGATCTCATCCCTACCTCTGTTGTAGAAGTAATAGTGGGATAGGGATGAGATCAGTGGTGGGATGAGATCAGTAAAAGGCACGGGTGGTGGTGGGAGAGGATGGCACCACCACTGCCACCCCCAATCAAGCACCACCGCTGCCACCTCCCTCAAGTATGCCCGCTACCACCATCCCTCAAGTACCAGCGGTGGTACTTGAGGGGGGATGGCTGCGGCGGCAGTGTTGGTGCTATCCTCTCCCACCACCACCCGTGCCTCTTACTGATCCTATCCCCCCACCGCTGATCTCATCCCTATCGCCCCCATCACCTCTGTTGTAGAAGTAATAGGGGGATAGGGATGAGATCAGTGGTGGGGGGATGGGATCAGTAAGAGGCACAGGTGGTGGTGGGAGATGATGGCACCACCACTGCCAACCCCCCTCAAGTACCACCACTGCCAACTCCCTCAAGTATCACCGCTACAACGTATCACCGCTACCACCCCCTCAAGTACCACCGCAGCCACCCCCCTCAAGTTCCAGTGGTGGTACTTGAGGGGGGGTGGTAGCGGTTGAACTTGAGGGGGGTGGCTGCAGTGCTACTTGAGGGGGTGGCTGCAATGCTACTTGAGGGGGCTGGCTGAGGTGCTACTTGAGGGGGGGGGGGTGGCTGCAGTGGCGGTGCCATCCTCTCCCACCACCACCTGTGCCTCTTATTGATCCCATCGCCCCACTACTGATATCATCCCTATACCCCCCATCATCTCTGTTGTAGAAGTAATGGGGGGATAGGAATGAGATCAGTGGTGGGGGGATGGGATCAGTAAGGAGGGACAGGTGGTGAAGGTTGGCATCGATTGCTGAGCTCTGCCTCTGTCACATAATTGACTTACCGTCAGTCAACAAATCAATCGATTCCCCGGGAATTCCTATTAACTTCTGTTCTGTCACAGGTCTGGCCTTCACCGTGCCTTCTCCCATCAAGATGCCTTGCCTCACATGGGTGCCGGGTAGGTACTCCAACTAAACACAAAGCCGCAGAGGGGAAAGCTTCTCCCCCGCCATCTCTCATTTTTTGTCATGGTCAGACCTGCCTCCCTACATCTCTGTGTGCTGCCTCAGCACCTCTGCATTCTCTCTATGTATAAGCCAACAGAACACACTGACAGTCAGGCGGGCGTCTCACACGAACGGGTGGCAGTGATAGTGTTGAAAGGGGATGGCAGTGGTGGTGTTGAGAGGGGGGTGGCAGTGGTAGTTTTGAGAAGGGGTGGCAGTGGTGGTGGTATTGAGGGGAGGTGTCAGAGGTGATAGTGTTGAGGAGAGGTGACAGTGGTGGTATTAAGGGGGGTGGCAGCGGTGGTGTTATGGGGGGTGGCAGCGGTGGTATTAAGGGGGGTGGCAGCGATGGTGTTATGGGGGTGGCAGCGGTGGTGTTATGGGGGTGGCAGCGGTGGTACTAAGGGTGGTGGCAGCGGTGGTGTTATGGGGGGTGGCAGTGGTGGTGTTATGGGGGGTGGCAGCGGTGGTATTAAGGGGGGTGGCAGCGGTGGTATTATGGGGGGGTGGCAGCGCTGGTGTTATGAGGGGTGGCAGTGGTGGTGTTAAGGGGGGTGGCAGCGGTGGTGTTGTGGGGGGTGGCAGCAGTGGTGTTATGGGGGGTGGCAGCGGTGGTGTTATGGGGGGTGGCAGCGGTGGTATTATGGGGGGTGGCAGCGGTGGTATTAAGGGGGGTGGCAGCGGTGGTGTTATGGGGGGTGGCAGAGGTGGTATTAAGGGGGGTGGCAGCGGTGGTGTTATGGGGGGTGGCAGCCGTGGTATTAAGGGGGGTGGCAGCAGTGGTGTTATGGGGGGTGGCAGCGGTGGTGTTATGGGGGGTGGCAGCGGTGGTATTAAAGGGGGGTGGCAGCGGTGGTGTTATGGGGGGTTGCAGTGGTGGTATTAAGGGGGTGGCAGCGGTGGTGTTATGGGGGGTGGCAGCGGTGGTATTAAGGGGGATGGCAGCGGTGGTGTTATGGGGGGTGGCAGCGGTGGTATTAAGGGGGGTGGCAGCAGTGGTGTTACGGGGGGGGTGGCAGCGGTGGTATTAAGGGGGGTGGCAGCGGTGGTGTTATGGGGGGTGGCAGCGGTGGTATTAAGGGGGGTGGCAGCGATGGTGTTAAGGGGGGTGGTAGCGGTGGTATTAAGGCGGGTGGCAGCGGTGGTATTGAGGGGGGTGGCAGCAGTGGTGGGGGATGGGATAATCAATAAGAGGCAGAGGTGGTGGAGGTTGGAATCGATTGCACTGGCAATTTGTCACTTAGTTCAGGCAATCGATTCCTCCTCAGAACTCTCACACGTGAGCCTAGGGAATGGATGCATTTTCCTCATTGATTGCCAGCTCCTCCCTTCAGGCGATTGGTGTCAGCTGGTCAGCTGACTTTCTTTTTCAGTAACCTCCCTCGTCTCCCCACATTCTCTCTGGATAGGGATGGGATGATCTACGTCCACTGTCTCAGCGCTGCATTCTCTCCCCTCATCTTCAGTGGAGCTAACTGACGGGCCGTTCACACTGGCAAATGGACGGGCGGGGGATGTTGTTCTGCGGCACCTCACACTGGCGGACGGGTGGGGGGGGGTCCGCGGGGAACCTCACACTGGCGGACGGGTGGGGGGGGGGCGGTCCGCGGGAACCTCACACTGGCAGACGGATGAAGGGGGGCCTGCGGGCCCCCCTAAAGTAGCGGAGCTGCGGGGCCCAGTCGCAATTGCGACTGCCGCGACTATGATAATTCCGCCACTGACTGCCCCTACCTATGTCTATACAGTAAGGAGCGCTGGAAAAGGCCGCATATACATACAAAAACAACACAGAATATCCAAGCTCAAACTTACCAACCAATCAGCAACCAACTAAATTCACCTGTCTAACAGTATGTGTCAAGACTGACCCTAAACCAGTGTTTCTCAACCTTTTTCCAGTCTGGACGTTCTTGAAAAGTATTTTCAGTCTTAGGCCACTCCTGTCCAAGGCTTGGTTCACATTACTGTGTGTTGTGGAAGATGTGTAAAATCCCGTTTGTTCCTGACACACAGACAAATGCTCTGCTCTTTATGCCATTCATTTTAAATGATACCCCACACATTGGCTAACATGGGGTGCTTTTGGTGCAGAGCAGTTTTAAAAAAGGATTGGGGACTTCCTTCCCTGCATTTCTGCAAGTAGGGAAGCCCATTGAAATGAATGGGCTGCCCTAAACGCAGCAGGCATCCACACATATGTGAACCAAGGGCTTGTTCACATATCAGGTTGGAGAGGTGGTAAAACCACATGGTTGAGCTGTTATTACCACCCCAACTGATCCCCCTTTAGCTGTAGAGGCAGCAGCTGGGGTGTACACATGCTGTGGCTGCAGCTGGAGGTATAACCAGTGTGAATGGGGCTGCACTGCAGCCACCTAATTTATGGGCTTAAAACAGGTGGTGAGGACATATTGCCTTTTTACCACCTGCGAAATGCCTCTGAATAGCAATCTGAGCATGTATTGATTTTCAAAGGAGCAGCAGTCTTTGCTGCTATCACAAACAAGCCCTAAAAAAGCATTTCTGCTGGTACAGGAATAGGGGAGTCAGGATTAAATGTAACACACACACACATGCAAACACATGTACAAACACACACACATACAGACAAATGCATACACATGTATACATGCACACATACAGACACATGCGCACACACACACACACACATAAAAACGCATGCACACATATGTATATGCACACATACAGACACATGTACAGACACACACACATGTACACACACATGTACACACATACAGATACATTCACACACATAAAGGCACATGCGTACACACAGACACACACATGTACAGACACATGTACACGCATATGTACACCTGTACACACATACATTTACCCACACATGTACACACACAGACACATCACATACATATACCCAAACATGTACACACACAGAGACCTGTATAAAGCCCTTTAAAAAGTTATAGTACATTACCTTTCCTCACACAGCCAGGCACTGTACTATAGGAGGAGGAGAGAGCACAACGCACTCCCCCTCCCTTTACTTTCACTTTTCTGAGGCTGACAGAGATCCCTCACAGTGCCAGGTACAGTTTGGCAGGGGATTGGGGGATCTGGCTCAGCTGACAGCCCTTCTCTATCATGATCCCACGGCACCCCTGAGGACCTTTTTTTTATAGTATAAACTGGCTATTAAATAACATTTCTAATCATATGAATTTAATAACAAGGTCCCCCTTTACATCAGAACCCCCCTTTAGTGTCCCCTTTTACATCTGCCACGGAACATGTAAGGGAGAACCTGGGGCCTCTAGTTGAGAAAGGCTGCCCTAAACTATTATGAAAGGGAGAATTCACTCTAACATAAGTTTACCTAGGGTTAGGAATTTATAGGTATTTTATAGGTACTCACTCAGCAGGAGAGAAAAGGGTGGAGGGAAGAGGTGCACACTCTCTCTCCTCTCCTATCTGTGTGTATTGGGGGAGGGGGGCGGGGGTTTGTTAACAGTGTGAAAGAGCACCCACTACACTTATAATTGGACCAAACCCGAACTATATTTAGGAGTTAAAACCAGTTGAGAAAGGCAAACTATTACAGAGAGGAGGCAATAAAACTCCTTACCACATAAAACTCCTTACCACATGTCAAATGCTCTCTGAAATGTGACCCGAATGTGGGTTGCTCTTTAGCGAGCAAAGCAGGAGCAAATAGGACCTATATGTTTTTTTTTATAGTTATATATTAGTATAGTAATAAAAACATTTAGTACAGTGGTTGAAGCGGAGCTCCACCCAAAAGAGGAAATTCTGCATTAACCACTTATGTGTTTTTCTACTCTATCTTCAATGTAGAGTACAGTGCAAATGTCATGCTGTATATTCTGTGTTTTTTTCTATTAAATATTCATTTTTTTTTTATTGTGCCTACAAAGTCCAAACTTTCCCAGTTAGAAACATGTTTTCATGCTTCTTCCAAAAAAACCTTAACCACTTAAGACCCGGACCTTTAGGCAGCTAAAGGACCCGGGCAGGTTTTGCGATTCAGCACTGCGTCGCTTTAAAAGACAATTGCGCGGTCGTGCGACGTGGCTCCCAAGCAAAATTGGCGTCCTTTTTTTCCCCACAAATAGAGATTTCCTTTGGTGGTATTTGATCACCTCTGCGGTTTTTATTTTTTGCGCTATGCGACCATTTTGAAAAAAATTCAATATTTTTTACTTTTTGCTATAATAAATATCCTCCAAAAAAAAAATATATATATATAAAAAAAAATTTCCTCAGTTTAGGCCGATACGTATTCTTCTACCTGATTTTGGTAAAAAAAATCGCAATAAGCGTTTATTGGTTGGTTTGCGCAAAATTTATAGCATTTACAAAATAGGGGATCGTTTTATTGCATTTTTATTAATTATTGTTTTTTTACTACTAATGGCGGCGATCAGCGATTTTTTTTTCATGACTGCGACATTATGGCGGTCACTTCGGACAATTTTGACACATTTTTGGGACCATTGTCATTTTCACAGCAAAAAATGCATTTAAATTGCATTGTTTACTGTGAAAATTACAGTCCAGCTTGGGAGGTAACCACAAGGGGGCGCTGAAGGGGTTATGTGTAACCTAATGTGTGTTTACAACTGTAGGAGGGTGTGGCTGTAGGTGTGAAAATATTTCGTCATCGTTCGTTTTCGATTGTGTATCCCTAGAAAACAAATAGTCTCTTTTCTAAAGTTTTTTTCGATCAAATTTTTTTTTTTTTTTGTTTCATGTCGAATTTAGTCGATGATGCGAAAAAAAAAATTCGCCTTTTTTTTTTTTTTTCGACAGTGAAGTTTTTTCGTTATTATAGCACACGGCTCTCCCCATTCTTCAGCTCCGGGGACCGATCGCTGGACTTCAGCGACGATTGGGTCCGCGAGTCCTGCGGTCCTGGAGCTTCGGATCGGGTCACGGGAGCGTGCCGCGGGCACGCGCCCGCGACCCATGGCTGGGTACTAGCACAGCACGTACCTGTAGGTGCTTGTACCCAGCCATGCCATTCTGCCAATGTAAATGTGCAGGAGGCGGTCCTTAAGTGGTTAAGACCTCTTCCTCTGCTCCTATTTGTAAACGTTTTCAAGGAGGAGGGGGAGCGGGTTCCTGATTTTGACAGGTACTCGCTTCCACTTCCGCTCTGACTGCCTAGGCAATAAGAAGATGTAGTTCTCCTTCCCCCCTCACTCCCAAAGTATTCTGGGACACATGACAGGTCACAGAAGACTGCGTGGCCATTCACAGTACACAGCACAGTGGGCACCTGGCTGTGAAGGAGCAAGCTGTCACAGCCAGTTGTCAATTGTAAAGATGCCGGCGAGAGAAGACACAGGTTAAAATCAGCTGGGGTGAGCACACTGGATCGTGGGACAGATGAGTGGCTGTTTATTAAAAGTCAGCCGCTACAGTTTTTGTAGCTGCTTCATGTTCTGGAGAGTGTGGTCACTTCCACAAGTAGTGGAGAAAAATCTCCCTAATGGGGACACAATTAACAAACCTGACAGCGTTTCTAACCCTTCCCCACTTTATCCAAAGGTATACCACTTTAATACCTTTCATAATATCACTATATTTACTACATTTACCAACCAGTGTGGTTTGCTATTGCTTGTAAGTTCCACTGTGTTTTTCTAAAAAATATGTGATTTTTCTCAAATTTTTTTGTGTTAATACTGTTAACATTTATATACAGTGGCCCGGATTCACAAAGCACTTACGCCGACGTATCTCCAGATACGCCGACGTAAGTACAAATGTGCGCCGTCGTATCTATGCGCCGACCCACAAAACTAGATACTAGATACGTCGAATAATAGGCTTCATCCGACCAACATAACTTGCCTACGCCAGCGTATAGTGGGCGCATAGTTACGCTGGACGCATTTTGCACTCCCATTGATTTTGCATTGCATTGATTTTCAATGCAAATATGCAAATGAGGGAGATACGCCAATTCACAAACGTACTTGTGCCCGGCGCATGTTTTAAGCGATTTGGGTAAGGTTTACGTCCGGCGTAAATTTATTCCCCAACTCATGCAAAGGTATGGACCAGGGAACGAACGCCATAGAATTTTACGTAGTACGTGAATAGGGCTGGGTGTAGGTTACGTTCACGTCGTAGGCAGTGATTCGACATATCTTAGCCAGTTGTTTCGACGTGAATGGAATGCGTTTAAGGTACGACGCGTGCGCCGTTTATTTTAAGTACTTGTCTGAAGCTCAGCCCATCATTTGCATGGGGTCACGCTTCATTTAAATGTATCACGCCCACTTCCAGCCCACTTCCACCTACTTTGACTTGCGCTGCCTTACGCCTACGACTATAAGATACGCCGGCGCAATGTTGGGAGCATTTGCTTTGTGAATTCCATGCTTCCCTCTCTGCGTTGCGCCGGCGTAGCGTGAAGAAGATACTCTACGGCGGCATAAATATGCGCCGAGGTATGTGAATCCGGGCCAGTATGTGCAAACCATGCCGGAATTAAACCTCATTAGGTGTGCAATTCAGGTTAGTTAACGCTCACCTCTATTAGAACCAACCTATTAGACACCTTGTTTGTCATAGCTGCCATTGACAACCTGGGATTCCACTGATGTTTGAGAGGCAAATGGAATACTTTGGAACTTCACTGATAGAAGTGAAAGGCTTCAGCCTCCAGATGAACACTTCAGACTTCAGCCAACTTCAGCGTTCATCTGCAGTGTCATCTATTTAGTGGTTAGACTCTTTAGATACAGTTTTTAATTACTGTAATCAATTCAGCCCCAGAAAGATTTACCCCCTTAATGTCCAGGCCATTTTTTGCGATACGGCACTGCGTTGCTTTAACTGACAATTGTGTGGTCGTGCCATGTTGTACCCAAACAAAATGTATTTTCCTTTTTCCCCCCACAAATAGAGCTTTCTTTTGATTTGATCCACTCTGGAGGTTTTATTTTATTTTCGCTATAAACAAAAAAAAGACTGACAATTTTGATGTAGCGTCCCCTTACTTTCAGTATGGGCACTATGCTAAAGTTAGTGGGGAGTGAGAGAGTTATGTTGCTTTTTTTGCTAAATTTGGGTTGCTGTCATTCCAGAACTGTCCTGTGGGTCAGTCTGTGCTCCAGGGGTGCGATCCCACTCCCGGGCGACAGATGGTGTCAGAGGGGTTCTGGCAGAGCCACTTTTCCCCAGCAGCCAATTGGAGGAGTTTTCCCTCGCGCGGCATGCTGAGGAAGGGTATATCTGGGGCAGACGCCATTTTTCGGGGTTCTTTGCGGGTTCCTGGTTCCAGGTATGGCTGCCGAGGGGCCCCAGTGACTTGCTGGGTCCCCGCACCCTTACAAGAAAGATCCTAAGCTGCTGGCTGTACTGTGGGGAATCGGCTCAAGGAAAACTCGGAGGCAGGTTATCTGAGAGACGTGATCGAACCATCGGGGATCTAGTGACTGATACACTGACAGGTATATTTCTGCTGTCAATTGGTCACTCAAATGTAATTGACTGGAGAGATTCGCTCTGCTGTTCACATTGTCAGCATAGAGCCTGTGGCAGAGGCCTCATCTGGCATCTCAAACCAAATCAGAGCCAGGTCCATTGCAAGGACCTGTTCTTTCCAGCAACCTTAAAGTGGAACTCCGGCTGCCAGGCTTGTAGCAGAAGTCTGTCCGGGGAGCACTTAACCCACTCTGGCTAGAGTGGCAACGTAATATACAGTTACTGAAAGCAGGATTGCTTTCCTGTTCATCCAAGCCTGATACTGCAAGGTTTTCTTCATTTCATCAACCTGTCCTATCTACCTCCTGTTGATGTTGGTCGTGTTGGACCTCAGAAATAAAGCATTTGGAAAACCTAATTTACTGCTGGGACATTCGCTTACTGCTCTGCTCACTAACTTCACCCCTAGACAATGCTTAGAGGTAACTTAATTCGCCGATCACAAATCAACCAGCGGCCCTTGAGGGGGTATCGCTACACGTGGGGGCTCGTCCGGGATTTCGGCTGTTACCATTGACAACAGAGACTGTGAGTACTAAGTTTATTAAGAGCAGAGAATCGTGTATTGAACTGTCCGGGAGTGAGTAAGTTAACCTCAAGGCCTCTAAGCCTGGGCGTACGTGCAGCACAGCATTCGCCTACAACGTGTCCGGACAAGTTCTTCAAGTGGGGGAGCCACCCACCCCTGCCTGAGACGTAAGATAAAGTTTTGCGCCAAAGTAAGGAAGGTAACGCCCATCTTCCCGCCAAACCACCAGTTGCTGTGCGCTAGAGAGAGAAGTATCACGTGGCGATGTCTGCTTCCTTACCACCGAGCGTGGTTACTCAGCGATTGAGGCCCCCTACCATCTTCCCGGGGACCTCCGCCAGGTTTACCCCGCCTGGAGTGCCGGTGAGGAGCTGTGAAGGTCCGTGAAGGTCCAACCGTTTGCCCGATGCCAGAGATGTCGGGCCTACCTCTTTGCTGCCACATCGCCCGTTACAACTCCAAGGGAGTATCGGGTGAACTATGTTATGGCTGCCGTCACCGCGGAGGAAGAAGTTACCTGCCCAAAGCCATCCCCATCAGTGGAGATCGTGGAGCCGGTGCCTCCAAACATTGAGGTCAACTCTGTGTCGTCCACCCTGTCCATGCCTTCGGCTACCTCACCACCTCACTCACCAGAGGTAAGCCCGACGACCAAGGGAGACTTGACTAATGTGACGGATGTGACAAGTCTAACGGATTCTCGAGCCTGAGACCACGTCGGAGACCACCACATCCACAGTGATCTCCCCATGGCGTGCCTCTGTTGAAGCAAAGCCTTCTCCAGCCTCCCGCAGCCGCGGTTGAGGCCTACCGCCTCAGCACTCCCTACCGGACTGGCCCAGAGACCCATCCAAGGTCTACAACTATCCCCCGGCCGAGGAGTTAAACTCTTCAGACGTTGAGTTTCACTCGGGAGGAAATGATCTCCTGGATTGCCTTTTTGAGCCGTGGTTCCCGGAATCTCAAGGGTCCGGAGGATTCCGCACCGCCAGCAGGACCAGAAGAAAGAAACGCTCTAGTCGGAGCGCATTGCATGGGTCCCAACAACTGTCAATGGACGTTCCGCAGCTAACCTGGGGAGTCGGTGAGTCAAGTTCAGTACCCGTTGTTTTGCTCACCACCCCTGTGCCTTTTTTTTACTCCCGTCTTGAAAAGGGCGCCAGACGCTATCGTGCTGCCGTCCCCTGTGTGAGACGTGATAGCAGTTTTGTGCCAACGAGGAACAGTAACGCCCAATTTCGCGCCAAGTCCTCAGACCACCATTTTTTTTTGGGAGAGACGGATCGTGCTGAGGATGTCTGCTCCAAAAGAAAACACTGATACCCCCGTTGGATTGAGACGTCCCATGACCACTCCGGGAGTCTCCTCTATGACTGCCACTGCGGATGTATCTGTGACGGATACGGGCATCCGCTTGTCCACCAAAAGGACAATTTGTTCTGCTGTCCAGCAACGGGACTGGAATGATTGGTCTGGCCTGCCCCCGATGTATGGAACTGGCCGTCCGCTTCCTGCCCTTTGCCTGGTGCCAACGATGCCGGGCTCATCTCTTTGAAATTGAGCCATTGGTCAAGCCTCCACGGGAATACCACATGGATCGGTTCACGGGAATCATCACCGCAGAGGTGGAGGCCGCCTGGCCAGAGATCTCCCCATCCGAGGAGATCGTGGAGTCGGGGACTTTGAATGATGTCGCTATACCCGTCCCGTCCACCAAAGCCCTACTACTGGCTACCTCACCCGTCCGTTCTCTGGAGGTAAGCCCGTTGGACAGGACGGAATATGAAGATGAGCATGGGGCTCGTGCGACAAGTGCATGGGCCAAACCTAGTCAAGGGACTGTTTTGGCATGTGCTGCCTCGGTCAGGTGTATTGTCCTTGCAGAGACACCTCCCCGTCAGCCTGGCTGCATCGACTGGAATTCACTGCCCCATCGACCTGATTTGGGGGCTGTTCTTTCAAGAGGCCCTACCTGCATCCCTGCGGGAGAGGAGAATTTTTCGGATTTGGACTCCCCGTCAGATGACTCTGCCACCCGGGATGGAGATCTTCCGGACCATCTGTTCGAACCTCAGTTCCCTGAGCGACAGGGCTTTGGAGGATTTCGGGGTTCTCATGCCCGAAGGAAGAGGCGTCCTGCTAGGAGCATGCCGCTTGAGGCCTGTGCAGCATGTCTAAGTATCGCACACCTACCTTGAAGGCGCCGGTGAGTTTGATACCCCCGTTTCCTCAATCTAACTTGTGTCCGTCCTCGTGTGGGCACCTGATGCTGTGCTATCGGGGCTCTTTTCCCTGGTTGTAGGCTCGATGACTGACTGTGTTTTTTTTTGCTGGCCTACGACTGACTCTTTGAGAAGTTTTGGACGAGGATACCCGCCCCCATTCAGTTTGTTTTTCTTCCAGTTTCCCCCCTTCCCACTGCTCTTCCAGATCCACATAAACATTTGTGTGAAGAACTCTTGGGAGGGGTGAATTCAGTCAGTTAGAGTGGGACTTTGTCAATTTCTTGATTGCAATATTGGAGGATTCAGCAAAGAAAATAACTATTTTCCCTTTTTTTTACTCAATTCCCTTTACTGCTACTTCTTCACTTTTGGATATTTCTCGCATACAGTAATTCTCCTGCAGCACTTGTATTTTAGGACTCTTTGGGAGGAAGGGAGACTTTGCGTTCAGGTATGAGTGTGCAGCCTCAATCCCAACCTTGGAGGTTGTACATGATTAGGGAACATTATATTGATACTTTAAGAAGTATATTGTACAGTTGTATGCTTTTCATTTTTTTTCTCTCCTCTATACAGGTTTTTTTTTTTTTTTGACCCACCTGTTGTCAACACTGCGGAGAATGGGCAGTTAGATAGCGGGGTTGTGTATGTTTGTGTGTCATGTATATATATATATATATATATATATATATATATATATATATGTATATATTGCTATAATGCAAGGTTCATAAGAATTTATTATTTCTCCTCTCTTCTTTCCTTCTTTTCTGTCTGTTTACAGTATCAGGCCAGCATTCAAACTCAAATGCTTTAGGACACTGGGGAAAGTGTCAATTTAAGTGGGGGGTTATGTAGTGCCCCCTTACTTTCTGTAGGGGCGTTACGCTAAAGTTAGTGGGGAATGGAATAGTTACGCAGCTTCCATTCACAATTTGTCAAATTTCGGGCTGCTGTCATTTTCAGAACTGTCCTGTGTGGTCGGTATGCACTCCAGGTGTGTTCCCACCCCTGGGTGGCAGCTGGCGCTAGAGGGGTTCTGGCAGACTCGTTTTCCTCAGCAGCCAATCAGAGGGGTTGGTTCCCTCGCTAGGGCATGCTGGGGGAGGCTATATCTGGGGCAGCCGCCTTGGCCTCGGGCCATTCTTCTCTTTTTCTGCAGGGGGAAAGTTCCAGGTGGGGCATCCACCTTCAGGGTGTGTGCATTCATGGACCTCGCAGCCGTGGCCTACTTGGCCAAAGTTGCGCACCATGCAGAAGATTGGCAGGTACACTTCATCTGTCAACCTGTAACCCTGACTAAATTAATTGGGAGGACTCGCTCTGCCTGTGGCAGAGGCCCGAGCCAGGCCTGTGGCAGAGGCCTGGTCCTCCCAGCATTTGCAAGTGACGTTTCGGCTGCCAGACCTGTGGCAGGGGTTTGTCCGGGAGCACTTTACCCACTCTGACTGGAGTGGCGACGAACTGAGCTCATCATTGCTGAGAGCAGGATTGCTCCCTCTCTTCTTCATATCCAAGGCCTGATACTCAAGCTCTATCTCTCTCTGCTCATCAACCTTTTCCTGTCCTGTACCATGTTGATGTTGGCCATGTTGGGCCTTGGAATAAAGCATTGAAGAAAACCCAACTAAAGACTGGACATTCGCTCTCAACTCACAAGTATCACCCTAGACACCTGCAAGGTAACTCAATATCCTACTTATAACCAGCTGCTCCTTCGGGGGTGAGCGCTGCACTGGAAAACCCCCAGTTTGCACTAGGTCTGGGCGATGCAGTCTTTCAGGGTCAAATTGTTCCACAGACAACGATATCTCTTAGTGAAACGTACGGCGGGAGGTAGACGCTCTGATGTCATCGATTTGAATGGGAGACTGCATGTTGGCTGGCTCTCCAGTGTCCTACACGTTTTTATTTCCCTAAATGTAAGTGGTTAATTAAAACCTATAATGCTATTAAAACCTTTTACAAGCTTTTACAAGTCTCTTTCCATTTTGGGTCATTGATGCTGAGTTTCGTGGCCATTGTGGCTATTAAGTTCAAAACACCTGAAACTTCGGTTCCCTGAGACTGGAGATTGCTGTCATCAGGATTACGATCCATATTTTTGGCCTGGTACAGTTTACCTTTGGTAAGCACATAACCCTGTAGGTGGTGGTGCACTTGTGTTATTGCTGACACACTGTGGTTTATCATTCACTCAAGTTTTTCTTCACTGGTTTCCACACGGTGCAAGTTTTTCATTGGTTTGCCATATCGATTCATCAACGATTGGAGTTTTTATGATCTTTATCGTTTTTCATGATTTTAATTTTGGACTTGTAATTAATACAGATTGCTGTGTTTACATCTGCTAGTTTTGTTAATATTGCTCTTTCATCAAGTTTTTTTTGCGCAGCTCCTTCCTTTTCTTTTCCAATTGTTTGAATGTGTGGTCTCAATTATGAGTTTCTGCTTTTATATTTATTGTTATTGCTTATGATCACACGTTTAGTAGCGCAGTGCATCCCAACTCCACGCAAATTGACACAAGCCTCCACCAAGCCTCCCACTTTAGCTCTGGGGGACATTGGAAGTTGATTACAGAACTCTCAGACCCTATGGGCCTGTTCCACTTGGACTTCCTAAGATGGCTTTAGCTATGCCACTTCCTGATTGCCATACAGCCTCCCACCGACCATAGCCAAACCCTCACAACATTGGAAGAATTCTGTTCTGACTCCGGAGATCTACCACATACACAGGGTTCAGGAGTGCGTTGCGGTCAGAATGCAGAGTTCAGAAGTGCATTGCGATCAGAATGCAATGATCAGGAGTGCGTCGCGGTCAGAATGCAGGGTCCAGGAGTGAGCGTCGTAGTCATAATGCAGGGTTCAGGAGTGCGTTGCGGTCAAAATGCAGGGTTCAGGAGTGGGTTGCGGTCAGAATGCAGGGTTCAGGAGTGTGTTGCGGTCAGAATGCAGGGATCAGGAGTATATTGCGGTCATAATGCAGGGATCAGGAGTGCATTGCGGTCAAATGCAGGGATTGGGGAGGGGATGATGTGAAGGGTGGTAGAGGACACTGCTATGGGAGTGACTCTGCCCATACCCGTGTTCTCTTCCCCCTTTCACCCCCCCCCACACACAGTGGTGTCTTCTGCCACCCATTTCCCCTATAGCAGTAACCCCCTCCCTTTACCTTTTCTTCCTGTTTCCACAGTGGATACCATGAGACAGCACAGTTCTGGGCAGAGAGACAGGAGCTGGCAGAGTGACTTTTTGTATTAGCAAGCTGATGATTGGTTGCTAAGGACCACTCTGTTTGCTAGCAACCAATCACCAGCGGTTTAACAATCACCGCTCTTCATCCTAAGCTGTGCTTCGTCCCAGTCTCCGCTGTTCACTGATCACAGCAGTGGAGGAGGATGGGGGCGGGAGGGGGACATAGATGGCGCAGCACAGCCACGGAGGAGGCTGAAAGGGGAGACAAGGACTGGCGCATAGAAGGCAGGGGTCTGGGGTACAGGAACCTGTTCGCAGTCCATCCTTCACCTACCGGCGGTCGACAGGTGGACCGCAAATGAAGGGTTGCCGACCCCCGCAATACAGTACTAAACATTAAGGAGTATCCAGTTCTTTTACATTATTTTCAAACAACATGAAGGAAGCTGATTCTTCTGCTCAGTAAAGTATAAGGATTTTTTTTTTTCTCGTTTCAGCTCCACACCAACGACAAGCACGGTTAACCTCTTCACAGTCTCAGCCTAATCTCACCACTTGCCATCCAACACATAATATTCGTATTCGGAGTTCACTCAGGTAACAGATAATTACTGCATGAAGTGGGGCGAATCAGTTCTGGCTATTTTCAAAGCTAATAGGGCAAGGGAATGTGGAAAATGTCATTGGAGGCATGTGCCAATATTTTTTTTTTAAATGTTGTACAGTAGGGATTGCATACGTCTTTTAATCTGGTTTCGAAGACAAGATGGGATAAACACTAATCCTTTCAATTATATGCCTGGGAGATGCAGGTAAAATGGACCAGGATGGCTGCTGTGCCAATGTAGACACCCCAGCAACACTGTATTCCATGTTTTATTAGAGTCAAGCACCATGGAACAAGTTAGACCTGGAAGCTGAATTTGCAGAAAATAAACACCTCAAAGTAAAGTGCAGTCCTGGCATTCCACATGGCTCTGTGGTCCCATCACTGTTTCAGATAGCTGGAAAGGATTAAGGCAGCTGGCTGGAATGGATCACAGTGTTTCTCCAGGAGCAAGGAACCAGGAAGTGCCACAGAGCCATGTGGGATGCCAGGACTGCACTTTATTTTGACGAACATGCATCTTCTATCAAGGTCACATGCTCTAACCATTCCCAGAAGTACTGAGTTTTACGTAGTCACTCCAACAGAGTGTTGGGGGGATAGTTGGAAAGATAAGTATAGCTGGGTTATATTTTTAAAGTTACTCTGGTTTTGCTTTACTAAAGGCAAATAGGCTGTTAAAGCGGAGTTCCACCCTTAAAACCACTTTCTTTCATCCCATCCAGAATACTGGCGTCAGCGCCAGTATGCTGTTTTTTTTTGTTTTTTTTTTTAATCCATGTACTTTATAATAGATCATTTAATTTTGGGCGCACCGCGGTGTAAGGCGTCACGCCTTCCGGAAACAGCCGACTAGCGTTCGGCTCTTCTCGGCGCCTACGCACAGACCCAGAAGCTGACTGCGCAGGCGCCGTATATAGCCGCGTCACGCCCTCCGAAAAAAGCCGAACTAGGACCGGCTATTTACGGCGCCTGCGCAGTCAGCTCCTGGGTCTGTGCGCAGGCGCCGAGAAGAGCCGAACGCTAGTCGGCTGTTTCCGGAAGGCGTGACGCCTTATAGCGGCGACATACACCGCGGTGCGCCCAAAATTAAATGATCTATTATAAAGTAAGTACATGGATTAAAAAAAAAAAAAAAAAAAACAGCATACTGGCGCTGACGCCAGTATGCTGGATGGGATGAAAGAAAGTGGTTTTAAGGGTGGAACTCCGCTTTAAGGTTGAAAGGGAAGTTGTACTTTGCAGGGAAAATTGCCCCAAAGCTTGGTAAATGTTGTGAATTTTCATTTTGCAAAGAATTCCCAGTCACATACAAGGAAGAAAAAAAAAACAACAAAAAATCTTCTTTGCACAAGATTGGATAATGAAAGTCAGCAGAGTTTCAAAACATTTACCAAGTCCTGGGGCAAATTCCTTGCAAAGTGGACAGCTTATTTGCATTTAGTAAATCAACCCCTCTGTCTTCTAAAGTAGGACAAGCCTCCAAAAATAAACATTCTAAAATCTTTATCACTGTTAACATAATTCAGCGAACAATCGTACTTTTAACCACCTTTTCAGTCACATGACCGCTGATGCCTTACAAGCTCTTTGTTTCTGACAACGCTTCAAATCCCTTAGTGGGACCTTGGTGTTGCTGGCCTTAGATAGCAAATGAGGCTTCAAGGACTATCATGATCCACTTGTAAATATTTGAGAAAGAAAGTAAAACATTCAAGATAACATATTTAGGATAGTAATATTGAAGGTTTAAAGGAGTTGTAAAGGGAAAAAAAATGTTTGCCTAAAATTAATGTCTGCAAGGTAGACAGACAGAATAGTGTAATGATTCTGTTAAAAAAACAAGTAAATACTTATTAAATTCCTTCATCTATATCACCTCCGGCGTTCTAGTTTCTGTTCTCTCATTCACTTCCTGGTTTGCGGTGCTTGTTCATGTAAGAACTACATTTCCCAGCATGCATTGCAGCATGCCCAGTAATTCATACCTCCTTGAAGTCTCTAACACAAAGAGAGCATCCTGTCACACAGATGTGTTTCCCAGGAGGGGGCGAGCATGTCACTGACCACCGCAGTAAAGCCTCCCTTCCCGGTGGTGTTACTCAATCAGACAAGCAGAAAGTGAACAGAACAGAGAAGAAATAGAGCAACTTCTGAGAAAAAGTGAACAATGAGGAAGTGAAAAGAGGAATGTCTGCAGGTAAAGGATGCTTATTATATAAAAAAAAAAAATTCCTTTACAACCCCTTTAAGCCTGGTACACACTACAAAAAAAGGGGATAGTTCCAGTCAGGAGCCGCTTTACTAACCATGCAAGGTTAGTTCAGCAATCTCCCCTTCTGAGCTGTTGTGTTCTGGAAGGCCCCCCCCCCCCCCCGCCAGAACAATCCAATCAGCCATTGACTGAGAGCGCTAATCGGGAGTTGGTCGGCTGCTGGTTTTCCAGTCGGCTTCTGTCAGACAGACAAACATACACACAGGCAGAATGTTGACATTTTGCCTGTGTGTACGGGGCTTTATTGTTTGCTTACCCACTTGCCTACTGGGCCCTTTAACTTCCTTCCTGCCCAGGCCATGTTTCAGCTTCTAGTACTTGAATGACAATTGTGCGGTCATAGAACACTGTATCCAAATTAAATTTCTATCATTTTGTGGAGACAAAAAGAGCTGTCATATTTAATCACCACTGTGTTTTTTCTTATTTTTGCTAATCAAACAAAAAAAACTTTTCTGCAAAATAGTAATTTTCTTCTTCATTTATGTGCGCTGATAAGGGGGCACTGATGGGCACTGATAGGCTGCATTGATGGGTACTGATGAGGCTGCACTGATGGCCACTGATGAGACTGCACTGATGAGACTGCACTGATGAGACTGCACTGATGAGGCTGCACTGATGGGGCTGCACTGATGAGGCTGCACTGATGGGGCTGCACTGATCATCAGGCTCAGTCTCCCAGCAGTGCAGCTGACCGGTTGAGCCAACTACCAGTCCAGGCATCTGGGTGCATCCTGACTGTAAATTTGGTTTATTTCCCCTAGCCTGATAATGTCAGCCAACAGAGGACTTTAGCTCCCACTGCTTTCGGTGTACCCACACAACTAGATACGCCTGAAAATAGGCCTCTTCCGACCGACGTTACTTTCCTACGCCGGCGTATTGTGGGTGCATATTTACGCTGGACGCATTTGGCGCTCCCATTGATTTCCTATTTAAATATGCAAATGAGAGAGATACGGCGATTCAGGAATGTACGTGTGCCCGACGCAGGCTACGTGCTGCGCGCGTAAGTTGTACGTCCGGCCTAAAGTTAGTCCATCAAAAAGCAGGTTTAACTCAGCAAAAGACGTGCACACATCAGCTGGAGAGCAGCTGCAGCAGCACCGTTACAGACGAGCTGAGCAACCACACTTGCAGGACAACACATCTGTATGCCAACATGCCAGGGGCAGCCATGGTCTTTGCACTACTACTGTGTCCACAGGCACGTAGTAGGGCACGGGAGAGAATATAACGACCGTGCATGAACGTCTTTGGCATGGGGGATTCGGAGGTGTATCGCATCTTCAAATTCAGCCAGAGCCCTGCATGATGACATCACCAGCAAGACAAAATGTGCACATGCAGTGCAGCCACTGGTCAAGGTACTGACAACACTGCATTTCCTTGCCAGTGGATCTTTTCAACGTACAAGTGGAGTAGTGACTGGGATGTCCCAATTCACCATGAGCAGATGCGTGCACCAGGTTGTCCCCGCAATCCTCACACGCATGTCCCACCACATCATCAGACCCACCCATGAGCATCTGCGGCAGAAGGCAATGCAGGATTTCTACAGAATTGCAGGATTCCCATGCACCGTGGGGGCCATTGATTGCACACATGTGGCACTACAGCCCCCCCCCCCCGTGCCACAGAGCACATATACCACAATCATAAGCAGTGGCATTCCATCAACGTACCGGTGATAGCCGATGCCCAATGCCTCATATGGCACGTCCGTGCCAAACACCCAGGGGCCAGCCACGACAGCTACATATACGGTCAAAGCAACATCCCAACAGAATTCGAACAGAACGTGTATGGGGACAGCTGGCTGGTTGGTGAGTGACATGGGTGTCAGGCATGACTGTCCGCCCCCATGATGCAGACATCATGAGGGGCACATGCATGGCTAATATCCTAATTTCTTTTCCCTTCCAGGTGACTCGGCATATGCTCTTGGGCCCCATCTCCTGACTCCATACCGGAATCCCCAAACCAGAGGCGAGAAAAGATACAATGCTGCACACATACGCATCCGTGCAGTGGTAGAGTGCACATTTGGCCTCCTAAAGTCCCGTTTCCGATGCCTGGATAAGTCCGGGGGGACCCTGTTGTATTCCCCAAACTTTGTGTGCCAGATCATCGGTGCATGTTGCATGCTACACAACTACGCCATGAAAAAGGGCCTGGAGATTGATATATGTGATGACCTGACCCCCAAACCAGACAGTCCCCCCTAACAGAGGCTACCCGGTCTGCTGAGGGAACAGCAGCCAGGAGGTGCCTCGTGGAACGCATCTTTGCACGTTAAACACACACATTCATCATAGCACAAGGAGAATGCATGCACACCACTGTGGTCCCTAGCTCACACACACCACATCCACCTCACATTGGATTAGCCCAAGTCCATGCAGGACTTGGGAGCAGCAACGCCACGCCAAGGCCCCAATGTTGTCGCTCTCCATTTATACCACATTCACACAGTCGTGGGGATCACCTCTCCCCGACGACTCAGGGTGACACCCCTTTGCTGGCAGGAGTGTCACCCCCACATTCACACACCAGTCACACTGTAGCCTGCACTCCTCACCGTGTGCATACACTACAAAATAAATAAGCTCATACTTTGAGCAGAAAAACAACATCAAAAAGCTCATACTTTGAGCACATAAAAAACATAAATAAGCTCATACTTTGAGCAGAAAACAAAAAGGAAAAAAAGGTACTCATTTGCCCTGTCGTGGGCTACGCCTGGTGCCACGGCTCTGGCTCCTCAGTTGCCTGGGGGAGCCTTGGGTGGGGGGGGGGGCAGGTGGGGCATCTGGAGGAGGATCATCCTCAGGTCTGCCACTACTGGCAGGTGATGGCTGCCTGCCCTCCAATGCCACGTCAATGTGGCTGAGGAACACATTTGTCTGTGCATGCATCCATAGCTGGCGGGTGGTAGTCTGCCGCTGGCGGCAACGTGTCTGCCTCCCCTCCGCCTCGATGGCAGCCATGTTTGCCTGGACCGCCACTCTCAGGGTCTTAACCTCGGCCATGAGGTCTGCTGTGGTGGCCTGCAGCTCCCCAATGCAGGTGACCACTGCAGCACAGTTGCCACTGACATCCTGCAGGCCTTCTGATATCTGTGCCGAGGAGGCCAGGCTGTCTGCCACCTGGCGCTGGTCCCTGGCTATCACACCCATATGGCGAGTCTGGAGGGCCTGGTCCTTTGCAAGATGTTCCTGGACGGAATCCACCCCTTGTCTTCTGCGTCTCCTTCCTGGGGGCAGAAGAGGCTTGGGGCCGTGTGTATGCGGAGGCCCTTGATGGGCTTCCCCTGATGGGGGTGGACCATGAGGGGCTTCCCCTGCTGGGTGGGAGGTCTGAGAGGGCCCGGGCAACACGGAAGACTCCTCAAAGTAGAGGCAAGCTTCATCAAGATTGACTGTCTCCTCCTCAACCATCTCTAGAGGAGAGGTGTGGCCACTCTCCTCCATCGCTGTATCTTGGCTTCCCAGGGGGTCAGGCTGAGCCAGATGTTCCGGGGATGAGGTGGGACGGCCACCAGAAGCAGATGGACCCACTCCCTCCAGCACATTTGTGGATGACACAAAGCATTCACGTGTTGGTGGACCCACACACTTGTCACATGTTCCCTTCCACCCCCTCACATGCTACACACTGAATGGGGGATAAAAAGCACTTACCTGTCCTCAAGACCTGATCAAGGAATCAAAGCCCTCCAGGCCATCCAATTGCTGCCTCTCCAGACACCTGGTGACCACCTCTTCCTTTCGGGGGTCAACCACACATCACATGGTGGTCCGCCCCCGGTGCCACTCTGGTGCCTTCTGATGGCGGCCACTTTATCCCGGACATTCCACCGTAAATCATGAATTTTTTTATTAATGTCCTTGGAGGTCCGGGACTCATGGCCAAGGGCACTAACATCACTAGAAATCGTCTCCAGGAATACTTGTTTCCTGGCCCTGCTGGTTTCACGACTCTTGGCGCCATGGAGGAAAATATCATATCTCTCTATGGCCAAGATGAGGACAGCCTTCTCATCTGGAGAGAAATTTTTCTTCCTCCTATCTTTCTCTGATTCCACAGCAGACATCGCTCAGCAAAAGTACCTTGCTTCAGGGGGGGAAAAAGCAGGATGTGCGCCGGATGGGCATATGGCTGGGCGTATTTATGCGCTCGGCGTAAGCTGGTGGGCCGGCGTATCCCAGGAAGTTGTGCCGGCGTAGTTGTTAGCATGCGCACAGGGGATAGATTGTACGTCCGCATCACTGCGCATGCTCCATTCATGATACGTCGGGCATAAACCACTGCTCCACACTCGGACCATCCTTGGCATAAGGTCACATCCACTTACACTTACGCTGGCTTACGCCTTTGAAATTACGTTATGCCGGCGCAACGTTGGGAGCAAGTGATTTGTGAATACTTTGCTTGCCTCTCTGTTTTACGTTGGCGTAGCGCATATGAGATGCGCTACTCCCGCTCAATTATATGCCGCTCTACCTGAATCCGGCTATATGACTTTAGAACCACATTAAAATTCATTCCATAATGTATGATGCACATCTGATTTCTTTTAGATATATATCATATTACTTAATACATTCTTCTGAACAACGTAAATTATTGCCATAAAAAATGTCTCTGTTTACTAAAGTTTCCAACTAAAGGACTGTTATAACATTATCATCTTTCACAATTCACAAAGAGCCTTTTCTATGACTTACAATACTGGTTGTCGGGAGGATGCAAAGAATATTTAGGAAATCCTGCTGTTGCATAAGTTTGAAATCCTGTTACCAGAAACGTTGCAGATCTTCTCCCTTGTTGTTCCTCTTTATGTAAATTTTGTTTTTAATTCTCTGAATAAACTCTTTCACTTGTGTTCCTCAATCTCTTTTTTTTTACAATGTCATCAACATATCACCTAATGTTATTTTGCAGATTTCCCCTGCTGTCTTTTTGTTCTGTTACTAGCAAGTCTTGCTTCATAATAAATATATGATTTTGCACTGCCTCTGTTTGGACAGTTCTGAGATACTGCTCAGTGCCCTGTAAACAAAGACAAAAATGATAGCCCAAGATTGTGTGATTCCGTTGGTGATAGGGTCCATTCAACTGTCCTTCATTTTCTCTAATGTCAGAATATATATGCATCTTAAAGCGGAGCTCCAGCCGCGATTTTTTTTTTTAAAGTCAGCAGCTACTAACAGTGTAGCTGCTGACTTTAAATAAGGACACTTACCTTGTCCTACTTGCCCGCGCTGATGGGCCCCCCGATGCCGGTCCCACGATCGCTCCGGGTCCTGCGCCGCCATTCACACTATGGGAAACAGGCAGTGAAGCCGTACGGCTTCACTGCCCATTTCCTACTGCGCCTGCGTGAGTCTCACGCTGGCTTGTGAATGGGCGCGCTGCTCTCTGAGAACACACACAGTTCCCAGAAAGAAGCGCGCCCCATTCACAAGGAGATGGACAAGAAGAAAAGGCACCCCTGAGTGGAAGAGGCAGATTACGGACTTCCGCATAGCAACAGCTATTTCGGGTGAGTATTTTTTTTTATTTTTTTTTCAGGTTTTTTTATTTAATTTTTTTAAACAACATGGCAAAATGTTGTTTTCCTGGGTGGAGCTCCGCTTTAATGTCTAGACCTTTAGCCATGTTTTCCAATTAGAGCAGCCACAAGGTGACATCCCTATTGTAAACATGACTCAAGCTCTGAACTCTTCAACTAAAACTGTGAACCTCTGTGCAGTGGGATGGCACAGACAATAAGTAGAGTAAAAAATAGCCGGAGAATGAGGAAGGAATAAAATAACAGTAGTATGACCATTGACAGAGAGAAGCGGAGTACAGTCAACAGAGGTGCTGATGTACAGTACATGGTAACTAGTGAAATTGAAAGAAAGAATTGTCAAGAAAAAAATATATTTCTTGCAAAAGATGCGATATATATATATATATATATATATATATATATATATATACACACACACACACACACACATACACAGTTTAGACAAAAATATGGAAACACCAGGTAAAAGAACAAAATCGTTGCCTAATATGGTTATAGACCACCTTTGGCATCCAAAATGGCCGGAATTCTCCTGGGAATTTACAAATCTTGGATGTAGATAATGTGGTGTGATACGACTCTTCATTCAAAAATAGCTCCAGTTCTCACAGAGTTGCCAAAAGCAGAAAACAATCCTCAACCATGTTCTCCATAATTGACCATAGTGGCTCAATGATATAGGTCCATCGACTGCGGCGTCCAGAAAAGGTGCAAGACTTTGTCTGCATACTCGTCAAGCCAAGATTTGCCAACACCAGCTGTGTGAATTGGAGCATTATCATCTTGGTAAATGGCGCTGTCTGGGGTGCAGATGATCAGCCAAAATTTGTACATAGTCGCTGGCAGTGACTCTACCTTTGATTATGGTGCCTGCAGAATACCAAGACATGACTGCCCAAAGTGTGATTTTGCCGCCACCATGGTTTACTGTTGCCACAAGACAATCCTAGTCATAAGCTTGGGACGGTGTTTGCCACATGTAAACATGTCCGGTGGTTGGGAACAATGTGAAGCTCAATTTATCTGACCATTTTACAGTATTCCATTGATCGATAGTCAACGATTTATGGGTATTGCACCACTTTTTCCTCTTCTAAGAATTAATATTTGTCACTAGTGGTTTGGCAATTACAGCTCGCCCATGAATGTTTTACTTATGGCCGCAGTGGCATAAATTCGTAATTTCGAAAATTCGAAAATTGTTTATTCGAAAATTCTGAATTTAAAAAAAAACATTTGGATAAAAAAATAGAAAATTCAGGAATTTCAAATTTTTTATTTTTTTTTATTCGTAAATTCTGAATTGCAAAATTCTGAATTTCGAAAATTCAGAGTTTCGAAAAGTCGGAATTTCGAAAAAAAAAATTAGAATTTTCAAAATTTCGAATTTTCAAAATTTCGAATTTTCAAAATTCTGAATTTTCGAACATTTGAATGTTCGAACATTCGAATTAAAAAAATCGAAAATTCTGGAATTTCGAATTTTCGAATTTTTTTATTCTAAAATTCGGAATTTCTAAAATTCGAAAAATTTTCATATTTGCGAATCTTCGAAATTTCTGAAAATCCGGAATTTCGAAAATTAAACAATTCGAAAATTCGATTATTCGAAAATTCGAAATTGAAAAATTCGAACATCGAAAATTTGAAAATCGAAAATTAGAAAAAATTTCATAATTCGGAATTTCAAAAATTAAACAATTCGAAAATTCGGAATTTCGGAAAAAAACAAAACTCCAAAACTCCAAATTTTCGAACATTTGAATAAAACAATTCGAAAATTCAGGAATTTCGAGTTTTCAATTTTTTTTATTCGTAAATTCGGAATTGCAAAATTTGAAAGTTTGGGAATTCGAAAATTTCCAAATTTAGTTTATAGAGTGCTGAGGGCAGGCACATCCATTAGTAAAGAAAATAGTTTGTTTGGGCCAGCTCAGCCTAGTTAAAGAGTAAAACTGGAGTTAAGCCTTAATATCATTTTAAGATATGTGAAATAAAGTGGAAATAAATATCAAGTCATGTTCAATGGCAAAAAAAAGTTTCTTGTAAACTATATTGCCAAAAGTATTGGGACGCCTGGCCTTAGACACACATGAACTGTCATGCATCCCAGTCTTAGTCCGTAGGGTTTAATATTGAGTTGGCGCACCCTTTACAGCAGGGGTGGGGAACAAAAATTGTTTATTCGAAAGTTCGGAATTTCAAAAAAAAAAAAGAATTTTCGAACATTTGAATTAAAAATTTGAAAATTCGGGAATTTCGAATTTTCTATTTTTTTATTCGTAAATTCGGAATGTCGAAAATTCGGAATTTCGAAAATTCGGAATTTCGAAAATTCGGAATTTCGAAAATTCGGAATTTCGAAAATTCGGAATTTCGAAAATTCGGAATTTCGAAAATTCTAAAATGCGGAATTTCGAAAATTCTGAATTTAGAAAATCCGAATAATCAATTTGAAAATTCTGAAATTCGATTATCCAAAATTCGGAAATTCAAAAATTTGGAAATCCGGAATTTCGAAAAAAAAAATATTTTGAATTTTTGAACATTCGAATTAAAAAATTCGAAAATTCTGGAATTTCAAAATTTTTAATTTTAAAATTCTGTATTTCTAAAATTCGGAATTTCTAAAATTCTAAAATTAGAGTATTGGCACAGGGGGTATTGCAGAATATTGGCGCAGGGGGTATTGCAGAGTATTGGCGCAGGGGGTATTGCAGAGTACTGGCGCAGGGGGTATTGCAGAGTACTGGCACAGGGGGTATTCCAGAGTATTAGCGCAGGGGGTATTGCAGAGTGTATTGCAGAGTATTGGGGTGGGGGTTGCAGGAATGGCTGAGCAGGGATGTAAGGATCTGTGACTGCAATAGTTACAGATCAAGCCACAGCGCTGCTGACACCCGTGCTCCCCCTCTCACACTGTACCGATTGGTACAGAGAGAGGAGGGAGGAATCGGCGTCATCAAATGAAGCCGGAGCGATCAGGTGGTAAACGGCCTCTATCAGCAGGGAATTCACCGCGATCCGTGATGCAGGGGGCGCACGAGAGCGCGATTTTGGGAGGACGTCCATGGAGTTAAGGAACCGCCTTGTAGCTGTATTTTGGCTATAAGGCAGCAATTTAGCGGTTAAAATGTTTTCATTTTCAAATTTTCGAATTTTTACATTTTCACATTGGGCCCACGTGGGCAATGTTCACTTCGTTTTTATTTGGTATCAGTTTCCCTTTGCCTTGAATGTTATCCTGAGATTTACGCTATGTGCATTTCCATTTTTTTCTTTTTTCACCACCTTTAATCTGGGTCTTCTGAGCCATCCACTACATTAGTGGCTTATTGATGTGGTTGCTATAATATCCATATGGCCTTCTATCAACTATGTACTAATATACCTTGAGGAGTCACTACCCTGTCTTAACACTGGAGTATATTTGGAAGCCGTTATTGATGTCTTATAAGCGTGTCTGACCTAATAAGTATATACTTATTTTGGTCCATATTATCTGGTAAGCCTCTCATAATTTTTACTGGTGGTGGAGCATTTATCTGGATTCTTCAGCACAAAGTCATGTTTAATTGAACTGATTGGAATCTTCAGAGACTGTTACTATCCATAGTACAACTTAAAGACACATTTTTGAACACTATTGGTGGCAATCCTGTTCACTTTCTTTTTCCTTGTTTGTGTTGAGATTTCATTACTTTTCACATTCTTTCATCACTATTTTTTAGCGCTACACATTTTTTCTTTTGACTTTTAATATTAGGACACTTACCTGTCCTGGAGTCCAGCGCCATCAGCAGCAGAGTATAAGCGATCCTCGGTGAGGAAACCAGGAAGTGAAGAGCTCCGGCTTCACTGCCTGGTTCCCTATGGTGCATGCGCGAGTCACACTGCGCCGTACTGACTGGTTCCCGCTGTGTTCTAGGAGCCGAGTGTTTCCCAGAACACAACGGGGGGATGGGATCTGATGTCCTTCCCGCAGTCTACCCGCAGACTGTGTGGCCGGAAGTGGGTGCAAATACATGTCTTTAGACAGGTATCTGCACCCCCCTCCCCCTGAAAGGTGTCAAATGTGACACCGGAAGGGGGGAGGGTTCCGATAAATGGGAGTGAAGGTTGAGGGTGGAGCTCCGCTTTAAGGAGATGTTCCTTTCTAAGAACACATCAAAGATTTGGATTTTATGTTACTAAAGCCTGACATCATGCTGACGTGGACAAATGGGCTTTATTCAGAGCACACCGCCACTTTGCCTTGTGCTAAAAAGCACATTCCCCATCTCAATGAAATACTGCCATCTTTAAGCTAAAAGGTTCACTCACCATGCATTCGGTCTGCCATACAAATCAAAGAGACCACAACAGCTTGTTCTCATCCATAGCTCCCAGACATAACTGCTTTGCCGACGCCCCTCACAGGCAGTTTTATTAACACAATAGGCTCCACAGACCACCTCTGATTGGAGAAGATCACAGCATGTGACCATAGGAAGTGATGACACAGCATGTGACCTGACCTCCTCTATGGGATGTCACAGCATGTGGGCTCAATACAGCAAATGTACATATATAGGGAATGGCAGCACAGATAAACCCTTCCAACAGGGATTCAATACAGTAATATAACAATAACACAATAATAATACAATAACACAATATGGTACAGAAATAATACTATAACTAATGAACACAGTTCCTGATAAGGGGAGCCTATATGCAGCTGTATGCTCATGCCACCATATTTATGTTGATCAGACATAGAGATGACAAAAGCACACATCCGCCTAACCGATAGTGTGCCTGCAGAGTGGACGCATCGCACAGGCAAATATCTGTGCATCCCACAGGGGCCCTTGCGCCGGTGACACCCCCACTCTAAAAACACCCTTCTCCGAATCAGGAAGTGCATCTCAACCAGCCTCAGACTGCCCCAATCAGTTCTAATTAGAGCGGGTTGGGGAAGTGTCAAGACTGGGTGCCAATATGACAATACATATTAAATACATCTTCAAATTTCCACCACAGTCCTCCCTTTTTGTCATATTGCTCCCACTTGTCTTCCAATCTTGATAGTCTTCTTTCACCTAGAAACTAATCAGTCCTTACAGTCCATAAAAAGGAAAACACGGCTTGACATGTAGACTCTGTTATTCAGGAGACATGACATAAGGAGGACACAACTTGGTGAGCTGTGGTAATCGCAGATTGGGTTGGGGGACCTCTGTGTCTTGTCCGCGGGTCCAGCTTCAGGGCGTCTCATCTGGTACGTGGGTTGGGCTTCGGGGCGTCTCATCCGGTACGTGGTCATCTGCTCCGGCTCTGGTCACGCGTCCAATCAGGCAACAGGAGCGCTCATCATGACATAGAAAGAATAGAAATAAAAACAACATGAGTACAGATATTCCCATTTCAACCACGATCCACTGTCAAATAAAAATTAAATCCCCTCAGATTCCCAGACCCTTCAAAGGACTCCCAACCTTCATTCGGCTACAGCTCTGGCCTTGTAGGGATCCAAACCGTATCCATATGGGCCTGAACTCCAATTCCCAGTATCCCCGATCCAGATATAACAATCTTTACTTGTAAATTCCCAGAAACCCCCCTCGGACTGTGAGAACTTCCTTGTAGCTTCAACAGTTACATCAGCCCTCAAAATTTCCACTCGCCTACTAGCATTTGGCGAGTGGATTTAAGCTGGGGGCGAGTGATGACAGGGCTGCATGACCAATCTCCCTCCAATCTGTGCCTACATTTAGAGTACCGATTAGATTGGCGGCCAAAGAGGAAAGGTGCATGCTCAGGAAAAGTAGTCTACAGGCAGAGCAGTACACAGGTGCTCTCCTTACAATTCTCATTAAGCCATGGGACCTAACAGTATGACCTCTCTGAGCCTGACCCCTCCCCTCTGACCAATGTAGCTGGAGAGCAGAGAGCAGGGAGCAGGAATGAGTGAGGTGGAGGATTGCAAAAATTACCACTCCGGTGCAGCGCTCACTGAAAGTTGCCCTGACAAGAGAGTGGCAGCCTTCCAGTTTGTGCAGTTTTCTTCTCCTTGTGCTCTATGTAAGTGTCCAACAGTTCAGCCTGAGCACTGCGAGCAGACTGGTCTCAGTGTGCGCTGTGCTATGGTGTCAATGGCTGTGCAGTTATGTGGATCTCAGCGCTGGATTGTACTCCCTCCCGCTGTGCTGCAGCTCCTCTCCTCACTGCCAGCCTGAATAAAAGGGGGAAGTGTGGACATTCAAGCGTGGAGCCGCACACACAGTCTCCTGATGATGAGATGAAAAAGAGAGGGAGAGGATGGATGGGAGTTGCAGAGGAGACAGCAAGAGAATGGGGAAGAGACCCAGTACTAGTGCCTTGTCCCCCTGGTCTGCCCCCAGTGCCCTGTCCCTCTGGTCTGCCCCCAGTGCCCTGTCCCTCTGGTCTGCCCCCAGTGCCCTGTCCCTCTGGTCTGCCCCCAGTGCCCTGTCCCATTTTGTAAAAAGTTGTTGTTGGTAATATTTAATTGTGTAACTTGATTCTGCATAAAACATTTAACAGTGTTGTGACGGTAGTAGAACATTTCAAACTCCCATGCAAATGAGGACTTGAAAATGACACAGCAGAGATTGGTCACAATGGTTTGAATAGAAGCCTGTGATGTGTATTCAGACAAAAGCCCCAGGGGGGCAATCAATGTACACAATAGCCAGCCACAGAACAATGGAACCGTCTGGAGAATTGAGACAGGGCGGAAGTCATTTACACCTGATAATAGAAAGGCTTTAAATAGGGTTATCACACAATGGACAATGAGTATCTCTTATGAGTCTATTGACCTGGCTGGGGTTCAGAATAAAATCTCCTGTAATACATGAATTAGGATTTCATGTAGAAACCCTTCAGTATTTCATGGTCCATGACAAGTGTCATTCCATGAGATAATCTACTAAGGCGTGTTTACGGGTGCAATTAGGCGCAGGGCAGTGTATGAATTAGGTGGGGCAACTGGTGGCGAGTAACTCTTGAGGCCTGGCTAGTAGCTCAGGACTTGAAATTTTGAGCCCATTTTGAGTTACATTAAACATTCCATCCTCAATAGGTGAGAATTGTTCAATCGTATCATAAGCTCAAGCCCCCCACCTTGTATATGCAGGAAACCGTGCACAGACCTGGTCAGGGTGGGTGAACAATTCCCTTATAGCTGTCCCCGCCATTCCTAATTTCTCTTGCGCCATCAGATCCTTGCAATCAGCCGCGACATAGGATGCTGGGACAGCTTCACCACCACGCATGAACCTTTTGCTTTGGGGGAATTACCTTATAAGCTGTAGATCTGCACAGGGCCGGTACAAGGCAGGGGCGGAAGGGGCGGGTGCCCAGGGCGGTACCATTTTCTGAAGGGAGGGGGGCGCAGGTGAAGTGCCTGCGCTGCTAATAGTTGTGCTGTACGTCCCCCCTGTCACATCAGGTTTTATGCCGCTGTGCCTGTATGTGGGCGACTGGGTTACTTAAGGGAAGGGTACGTGAAAAAAAAAAATATGTGACAGACCACTCCCCTCGCACGGGACCGCTGAGTTGAATGGGCGGGCCATCAGCTCTCCACAGAACATCGTATCCAGACTGCCTCCAAGCAGCGTGAGTGTTCTCCCTGTCCCTGCTGCTCCGTGAGCTGATTCCACCCCTCCACCTCTTACATCTCTCACTGCAAGTCAGTGCGATCTTATCTCTCCTGCCACCCCGCTCCCTCCCCCCTCACCTGTCCTCAGTCATGGTGGGGTCCGGCTGGGGAATACATGCTTTTAAGCTGGAGCCATTAGGAGCCAGAAAAGTTGCTGCAAGCAAGTTCACCAAGAGGTCAGATGCAAGGGGTGGGGGGTATGTGGAGGGAGTTGGAGCATTCTAAAGTCCAGCCTGGACACTGACATGGCTAGGGGGGCTTCCATACATTGAGGGGACTGAGACTTCCCTGGACTCCCCCCTGTTCTGGGAACATCCCATATGTGAGGAAGTGACAGGAACCCAGCATGGGAAAGGGGGAGTCCTGGACATGCTGGGACTTGTAGTGACTATCCCTAATTCAGTGCCACAAGAGGTTCAGTTGAATGTGCAAATAACATAAGGAACACCCATAACAGAGATCATTAATACACTACTGGATTATATTACAACTAAGAACCCCAGTGCTGCACATATTTAAAAATATGAAGCAGAATAAACTGATAAAAAGAAAAAAATACTTATACACAGATGAAATTCATCAATACAGTTCAAGTGAATCTGCACATAACAAATAAATACAATAAGACAACCTTAACCTACTGGATATTGCAACCAAAAGCACCAGTGCTGTAAAAAATCAACGGTCTTGATGTGAGGTCTGAGATGAGCTGTTAGCACATATGGAGTGATCACACCATCATATATGCATTTCTATCACCGCTGGGATCTGTTTGATGTATTTATTTGCTTGGACACATTGATGTGGGATGTGAAACACAAAAAAGAACACTTTATTGATGAACTTTATTATCCTATGAAATATATTTGGTTTATCTATTTATTCGCCATATTTGCACATATTTAGATGTTTTACAGCACTGGTGCATTTGGTTGCAGTACCCAGCAGGGGCATCTTATTTGGATATTGCTACCGCATTAATTAACTTTATCTGCATGTGGAATTATCTTGCTTTGCACGATTTTTTATATTTGCAGCACTGGTGCTTTTGGGTGCAATATCCAGTAGGGTACTATTGATTTTTATGTATTTTATATATTTATTTGTTATTTGCACATTCGAATGAACTTCATTGATGAATTTGATCTGTATATATGGTATTTTTCCTTTTTATCTATTCCGCTTTGTTTGCACATTTTTAATTATGCGCAGCACTGGTGTTTTTAGTTGTAATATTCAGTAGTATATTAATGATCTCTGTTATTGATATTCCTTATGTTGTTTGCTTATTATTTGTACATTCATCTGAACCTCTTGCAGCGCTGGGGTTTTGATTTAGTACCCAATAGGTCTTTTTGTGTTATGCATTTTTTACACTTTGTTTTATTGATCCGTCTGGATCCGATTGGGGGAGGGGAGAATGCTGAGGGGAGGTTAATTACCAATGTTATTAAATTTCTGTAATATGAAGCATGAGGGGGTTAATGTATTGCCATTGGTCACTGATGCATTGGTGACCAGTGGCAATTAACCACTTGCCGACCAGCCGCCGCAGTTATACGGCGGCAGGTCGGCACGGGTGCGCGAGAGCCCGTAGCTCTACGTCGCGCCTTTCGCGGCCACTAGGGGGCGCGTGCGCGCCGCCGGCGGCCCGCGCGCGCGCCCCCCGCTCGCCCCCGAGTCCCGTGCGTGTGCCCGGCGGGCGCGATCGCCGCCGGGCACACGCGATCGCTCGTTACAGAGCGGGGAACGGGAGCTGTGTGTGAAAACACACAGCGCTCGTTCCTGTCAGCGGGGGAAACGCTGATTTTCTGTTCATACAATGTATGAACAGAAGATCAGTGATTCCCCCTAGTAAGTCCACCCCCCCCCTACAGTTAGAACACAAATAGGAACACACTTAACCCCTTCCCCGCCCCCTAGTGTTAACCCCTTCACTGCCAATGGCATTTTTATAGTAATCCAATGCATTTTTATAGCATTGATCGCTAAAAAAATGCCAATGGTCCCAAAAATGTGTCAAAAGTGTCCGAAGTGTCCGCCATAATATCGCAGTACCGAAAAAAAAACGCTGATCGCCGCCATTACTAGTAAAAAAAATAATAATAATAAAAATGCCATAAAAACTACCCCCTATTTTGTAAACGCTATAACTTTTGCGCAAACCAATCAATAAACGCTAATTGCGATTTTTTTTACGAAAAATATGTAGAAGAATATGTATCGGCCTAAACTGAGGAAAAAATATTTTTTTTTATATATTTTTGGGGATATTTATTATAGAAAAAAGTAAAAAATATTGCATTTTTTTCAAAATAGTCGCTCTGTTTTTGTTTATAGCGCAAAAAATAAAAACCGCAGAGATGATCAAATACCACCAAAAGAAAGCTCTATTTGTGGGAAAAAAAGGACGCCAATTTTGTTTGGGAGCCACGTCGCACGACCGCGCAATTGTCAGTTAAAGCGATGCAGCGCCGAATCTCAAAAAGTGCTCTGGTCTTTGGACAGCAATATGGTCCGGGGCTGAAGTGGTTAATTAACCCCTTTGTGCATTAGTGGCATCAGCACCCAGTCAAACACCATTGATAAAAGTCCCAATGTGATTAAAGCTAATCGCAGCTACCAATCCTCCCGGGATTTCGAGAAGCGCAGTGACATCAGCTGACGGAGTGACGCGATGACGTCACCACCCTTCTCGAATTCCCGGAAGGACAATTAGCTGCAAAAAAGCCAGTCGGCTTGTTTTGATCCTAAAGCGATTAAATGTTTTTCTGTTAAGTGCAATATTTTATACCCTAAAATTTAATTTTTAAAGATATTTATAGTATGGCGAGCAAGCCTTTTGTATTTTGGGGATGGGGGGCGCAGTTTGCCATCTTCGCCTTGGGCACCAAATGACCTTGTCCCGGCACTGGATCTGCATAAAGACCAAACTAAAGTTACACACTTGTGGGCTACCCAGTCCTGATACCCAACCAACAAGAGGCAGAGCCATAAAAACAATAACCATTTCTACCCTCTAAAAACATATTAATAAATTCCATTGACAAGTGTCTGCTCAGAGTCTTCACTAGTTTGTCAATAATCCTCATACCAATAATATCATCATAAATAGCATGTACCACTGTCATCGCTGGGGACTAAAGCTCGGTGGAGACTCAGAACAGACCCAGCAATCGGTCCCGTTCGTTTTCTTAATTAGTCAGAGAATACACTTTAAATAATAACTTGGGATGCTTTCCATCGTTACCCTTGCTAAAATTTACTAAACAAACAAAATACAAAATAAACAAAGATACTCCTCATTTCTTTGATGTGGTTGAGCCGCTTCTTGCAGTGCCTAGCGTGGTCTCATCCATTTTTTTTCACAAGAAAAATCCATCAAGCTTCTTTACAAACGACCTAGTCACCTGGTTGGGAAAAATGAAAAACAATTACCGTGTCAGGGTCCAGGAGAGGCTCCTGAACCCTGTGAAGTTCATGTTACAGTGATCGCACCCACCCCATCACCCGAGAATGAGAGTGACAGCTGATGGGAGTACGACCCTGGTTTTGGTTGACCTCCAAACAAACCTTATGACAACAACCCAGAACTCGGGACTGTGGTCGCTGCCTAACCTGTGCGTGGCTCACCGTTGCCTATAATCGCTTACCATCTCCTGTAATCGCTTACCATCTTCTGCATACCCATTGACAGGTTCTTACCAACTAAGATGGGAACCTACTTCACCAGACTGCTGCTTGCCGATTCAAATTCTATCAAAGAAAGACAGTCTTGGCACAAACTTGATTAGAATTAGAAAGATTAGTGTTATTAGTTCGGAGAACTGTGAGGCCGTGTACACACGGCAGAGAACCTCGACGGGCAGAACACATCGTTCCGCCCGTCGAGGTTCTCTGACGGCCGTCGAAATCGGCGACCCGCCCGTCGGGAATGGCAACCAGCCATTCATCCAGGCGGGCCGTCGAGCAAAAAGAGAGCGTGCTCTCTTTTCGCTCAACGGGATTCCCGACAGGCGGGGCGAGCCAAAAGCGTACACATGGCCGAGGTCCTCGCTGGAATGCGGCTTCCAGCGAGGTTCTCGCTGGTTTCCAGCGAGAACCTCGGCCGTGTGTACGCCGCCTCACTTTTACATTTTACCATCCCCCCCCTTTTTCTTCCTCATTACAGACTGGAGGAAGAAATGCGTGGTGAAGGAAAAAAAAAAACAATGAAATAGCCTATGATACTTTCACCTCCTTAGACCCGTAATCCATGTGTACAGCTGTCTACATACACCTGCTCTCTATGTACAAACACTTCCAGAAACTCCTTGGACCTGAAAAATACTCATAAGCAGAAATCATTACTCCATCCTTCATATTTATCCTGCAGAGAATGGCAAACAAAAATGACATTCCTGTAAATTGTCAATGACATTCTTTCAAAACCAATTCAAACAAAAACCCTCTGTAACCCTTAACCCATACTTTTCCCGTTCCCACAAAAATACAAAAGCCGCGACGCGTCGGAAGATCGCCGCGCTGAGTTCGAACATTCACATTACTACATACAAACATTCAAATACAAATGTGGGGGAGATATTCATAGTTTTCAAAACAAAAATGAATAAACAAAAACCAGCCGGAATTCTGCCTTCACTCTTTCCGCAATACAAGAAAATACAATGGAAAAATACGAGAACAGCGCGAGAGATTTGCATAGACCAGCTATACAAAGTTCTCCTGAGGCGCGTCTCACACCTCCATCCACACTCATCATTACAGATTTCTGAAGCCACATCTGATCTACATCCAAGGTATCTTTATTCCGAGGTCTCGCACCTCCAGCCAGAGTACCTTCCAAAGGGGTACACCTTACTGTACCCTCTGACCACCTATGCCATTCTTTAAGGCGTCTCATGTCCGGAGCCCCAAACCCAGACCTCATGTGCGGTGCAGCTGTCTGACTGGTGCACTGCATGGGCGGCACATCCCATGACGATTCAAATCGCTTTTTTTAGTGAGCTCTGCGTCCAGAGTACACTGCGCTTTATTTTCAGAGCGGTTATGATTTGCGCCTTTATCATCATAATCGATCACCTGCATTCCGATTATTCTACACGGCCTGAGCAGGGCATTAGCGTACTACTCCTACACATTTATGCTAATACAATCGCGCACAGGGTTTCCGATTTTTGTACGCGGCCTGACCTGTCTCGATATAAATCCTCCACTTCTCAAAACAATTTTATGGCTTCTTTCTACCTACGTCTACATGTTACAACAGTAATGGTGAAGCCCCCCTGTTTGCTCTCATACCCAAAACTGTATTTACAGTATAAAACTTCACAAAAACGACTGAAATTAAACTTTAAACACTCTTTCAAACGACAAAATATTTTCCGTTGTCCTTTTTAGGACACAAATCTCATTTCTCATCTTTCAGAAGACTTCAAAACTCCTCCCACTGACTTCCTGCTTATATATAAATGCTAAAAAAAGGCTTCCTGTTGTATGCTCAGCTCTTCAAACCCCAAATCTGGTTTATTTACATAATGACAGGAGGAGGGAGGGGAGGGGGAAGCCTATTTTCATTGCCTTGTTTCAGCACATCAAAAAACTCCATGGACCACATATATATCCCCTGGAAGTATTATACAGCAGTAAACAAAGCCAAAACTAAATCTCCTGCGTTTTTTTCTGTTAAAAACAAAACAATCTCCTCCCATCTGCAGAATAGGAGTTGATCCCCCTTGACCCAACCATATTCAAAAACAATGAATTCCCCCCCCCCTCCCCGGGGAAACTCCCAAACACAAAAACAACGCACACCGCTGTGCACAAAAACGCAGTCAAAACTAGTCCTACAATCCAAGAACGAAATTCTACACAAAAGTCTCCACTTCTACACTGCAAAGTCAGCCGGTAGGTTTAGTCAGATCCTGTATATATTGGCCCTAGCATGTGTCCGTAAGCGCTACTCAAAAGATAGCGCTTAAACTGCATCTCAAAATGGCCGACATCAAGTCAAGCAAAGGCTGGCGGCCATTTTACACAATTGAGCATGTCTGGCCTACACCAAAAGGTAGCTTTTTCAAGCAGTTACCTCAAACAATATTCAGACATACAAAGCGAACTTCCAGTCCATGACAAAATCATACATACACATACAATCAAATCCACAGACACACACATACACACATCCAATCCATTTCACAAACGCTCACAACCACACACGGTCACACACATATCCAATCAATTTCACATGTGCACACAATCACACACGGTCACCCACAGAATCACACACAAATCCAATAGATTTCACAAACGCACACAATCACACACAGTCATACTCAGTCACACACAGTCGCACACACATCCAATCGATTTCACATGTGCACACAATCATACAATCAAGCTTCAAGCATTATTTAAAAAAAGATGACAAATTTGTTCTTTTTGTAGAGCAGAGCCCCCCCACGCATCAGAACATAGGACTACTTTCCCCCATCTGAACCGATGCCCAGAGGGAGCCCAATCTACTCCTACAGTTCTGACTCGCCAGCTGACGTGGACAAATGGGCTTTATTCAGAGCACACCACCACTTTGCTTTGTGCTAAAAAAAAAAAGCACATTCCCCATCTTAATGAAATAATGCCATCTTTAAGCTAAAAGGTTCACTCACCGTGCATTCGGTCTGCCATACAAATCAAAGAGACCACAACAGCTTGTTCTCATCCATAGCTCCCAGACATAACTGCCTTGCCGATGCCCCTCACAGGCAGTTTTATTAACACAATAGGCTTCACAGACCACCTCTGATTGGAGGAGATCACATCATGTGACCATAGGAAGTGATGACACAGCATGTGACCTCCTATATGGGAAGTGATGTCACAGCATGTGGGCTCAATACAGCAAATGCACATATATAGGGAATGGCAGCACAGATAAACCCTTCCAACAGGGATTCAATACAGTAATACAACAATAACACAATAACAATACAATAACACAATATGATACAGAAATAATACTATAACTAATGAACACAGTTCCTGATAAGGGGAGCCTATATGCAGCTGTATGCTCATGCCACCATAGAGATGACAAAAGCACACATCCACCTAACCCATAGTGTGCCTGCAGAGTGGACGCATCGCACAGGCGAATATCTGTGCATCCCACAGGGGCCCTCGCGCTGGCGACACCCCCACTCTACAAACACCCTTCTCCGAATCAGGAAGTGCATCTCAACCAGCCTCAGACTGCCCCAATCAGTTCTAATTAGAGCGGGTTGGGGAAGTGTCAAGACTGGGTGCCAATATGACAATACATATTAAACACATCTTCAAATTTCCACCACAATACTGAAGTTATGTGCCCCATATTTATACATATTTGTATACCCCGATATTACAGAGGGGGCTTATCTTCAATGGCATTATTGCAAAGTGGTACATCCGAACTGCCACATCTTTCAGCAGGGAAGTGTTAAGTGTTACGCCACCTCGTTGATGGAGTGCTAAGTGTCAATGAGCTGTGTTAATACTGGGGCATGATCTTAAAATCGAGACAGGTTTTTTTTTTACATGAAAACTGTTCTTGCTACCTAAGTGGATATAAACCCTCACATGGGGTTAAGAAAGAAACAATGCAGAGCTGTGCTGTGAATAGACCAGCTCTCTGCTAATCTATTTCTATGCAGAAACACAAAATTCAGCCTGTTTTTTTCCCAGTTGACTGAGAACTTGTCATGCTGATAACAGAAGAACGGAGCAGGAGAAAGCCAGGGGACTTACGGCTTTGAAGAGAGATAAGGAAACACGACAGATACAGTATGTGTGCCCAGGTCATATTTTGTGAATCAGGTTTACATCCACTTTAATGTTAATAAAAAAATATCCTTTCTAGATAATTCTTCAGCCAGCTGTGACTTTCTATTAAAACTGACAAAAAAAAAATATCAAAAATAAATTAATGATATTGGGGGTGTTTTAAACACTGTTCGGAAAGTATATTTACACTTGAAGTTGCATTACTGTGTTAGGAGCTCATTTGACATTTATTGTACACTCGCTTTTTGTCAGTTTAATTATGGATTTGTCATATGTAAGTAAATAGATATGACTGTTTTAATATTTGTATTGCAGAATTAATTGCATTTTCTAACTATTGTTTTGTAGAGAAAAGCAAGAAATATATGAAGATGTTACAGATTTGAGCTCATTCAAGAAATCAAAATCAACCTCCTTACAACACGTTGTGATTTCAGAAACTAGCGGACAAGGTGTGTATGACGACCTCATCATAACTACAAAAAAACAAATAATAATTTTATTCTTGTAAACAAATTCAGTGCTGTCAGCTAAAGGGAATATTTATAAAGGGGAATGATCATTTGCTGATAATTTTGTGCTTATTTGCTACACTTTGGGCTGCCTTGTAGACATGTGCAGAACGGAAAAATTTGTTTGGTTTCAGATAGATTTGTTATGTTACTAATTTCGATATGGAATTAGTTTGCTTTCGGAGTTCGTTTTGTTTACTTTCATCTTCTTTAACCACTTGACCACTGGGCACTTAAACCCCCTTCCTAACCAGACCAATTTTCAGCTTTCGGTGCTCTCACAATTTGAATGACAATTACTCAGTCATACAACATTGTACCCATTTGAAATGTTTGTCCTTTTTTTCACACAAATAGAGCTTTCTTTTGGTGGTATTTGATCACCTCTGGGTTTTTTATTTTTTGCGCTATAAAAGAAAAACGACTGAAAATTCTGTAAAAAAAAAAAAAACTTGTTTCTGTCATATTAGCAGGTTATTTCTCACACACAGCATATGCATACCACAAATTACACCCCAAAACACATTCTGCTATTCCTCCCGAGTATGGCGATACCACATGTGTGAGACTTTTACACAGCGTGGTCACATACAGAGGCCCAACATGCAGGGAGCACCATCAGGCGTTCTGGGACACCCAGACCAATTCTGACATTCCTCTCCTACATGTAAAAATCATCATTCATTTTCTAGAAAATTACATAGAACCCCAAAACATTATATATGCTTTTTTAGCAAAGACCCTAGAGAATACAATGGCGGGCGTTACAACTTTTTATCTCGCATGGTATTTTCGCAGAAATATTTTGAACGCGTGTTTTTAATAAAAAAATATGACGTGCAGTCAGGACAATGGAGTTACCCGCCCGCCGTCATATGACGGTGGGCGGGTGACAAGTGGTTAAGTATATATATATATATATATATATATCAGCGGGTGGGCCTTAACGCAGAGAGGCTGCATTTATGTACCCTGTGCACTCCCGACACAGTTACCGGCGGGTAATGGAAAGTTTTCGATTGCTACTTTTAATCAGTAGCTTTCAAATCATGTGACTGCTGAGACAGCCAATCACAGCGGAATTACATCCTAAGCATTATTTATGCACACAAAATGGCCACATTAACCCTTTGGCACTGGCAGCTGTCGACCCTTTAAGAGGCTGCAAACGCCAGGAGGTGGGCATTTTAGTCATGTGACCACTGTAATTGGCTTTCACAATGATCATGTGACCGCTGTGACAGCCGATCATGGCGATCACATTACCTAAATGACCTCCTCCTGGTGTCTGCAAACTCCTAAAGGGCTGGGAGGCGCCAGTGCTAAGGGGTTAAAGGGTTGTAAACCCTCCTGTTTTTTTCACCTTCGTGCATCCTATGCATTTGGGTGAAAATACTTCTGGCAGTCACCGGCCCGTCAGCCCCCATTTTAATTACCTGAGCCCTGGAATATCCTACGGCGAGGACGTGCAGTCTCTCTGCCCGGGCTCTCGGCTCTTGATTGGATAGATTGATAGCAGTGCAGCCATTGGCTCCCGCTGCTGTCAATCAAATCCAATGATGCAGGTACCGGGGGGTGGGCCGAGTCTTTCATTCGGTGGCTATGGACCGGGAGAGCGCTTCTCCTAGGGGGGGTTATCTGATACGGGGAGGAGCTGCAAGAGCCACCAAGGGACCCCAGAAGATGGTGTTCGGGGTCACTGTATGCTAAACAAACTGCACAGTGGAGGTAAGTATGACATTGTTATTTTTTTAACAGAATCTTTAGTATTAATTTAACGTGGCCATTTTGTGTGCATATATAAAGGATGTAGGATATAATAAATATATATAAATATATATATATATATATATATATATATATATATATATATATAAAGGATTAGGATGTAATACTCACCTCTTTATCCCCACCATCCACTCCCACTCTCATCCTCTCATTAAGGGCAGCATTCTTTCTTGGGTAGATGACACCCAGCAGATGTGTGTTCGTTCTGACCCAATTAACAATTAGAACAAATATTTTTTTTTACAAAATGTTACTAGTGTATGGCCAGCATAACTCTTTGGACACAGACATGTGGCAGTCTTTGCCACCCTTCTGAAAAGCGATCTGTAGTGGAGGCAATATGTGACCTCCTCACCACCTGCAAAAGTTCGAACCACCACACCACAACCATGTACAATGCAAGCAGTTGGCAGGCGTTTGCACTTTGCCCCCAATAGCTGGAATAGGTCACATTCAGTTTTGGTGCTGACTGCCAAACAAAAAGGAGAGGTTTTATTGTTGCTGCGGCCATTGCATGTGTACAGCTCGGAGTGGCTGCATGTCCTTGTTTAGGTGGGCAGATAGGAGGTTGTAAAACCACATGCTTTTTCTGCTCCCAGACCACCTATGTTAATGAACCTCAAGTCTGCTGGCACATACAGTCCTGGACACACACTCCCTCTCTCATGTTCCTATTATGCACCCTTTCTCTGACAAAACTATGGTTCCCAGTGTCTCTAATCACATCTTCCTGGGCCAGTATTATGTTACAACACTATTCAGGGAATTAATTAAGCTTCCTGCACTATTTAAATGGCACTGGAAAGTTAGGAGTTGAATAAGCAGACTTTGGCCGCGTGCACACGATCAAATTTGTCTGCTGGAAACGGTCTGCCAGACCATCCCAGCAGACAGATTCGATCGTGTGTACGGGCGAGCCGACGGATTTGGCCAGAAGACAGATTTGAAAGCATGCTTTCAAATCTGTCGGCTGGGAACCCGTCCGCCCGACATGTCTGCTGGTTAGTACGCTAACCAACAGACATGTCTTCTCGCACACGCGTTGAATGGTTTCGACGCATGCGCGGAAGTGTTTTACTTCCTAGTGCGGTGACGTGGCGGTGACGTGGCAGCGTCAACGTCACCGCCAGGTCAGCACGCCGTCTGCCGGCGGGGATTTTGGTTTGAACGTGTGTGCACGATCAAACTAATACGTCCCCAGCAGACAGATTTGTTCAAATCTACTGTCCGACCGATTTTCACGTCATAGGCATTTACGCCGACGTATCTTATGGAGTTTATGCGACGTAATTCTGAGCATGCGTGCGCATGCCCAGTTCGACCGCCCATTCATTTACATGGGGTCACGCTTAAATTAAAAAGATGACGCCCACCTCCTTCCTACTTTGAATTAGGCGGGCTTACGCCGGCCAATTTACGATACGCCGCCGCAACTTACGGAGCAAGTGCTTTAAGAATACAGCACTTGCCCCTCTAAGTTGCGGCGGCATAGCATATATTCGATACGCTACGCCCCCCTAAAGATACGCTAAGCTACCTGAATCTGGCCCAATGTTTATACCTATTTAACACAGCGAATGCAGCAGTTATCCATAAAGAAAACTGTTGCAGATTCTTGCCAGGTTGTATGGTGTGTGAGCTGAAAGTAGCTGTATAGCTTTCATCCATCTCTCTGCCCCTACAGTGATCACACTACACGAGCAGAGAGAGCCTGCACGGTTAACTAACTCCTCCTCTGGCAAAACTTTTTTTAACTGTTTGGGTAATCTCCCTTGAAAAAAACCCTGGCAAATTCAGGTCATCTCCAGCTTTTATTAATCACATTGAGATCTTAAAGTAGTGTAGCGCTCACCCCCGAAGGAGCCGTTGGTAATTGATTGGGCCTGTATCTGCTTTAACACCCCCTAATAGTTTGGTCTAACTCCCCTTGATACAGCTGTGGTGCAAATGCTGGTGTGAAGGTCAATAATAAGAGATAGGTAAATAAACACAGATTACATTCACTTTACCTGTGTTGTCACCCGGGGATACACTGTTGCACCTGCTCGGAGAATTAACAAGCCTCACAACAGATTGTGTTAAAGCAAAAAGGTAACTTTACTAGAACAAGTTTTATAGTTAAACATGAAATCACAAATGGTATACAGTAATGAGTCAAGAGGTTATAGGTGGCAATCGCCTGTGAGCCACCTGTATTGCTTCAGCAGGGGTGTCTCCAAGTGGGACTAATGCTCAGGCAACAAACTCAGCACTGGGCATTTTCCCACTTCCAGCACACCATGTAGACACTATGAAACTCACTGTGCGGCACACTGTATTTAGCAAGAATTATACATCACAGTATAATGAACTCAATATCCCCCACCTTATAGTCTCTAGTAAGTGGTAACAGCGCTGCAAGGCCTTGCGATAAGAATACAGTATAGTCTCTGGTCTTCTTTCTTCTGCTAGCGACTGTGAAACAAAGATTGTAATCCAAAGGGTTCTCTGATCAATAAGCAATGTAGAACAACATAGAACTGTAGTTTAAATTGTGGAAAGTATCTGTACACTACCTCCTAGAAATGCACCTCCAGTGCAGTGGTAGTCACCAAACAATCAAATCAGGCTTGAGGCCTATGCACATGTGACTCTATGGAACTGAATTGTTCCGTGGAACTACCGGTCCCAGCAACACTATGCAATCAGTCTAAGTGTGTGAAAGGCAGTACAAAGTTCTGGGCATCAGCCCTCTCACCACACGATGTCTGGATAGATGGATGCCTCCGCTCCACAGGATCTCAGTCTGTTGCACAAATGACCAGGAGCTCTCGTTACCTCCTCAAGGGCCGCTAGTCTGTCACGCTGCTCTTTTTCACAGACGACCAGGAGCTCTCGTTACCTCCTCAAGGGTCGCTATTCTGTCACACTGCTATTCCAGCATGCTGTGATTTAAAGTGGAATCAAAGACTGCTGTTCTGCTCCTCACGATGTAGGCCAGAGCTCTATGGAACACATACAGAGCTCTCCTGGCAGGCCATCTGCCTCAGGAACAAGAGACCTAAAATGACCACCACAAGGCTTTTTATCTCCTTCCCAGCATGCACTTCAGCCCCGAGTGTTCATGAGTAGGCTCTGCCTCAGGAACAAGAGACCTAAAATGGCTACCACAAGGCTTTTTATCTCCTTCCCAGCATGCACTTCAGCCCCGAGTGTTCATGGGTAGACTATTTGCATAATCCCTCATCACAACAAAACCATAACTTTTGGCCACTAGATGGTGTCAAATACCAATTTATAGAATTAGTCATGAAATTACACAATATTAGCACAAGATTTAGAGGCAAAAATGCCCCGCTACAGTAGCATGTGGTGAATCCATTTTGTGCATTGGTAGCGAGTGTTTGAGAAGAGTTTAGGTTTATTTGGAACAGTTGTTCTCTGTTTAACAGAGGATGTGTTTGTGAGCAGCAGTTGGCTGCAGGCTTCTGAATGCTCAGGGGAGAAATTTCTGATGTGTATTTTCCCTATGTCTAGGTCTATTTTCCCACAAATCCAGTGACTATACTCTCACTGTAGGACTGGTAGGTTTGGGGTACAGCCCCAGCCAAAAAAATGTCTTCCAGTTGATGTGTTATCTGAAGCTCCTTAGTCAGGCAAACAGGTATCTTACCATGCCTAAGTGTTAGAACTTGAACTATATTGACATGCTATAATATGCCACATACAAAAACATACTTACTTTTCATTTAAGATCTTCACAGAAAATTGGATAGGCTAGCTTCCTCACCTAATTAATAATATATTGCATTCACATAGATAATTACAACCACAACTAATTTGAGAGATTATAATACGTTTTGTAAATCCTGTTTATATGCAAGTCTTCCTGTTTTTGCATTAGGATTAAATCACTAAGCAAAAAAAATGTATATTGTAAATTGTCTTGGTGACCAGTCTCCGCTGTTATGTCTATGGAACCCAGGACCCCACAGTATGATTCTAACCTTTCTATTCTAATTATCATTCTTCACATGAATTCCCCCCGTGCCTACTAACTCTGAGTCAACAAATATGACTAAATAGCTCTTCTTAGTTTTTCCACTTTTCACATCATCCCTAAATTGTTATCAGTATTTATTTATGCAAAAATAAAGATGACTATCATCTTTCTATCCATGTTTTTTGGACCTCAACTTGACAAAGGTGGAAATAAAATTGATATCAGCAATATCTCCTATGCCACGTACACACAAAGAAAACCGTGGATTTTTTCAGACTGAATTTTGGCTCAAACCTGTGTTGTATACACACGGTCACACAAAATTCCGACTGTCAAGAACGCGGTGACATATAACACTAAAACAAGCCGAGAAAAATTAAGTTCAGTGCTTCCGAGGATGCGTCGACTTGATTCCGAGCATGTGTTTTTTTTGCGCATCGGAACTGCATACAGACGATCGGAATTTCCAATAAGAATTTTTCTTGTCGGAAAAATTGAGAACCAGCTCTCAAATTTTTGCTGTCAGAAATTCCGACAGAAAAGTCAGATGGAGCCTACACAAGGTCGGAATTTCCGACCAAAAGCTCACATCGAACTTTTCTTGTCGGAAATTCCGACCATGTGTACGTGGCATTAGAGACTCTTATGGCCTGTACACATGATTGGTTCGTCTGATGAAAATAAACCGATGGATTTTTTCATCAGATATCCGATGAAGCTGACTTTCATTAGTCTTGCCTACACACCATCGGTTAAAAATCTCATCGTGTCCAACGCGGTGACGTAAAACACAACGACGTGCAGAGAAAAATGAAGTTTAATGCTTCCGAGCATGCGTCGACTTGATTCTGAGCATGCATGGATTTTTGACCGATAGATTTCCCCACAGATGATCGTTTTTTTAACCATAGGGAAAATTTCAAACAGGTTCTATTTTTTTTCACCGATGGGGAAAAAAACTGATGGGGCCCACACACAATCGGTTTGTCTGATAAAAACGGTCCATCAGTCCGTTTTCATCAGATGAACCGATCGTGTGTACAGGGCATTAGAGACATAAACTGATCTGCATAAACACACTTCTTTATCTCCCTCTTTCTCATGCATCTCTTTTTGCTTAAGAAGATGCTTTACTTTTAACAAGTGACCCTTAAATGTCATAGTGACTGTGAAAGGCCCTGTCCAGTTTGTGTTCAACAAAGATTTAGGAATCCCATGATCATCGTGCCCCGAGCCCTGGGATCTGTTGTGTGCCTGCTGTCAAAGTGCTGTGGGCAGTCTACAAGTGGTTAACATCTGCACTTGCAGTTATAGAAATTTTCTTGCTTGCTTCTTCTAGTTGTTCTCTAAGTTATGCCTTCTCAGCATTTTACCTTAGTTCTTTCTACTCAGCAATTTCTCGCATTCTCAGCAACAGGCTCAAAACATTCTCCATTCTTGCTTTCTTTCCTTTTTTTTAAAGAATCATAAATTGATGGGTTAAAGCATTGTCTGCATACATTTTGAAGTTAGCAGAGGCATACTTCTTAAGGAAATCTCCAACTATTTTCATTGCATGTCAGACAACTTTCATTGTGTTAGTAATTAGCATAACAATCACACAATAGCAGCTGCTGACAATACTATTGGCACAACACAGAAAAACACTTAAAGCTGTTCCAAAGTCAAAATTGGACTATATAGTACATCAAGGTATCACACGCACGCAAGCTTAATTCTAACTATTCTTAAAAACATTCTCTGTCCCCTCTCCTTCATATTCTGCATAGATATGTGTACTTATCTATTTTTAATCCAGTCCAGTCACATGTAGCTCTGCTCCCCTGTGTCACTGAGCAGCTGCTGCAGAGAAGAGGAAGGAGAGCTGACAATGGCAATGATAGCCAAAGATCTTTGGCCTGAGAGATCTTCTGTTGGTACAGAAAGCTATTTCACTTTTTTGTGAAAAAAACAAACAATAATTTTTTCAACATTCTTATCAAAGATGTCTTTTAGATCGACGGTGTATATAAATAAACAAAGTGTGATCAGTCCTTACTGCCATAAAAAAGGAACCACTACACATGCCTAAAACATATGCAAAAAACAAACAAACTACTAAAACACATATACATTAGCCAAAGATAAGGAAATGTTATGCTTAACAAATATGATTGTGCATTCACTGATGGGGCATTTTGCAGAAAATTCAGTTCCACCCAAGCTTGGGCTCAGAGTTCATGAACCCGAACAAATCTTGTTTACAGCAGAGGTGTACCGCATGCTTTCAGCTCTGTGTCTCTTGTAGATGTCTGGTTTAGACTTCTTTAGCTCTCAAAACAAAATTGATTAGGATTTAGGTTCTGCACAGAACTTTCCAGGGTCATGTTTTTGGTGTGCCAAATGAAACACTGTTGCGTCTAATTTTGTTCCTTCCTGAATTAAAGGGTCACTAAAGGAAAAAATTTGTTTTGCTGAAATGACTGTTTACAGGGTATAGAGACATAAAAGTTAACTGATTCCTTTTAAAAATGATTACAAATAGATAAAAAACAATCATATAATGTGCCTGCAGTTTAGTTTCACTTTTAAACTGCTTTCATGTTTCTGTGAAGTAGAGAGACACACAGAACAAAAACAAACAAATCCAGGGCAGTGTTTTGTTTTTAAAATGAATCTGATTGGTTCTGAGGAGTTTTAGACACCCAGTAATGACAGCTTGGACCACAGTGAGTTCTCTCAATGATGCCAGCCGACAGAGGTTGTTGTCATGTATAAGCTAAATACTGTAGATATAACATTTCATAGCTGTACTGAAATATATGGGAAATATTGCACAGCCCAATAAGTGGTGAAATGTTTAAAAGCTCTGCAAAATGTCCGCCCATGCTTCTTAACCTCCCTGGTGGTATGATTATGTCAGATTTTAGGTGCAGATTTTAGGTGCTGAAAGCGGTACCATTATTTTGCATGGAAATTTGGCGTTTTGTATTATAGGCCTGTAATTCTTAGGAATTACTCACTTAAATCTGTCCAAACAAGAGTCTAGTAGACATCTCGGGTATGATAAAGTTTGAAAAACAAAATCATAAATTATAATATAAATAACTATAAATAATTGTAACAAATAATAATAACAATTATAATAAAAAGTATTCAATAATGTAATCAAATCAAAAACACAGAAATTTGCTCAGTTGCAGAATTGTCGCTGTCATTACTTTTTTTTTTTTTTTGATGACGAATTTACCCACAAATTGCGATCGCTATATTCTGCAAGTGATTATAATTTATTATCGCTGTTTTCTATCTGGTCTAAAATCACTTTTGACATAAAGGGACACTTTTGGTTGCTATGGACAATCTCCAGTTTCCAGCAAGAAAGAAAAATTTGTATTATATAAAAGTACATGCAGGACACTTGGCAGACCGCTAGGGACAAAGTGTGTGTGTATTTTGTGTATTTTTTTCATATAGTACTGTAATCTATAAGATTACAGTATACTGTATGTACTGTGTTTATTTACTTTTTTGAATTTGGCGCCGATCTTCGCCCCAGTGCGTCGTAACGTCGCAGGGAACGGAGCTCGGCGGCACACAGGCGCTGTGTGAATGGAGCAAGGACACCGCTCGATCACACAGCGGTAGAGGCATTGCAGGATCCAGGGACAAGGTAAGCAATTCCCTGCCTGTGGACACTGCGAGGCGATCCCGAGTCTGGCTCGGAGTTATCGCTTTTGGTTCTGAAATTCCATCCCGAGCCAGGAATACCGCCAGCGGGGTTAAAGGCATATTTTCTTGTTGTCATTTTTTCAAATGACAATTTATTTATTTTTAGTGTAAAAATGTATAAAATAAATAAAAATAAATAAGAAAACTAAAAAACTAACTTTTTTAAAGCGCCCCATCCCGACGAGCTTGCGCGCAGAAGCGAACGCATACGTGAGTAGAGCCCGCATATGAAAACGGTGTTCAAACCACACAAGTGAGGTATTACCGTGATCATTAGAGCAAGAGCAATAATTCTAGCCCTGGACCTCCTCTGTAACTCAAAATATACAACCTACAGAATTTTTTAAACGTCACCTATGGAGATTTTTAAGGGTAAAAGTTTGACGCCATTCCATGAGCGGGCGCAATTTTAAAGCATGACATGTTGGGTATCATTTTACTCGGCGTAACATTATCTTTCACAATATAAAAAAAATTGCATTAACTATACTGTTGTCTTATTTTTTAATTCAAAAAAGTGAATTTTTTCCAAAAAAAGTGCGCTTGTAAGACCGCTGCGCAAATACGGTCTGACAAAAAGTATTGCAATGACCGCCATTTTATTCTCTAGGGTGTTAGAAAAAATAAATATATAATGTTTGAGGGTTTTAAGTAATTTTCTACAAAAAAATAACTGTTTTAATCTTGTAAACACCTGAAAAACAGACAAGGTCCTTAAGTGGTTAAGCTGTCCAGCCCAGATCTTCTCTTCCTTTGCCTGGTCAACATCACAAAGACTATATCCTTCATGCCCGTTAAAGACTTGCTTGGCTGACGTCCTTTCTGGTTCCAGATCCCGCTTGCTGTTCCACTACGCTAAATCTCTGGTTTCCTGACTTCCAGGCTTGTCTGACTATCTGTTCCGGTTACCGAACTTTGGCTATGTTTTGACTGTTCTATTTACTTTTACTATTATTAAGCAAGCGTGATTTAACTGTACTTCTGTCTCGGTCTGATTCATAGTTTCTGACTCAAAGCTTAGCTGAACAAGCTGAAGTTCGAAACAAATTTGGCTCGATTTTGCACTCTCCAGTTTTAGTAAATAAACCCAAGTTTATTATAAGTGAGAAGGTCATGTCAGCCATGGTAACGTCTCTATTTGTTTCAGTATAAGTGTCTTCTAGAATTAAATCAAGTTCAGGTTTGCCAAATTAGAGTCTATTGAAGAGCTTATGCTATGGTTTTGATAATCTTTTTGGTCTTGTGTACCAAGGATTGTTGATACTGGGAATATCTACCTTGGCGGATGGAATTATTTTCCCTCATGAGAGCAAATTGGACCATGCTTGGCCCCATTCACACTTCACGGAGCAGGACCATGCATTCCCACTTATGTTTTTTATGAGCATTTGGCACATTTCCTTGGGTTGCGCATAAGACAGGCTATTTATTTAAATGGGCCAAAGAAGCTGCTGCACCTTTTGGCATGGAGCATCTGTCTTTTTTTTAAGCACAACTTTTGGTGTCTTTGTAGCGCATTTGTCACTTGGTAAAACATGAGACTGCTTGGGGTGCCATTAAGAATTGATCCAACACAAATGCCCATTGCTGCCGTTGAACAAGCCCAACGCAGTTCTATGAAGCAACTCCAGAACCACGTCACTGCCATGTGCCATGTGGGAATATTGAATATTATTAGGCTATTTCCTTTTCTAGGTTGAATGTTATTCATTCATAAAAATAGAATGAATCAGGAAAATACTGTATTATGGCCACTTGTATAAATACTTATTTACTATGATGGTCAGCTTCCTCTAATGATCATAATGTGGTATTTTTCTGAGTCACTTTATTCTGTATGAAATAATTTGACATGGAGAGCATACAGCCTAGATCTATTTAATTTTGTTCTTAAAGTGATATTAAAGGCAATTTAAAAAAATACAAATAAAATAACAAGCATTACTTACCTGCTCTATGTCATGGTTTTGCACAGAGCAGCCATGATCCTCCTCTGTTTTTTTCTGGCGCTCCTGGCTACTCCTTCCTGCCAAGTGCCCACAGAGCAGCTTGCTCTGGGGGCACCCAAGCAGACTTGCTCTCAAGCTGCTTCTCTGCATATCCAGTCACACACAGAGCCATGACTTGGCTCCAACCCCTCTCTCTCCTCATTGGCTTACTGACTTTGATTGAGTAGGGAGAATCCCTGGAGAGCCAAGGCTCTCGTGCAAATCGCTGGATCATGACGGGCTCAGGTAAGTATTGGGGGGGGGGGCTGCTGCACACAAGTTATTTACCTTTATGCATAGAATCATGGAAAAAACCTTGAGCCTTTACACCCACTTTAATTGCACGGGGCAAATGTACATGCAGTTTCACAGGCAGTACCGATTCCAATTTACTTAACAAAAATTGTCATTTCGGGTTTCTGACAATAAGCCATTCTCTTGACCTCTCTATTTTTATTTTCTCACTAGCTGAGCAACAATGAGAACTGGTTCACAACAATAACACACATATTTTAGTCTATTGAGACACATTGCATTAAGCATACTATACAAAATAAATTGCCTGTAACCCACCGTAATGCACCAATACAAGTTTGGGTGTTATTCATACTGAAAGGCACCTCAAAGCACTAACACATGGACAGTGGATTTTCTTGCTTTGCAGCAATGCATACGTTATCAGAGCCAGTCTATTAATCATCTAGAATCATCTCAGAGATGTGTACATGCCAAGGCTCACTATAGAATCATGGATTAAAATATCTGATGCATACAGTAAATTAAAGTTTCCAATTTTCTAAAATGCATTAAAGCATTAGATGGCAAACACATTGATATTAAAATGCTGTCATGATGTGGCTCTAAAATGTTTTTTAAATGTTTTCTTGACAATTTTAATGACAATAGTGCATGTAAGCATTTATGATAGTAAAGACCTAGAGTACTTTAGTGTATAAAATGAAATGTACTAGCAGGAAGGCTTTTATTGCAAAAGCAACTGCATCTATCTTCGGCATTAAATGCAGTACACTGACCTGCGAGTGAATAGCTCAGTGTACAATCTCGGGATGCCTTGGATAGCAGGTTGAATTAACTCCCAAGCTCATGCATGAGAGTTACATTATACAACCATTTCAGATTTCCAAATATGCTGAATCCAGAAGATTAGTGAGCGAAAATATCAGCGGCAACTAAGGCCGCGTACACACGATCGGTCAAAACCGCTGAAAACGGACTGAGGGTCATCGGTCCAAATCGATCGTGCGTGGGCCCCATCGGTCAGTTATCCTTCGGTCAAAAAAAAGAGAACTTGCTTTAAAATTTAACCGATGGACGCCTAACCGATAGGTCAAAACCGATCGTTAGTATGCAAAAGCATCGGTTAAAAAGCCGCGCATGCTCAGAATCAAGGCGACGCATGCTTGGAAGCATTGACCTTCAGTTTTTTTAGCACGTCGTTGTGTTTTACGTCACCGCGTTCTGATACGATCGTTTTTTTAACCGATGGTGTATAGGCACATCAGACCATCAGTCAGCTTCATCGGTTAACCGATGAAAACGTTCCTTCGGACCGTTCTCATCGGACGGACTGATCGTGGAGAGGAGGCAACTGTAGTTGCACTTTAATTATTTAATCAATTAAGGCATCGACTTGGTCTACATAGTTGTCAGTAGCTCTAAAGGTGATTGTACAATTAGAATTTAACATGTGTGGGGAGCTGAATCCTAAAAAAATTATATTGTACCAACATGTTTGAAAGTCCCATAACAAGTGCTAGCTGCATTATCTTCATTCGTTGGCACTGTGTTAGCTGTTTGGATTCAGTATTGTACCTGTATCTAATTGTTTTATAAACTTCTAAAATGTAAATCAAAACAGAAACATATCATACTATGTGTAGCGGCCTGCTACTTTCTGGCCGGCGCTGCTTTAAATTTAGGGAGTAGTCTGAGAGTTAGTTGACTCAGACTGTATGTTTTTCACTAAATTTGGACTCTGTTCCAGCCATGGCTGTCTCAGGGATGTATTTAGGTTTTGTGCTGCCCTAGGCCTGACTAAACTCATGCACCCCTAATTTAAATATGACCCACCCCTTCCTGTCAAGGCCACACCCCTTGCTTTTAAAGACCTGCCCTTCCCTTACCTTACCCTTACGCTATCCAAAATTAAATAGAAAAAAGTGTTCCTATAGTTCTACTTTAGGCACAAAATTCTGATAATTTTATGGAGAGGCCTAAAAAGATATAACAATGCCAATGGTACAGCAGAAAACATAGCACAGTGAGGAAGGTTTGTGGTCCAGGATGATAGGACAGTCAAAATTAGAAGCTCCACTCCCCCCCTACAGTTGCGGAATGCTTGCCTCTCTGCCCAGTCCGCCCCATAAGACTGGCGCTACACTAACAGTGCTACACTAATAGTGCAAGCCGGCGGAGACTATTTCCGTACTGCCCCCCTGCAACGTGCTGCCCTAGGCCTGGGCCTTGTTGGCCTAGGCCAGGATACAGCTCTAGCTGTACTGTAAGTGACCACTATTGTTTGCCTGGAGTGATACGACACCCCAGACAAGGGTGGCAGCAGTCAGGTCAAGGTGTTTTGGGTGTTCCCCTTCAGCAGCCAATCACAGGGAGTTGATCATCCCGCTGAGCATGCTGGGGAGGAGTACTAAAGGGACAGACGTCATTAGTTCGGAGTCGTTGTCGCCGATCCTGGCCCACCACCCCCCGTGTGTGGCCCTCCTGGCCGGGGTGTGTGCTCAAGTGTTCCTGGCTCCGGGACCACGTAGGTCTGGGGTTGTGATCTACTAAGTAGGCACGGTAGTCAGACTGGGTCTACGTTTGCAGAGTGGTCCTGTGCTGTCTGTCCTAAGGGAGGAAGCCACTCGATGAAGAACCTGTCTTGGAGAGCACCAAGCAAGACGCTGGTATCTCAGGAGAGGCCTTGAACTTCATCGAAGGACGCACTATTACTGAAAGGCTGAGTGATGGTCGCCTGTCAGTTCTGAGTTCACAAGAATTTATTTAAGAGAGATCTGGGTGCTTAATCCTGTGCTGAGAGGATTCTGGACACATCTCTATCTTTGGGAAGGTCTGTGGCAGAGACTTTACTAAAGTTTCCGTGTGACATCCTGGCTGCTAGGTTAGTGAGAGAGGCCTATACAGGTGCACAATACCCGCTCTGGCTAGAGTGGCGACGAGAGCTACGTTGCTGGAAGCAAGAGTGTTTCCGAACAAAAGTTATACACCTGAACCTATTACCTATTACCCTTCCACCTCTTCAACTACTACTTTTATTCTTCTACCACGTCGGATAAATAAAGCAAAGACAAAAAAGCCTAAGGCATAATTCACACTAGTGCGGTGCGAATTTCAACTCTCTTATCTCTGCAGAGAGATAAGAGAACTGTTTAGCAGATCATGTCAGTTTTAGCTGCGAATTTGGAGACCTAGGAGAGGGGAGGGGGAGGGGGAAGTGTATTGAGGTAAATGAGAGAAATCCTGAAGAGAAATGAACACATCTGCGAATCAGATGCGTGCCCATAGAAGATAATGGGTCTGAATTCGCACCTGAGCCGCACTGCAATGCCTAGAAAATGCACACTTTTTTGGGCAATGCGCAGTGCGAATGCATCGCACATATGTAACTCAGCCTCATTGAAATCAATGTATTTTATAGTGTTATGCGAATTGGATGTGGTTTAAGTCGCAACCAATTTGCATAGGTGTGAACCTGGCCTAAAGTGTGGACATTGAATTTTTCTCAACTCTCATCTGATACCCTAGACGGCGAAGGAATAGAGGTAACATGCCACCCAAAACAAACCAGTAGCTCCTTTGGGGGTAGTGCTACACATGTATATACAAAAAAATCATACAGGTGCAGAAGTGGACTCGTCAGACTGGCACAGAGCCAATTTAAATATATGCATCTGATGGAAACTGATAGCAGAAACAATTATTCTTTCCTCCAGATAGATGGTGACATCAAATGCAAAAAACCTCAGAAACAGTGCATGGATAGATAAACACCTCCACCTTTCAATCACACCGCCCCTTACCAGAGGGGAAGATCCCAACTAGAGATCTTCTGACAGCAGATGGCTTAATCCCCAGCCAGGGGTTAACGTGGCAGGATATCCAAAAGCCGAGACTTCTCCAACAGTGGACCGATAATCCGTGTTGAAATAAAACCAATATGGAGAAGAAAAAAAGCTACATAGTGTGAACCCATATAACTTGTTTAATAAAAAATTTAAAATCACACTTACAGGAAAGTAGATAAAATTTGCATGTGAAAATATAGCCGGCCGGCTAGCACACCCGTTCACTCCGGGACACAGTTTGCGGTTTAGAAGGACGTCAGCACGCCGCTACCCTACGCCGTTTCGTCTCAAAAAGACTTCAGTTTCATGTAGAAACTGAAATTTTAAGTTCTACTAAATAAGTTGTATATTTTGTAAAATAAAATTAGATGTTATTTTTAACCACAGGAAAAGGTATATTTAAATTAGGAAATTGGAAAGGGATTTGAAAATTTCAGAAGAGGATACCCTTAAAAGATCAATATTTACTCATAAATTGTATATATGGCTTGCATCACCCAGGAAAATAAATGCTAAGTTGTTTAATTGCTGGTTTAATACCTTATAGGCTAAACCAGATGTCTACCTTGAACTCAAAGGTATGTTGAAAATGTGCAGTAGAGGAAGGTACTTATTTGCATACATGGTGGAATCATCCATTAATTAAACAATTCTGGAAGGGAGTTGCATAGATATTAAACAAAGTAACTGTAGCGCTACCCCATACAGGAGCCGCTGATTAGATTAGGATTGGCGGATTAAGTTACCTCTGTGTGGTGTCTAGGGGTAGAGGTAGTGAGCAAAGCAGTAACGAATGTTCAACCTGTAGCTGAAGTTTTCTGAATGTTTTATTTTCCTGGTCCAACACGACCAACACATCAACTTGAGGTAGATAGGAAAAGGTTGATGAAAGTAGAGTAACTTTGCAGAGTCAGGCTTGGATAGAGAAAGCAGTCCTGCTTTCGGTAATTAAGTCAATCCGTCGCCACTCCAGCTGGAGTGGGTGCAGTGCACCTGGTCAGGCCTCTCACACAGACCTGGCAGCCAGAGTGTCACTGAGAAAGCTGAGAAGGAACAAGTTGCTGCCACTACTTGGCTCTAGAAGATTAGTAGAGGCCTCTGCCACAGGTCCGGTACTTAAGAGCAATAGAGCATATCCTCTCAATCCTGTCCTCTTGAGATGCGGAACCCCAGTAAGTCACTGAGTTTCCTCAGTCACTTCAGTGTCTCTGAGCCATGAGGGCCCAGAGTCGAGAACTCCACGTGGCACGGGCCCCGGCCAGGTAGGCCATAGTGGTGGGGCCTGTGATGTGCGCACACCCTGAAGGTGGGTGCCGCACCTGGAACCAGGAACCCACGAAGAACACCAAAAAATGGCGTCTGCCACAGATATACCCACCCCTAGCATGCCCCACGAGGGAAACGCTCCTCCAATTGGCTGCCTGAACCCCTCTGGCACCACCTGCCGCCCAGAGAGCGCAGAATGACCCACAGGACAATTCAAGGCTGACAGCCGCCGGACCTGAACAAATCAACCTGAGTGAGAGCAAGTAAGTCTCTCACCCTACTATCTTTAGCGTAGCACCCTTTCTGAAAGTAAGAAAGCGCTACATAACATTGATAAACCTTGAGTGGACCCTCATTGATATTTTTTTAGTGGAGATGTGGTTTTTGATGAGGATGTAGAAAATGAGTGCTGAACAATAGGATATATAAGAGGCTTTAGATATACATAAGGCATTTGATTCAGTCTCCTGGCCTTACCTGCAATACTTTCTGAGGCTTTGGTCACAACTTTTTACAGTGAATTTCCTTGTTGTATGATCATCCCCAGGCATATGTTAGGTATGCAGGCAATAGGTCAGAATATTTTTACGATAGCCAGTGGGACAGGGTAAGATTGTCCCCTTTTCCGCTTGCCCTTCTCCTTGACAATAGAAACCTAAACATCTTATCCAAAACAGCCCAAATGTCCATGAAGTTGAAGTGGTGGGTACCCAACATATTGGTTGAACTAGATGGACCTGTGTCTTTTTTCAGCCAGACCAGGGCTTTTTTTCTCAGAGAATAGGTGCAGGAACTCCCTCCTTCTGAGTCACCTTTTGTGTCTACCCCCTACCCACCTGCAAGCACCATTCACTGGTTTCACCTCCTACCAACCTCCAAGCACCATTCCTTTTCTCCACCCCTTACCCACCTCGGAGCACTGTTCCTTGGTTCCACCCCTACCCACCTCTGAGCACTATTACTTGGTTCCATCTACGAGCACTATTCCTTGGTTCCACCCCCTACCCACCTCCGAGCACCATTCCTTGTGCCACCCCCTGTCCACCGCCAAGCACCATTCCCTGTGCCACCCCCCATTTCCACCTCCGAGCACCATTACTTTTCTCCCTACCCTACCCACCTCCGAGCACCATTCCTTGGTTCCACTCCCTACCCACCTCCGAGCACCGTTCCTTGATTCCACCCCCTACCCACCTCCGAGCACTATTACATACATTCAGAGCTGGAGGTGCCAGAACTGTGTTCCCCCGCTTTCCTGCTGAAAAAAAGCCCTAAACAAGACTAACTATGTAACTATATAAACTCTGTATGTTTGAGCACAATGTCCCTACTATTTCTTACCTCTACACTTCTCTCTACCCCCAACCTAATGAATCTTATGGATCTGACCACAGTATGAAATACCTGGAAATCAAAATTTCCTTGATTTTCTTTTCTTAAATAAAATAAAAAACATGTCTATACTTACCTGCTCTGTGCAATGTTTTTCCACCGAGCAGCCGCGATTCTTTTCTTCTAGGTTCCCTGCCGGCACGCCAGGATTTCAGTGGGTGCCCCCTACTACCCTGTGTAGTATTTTAAATTGAAAGATCTCTAGCCGTCACCAATGGTTGATCCCACATATCATCCCAATCCTGCCACCCGAAATCTGTCACCAGTGCACTCCATGTATCCCTGCAGTTGTTGAGCATTTTCAGCCAGTCCACAAATAATTCTTTGTAAACCTCCGACAATGGTTTTTGTAAATATTCATTACCCAGCATGTTCTCTAAGGGGGAGAGACCCAGTTCCAGCGTATCTGAGCTGAACTGCTTCAGGAACTTGTGTCTCAACTGAAGGTATCGGAATATATACCAGTTAGGATGATTGTATTTGTCCTCAAGTTGGTCAAAGGTAAATAGTTTATTCCCCCCCACTATATGTTTGAGTTGTTTAATGCCAACACTGGCCCATATTATTGGGTCAGGGATGTCACCAAAGTGGGGTAATCTAGGGTTGAACCAAAGGGGAGTATCTTGTGACCAACCCCCATCCGCAGACTTCGTCAACGTCTGTGCCCTGTCCCATGCGTCTATAGTGACCTGTATCAAGCCAGTTAAAGACAGAGAAGCCTGAGGTCCCCTGTGCACCAGGCAAAACAGACTCTCATAGGATCCCCAATCAGGGACAATGGGAGATGTCTCCAATAGGGATGAGCTTCGTGTTTTTTTTTTTTAAATATGTCTTTATTGAAAGAGTTGCAGAACATGGTATGGCAAAAAAAAAACAGAACATATGAGAATGTTTTAAGGACGTTAAGCATAGAAAGCAGGAATGGAGGGATCATACAGAAAGAAAAACAAAAACAAAAATGTACGCAGGAGTCCAATAGAGTTGATACTGTACTCCGACCAAGTGGAGGGGGGGGAGACTGCGCACCCCACATGACATGGGGGGGAGCTCCGTAAGGCACGTCCAAAATATAAGAGGGGGAGGAAGGAGGGGGAGGAAGGAGGGGGGGGAGGAGGGGGGGTGGGGTGGGACATCAGTCCCGCGGGGGATCCAGGTAGAAAAAGGACATCTTCTCAAAGTTCAACCTCTCCGTGGGGGTGAGAGTGTACAGCATGAAAGGTTGCCATATATGATAGAAGCGAGTTTTGCTCCGTTCATGGGTCAGATCCGTGTTGAGCTTGTCCTTGTATAGTAACTGCGAGCTTCGTGTTTGATACGAACGTATGTTCGACTCGAACATCGTTTGTTCGTACGTTCGACGAAATTCGAACAAAACGGGTCGTTCGCGCCAAATTCGAGTGACGCGCAACGGCCCATAATTCACTGCGGCGTTGCGCGCTGATGATTGGCCAAGCATGCTGTATGTCCCACATGCTTGGCCAATCACAGCGCGCAAAAAACGAAGAGCCATAATTGGCCAAAGCCTGGGTGGCTTTGGCCAATTATGGCTCAGGGCTTTAGCACACGCCCCACACTATAAAAGGCCTCGTGTAGTGTGTTCCGGCTTCTTACTGAGAGCAGTTAGAGAGACAGAGATTGTCTTTTTAGATAGCTAGATAGAGCAGGCTAGTCAGTTTAGCTGTAATTACAGTGTGTAGAGAATATATATACATCCCTAGGAGTTGTACATATATTTATACACTGTATAGCTTAGCTAGATCTGCTATTCCTATTTGTCAGGCAGGAGACTGTGCATTGCTGCAGTGCTCTAAAGTATTGCCTGTGTGCTGTTTAGTTTAAACCTAAACGTACTAGGTGTTACTGCACTTGTCCTGTTTATTTGTCAGGCAGGAGATTGTGCATAGCTGCAGTGCCCTAATGTGTTATATTGCCTGTGTGCTGTTTAGTTTACACCTAAACGTACTGGGTGTTACTGCACTTGTCCTGTTTATTTGCACCTAAGCGCATTTGCTTTAAGTGCAAGTTTGCTGTTTAATCGCACGTAAACGCATTTACTGTAAATGCACGTTTGCTGTTTAATCGCACGTAAGCGCATTTACTGTAAGTGCAAGTTTGCTCTTTAGTAGTACGTAAACGCATTTAATGTAAGTGCAAAGGTGGAGCTGTGGTGGCTCAACGTGACTGGCACTGCGCTGACAAGCTGTTCACCTCTGCAGCCAAGGGTTCGGATTCCGGTCTCGGCTACATGTGAATTGAGTTTGGTGGTCTCAGCCTGGCTCCCAGTGGGTGTGCTATGCAAGGTACACCTGTGCTCAGTACGCCCACCCCCCCCCCTCAAAAACCACCACACTTGCACGCACACAAAATTGGTTTAACACGCACGCACTTTGGCCATGCGGTCTCCTAAAAAAAGAGAGGCGAAGGACCTACGGGGCTGGCTGGGTGTGCTAGACCCCCTCACTCCCTCATAGGGGGCGTCCCTCTGCCCCGTTGGGCCCCAGTTGGGCTCCCAAGTGGAGCAGGTAGGGAGGGGTGGAGAAATATGGCAGATTGCCTCCGGGGGGAGCGTCTGCCTACTCCCAACTCCTGCAGTCTAGCTCCTCTCTCTCGAGTTCACGCACAAAATACACAATAAACAAACGCATTTACTGTTTAATAGCACGTAAAAGCATTTACTGTAAGTGCACGTGTCCTGTTTATTTGCACGTAAAAGCATTTACTGTAAGTGCAAGTTTGCTCTTTAATAGCACGTAAAAGCATTTACTGTAAGTGCACGTTTGCTGTTTAATCGCACGTAAGCGCATTTACTGTAAGTGCAAGTTTGCTCTTTAGTAGCACGTAAATGCATTTACTGTAAGTGCACATGTCCTGTTTATTTGCACGTAAAAGCATTTACTGTAAGTGCAAGTTTCCTCTTTAATAGCACGTAAACCCATTTACTGTAAGTGCAAGTTTGCTCTTTAGTAGCACGTAAACTCATTTACTGTAAGTGCAAGTTTGCTCTTTAATAGCATGTAAAAGCATTTACTGTAAGTGCAAGTTTGCTCTTTAGTAGCACGTTAACGCATTTACTGTAAGTGCAAGTTTGCTCTTTAATAGCACGTAAAAGCATTTACTGTAAGTGCAAGTTTGCTCTTTAGTAGCACGTAAACACATTTACTCTAAGTGCAAGTTTGCTCTTTAATAGCACGTAAAAGCATTTACTGTAAGTGCAAGTTTGCTCTTTATTAGCACGTAAACGCATTTACTGTAAGTGTACGTTTGTTCTTTAAAAGCACGTAAAAGCATTTACTGTAAGTGCACTTTTGCTCTTTAATAGCACGTAAACGCATTTACTGTAAGTGCACGTTTGCTGTTTAATCGCACGTAAGCGCATTTACTGTAAGTGCAAGTTTGCTCTTTAGTAGCACGTAAAAGCATTTACTGTAAGTGCAAGTTTGCTCTTTAGTAGTATGTAAACTCATTTACTGTAAGTGCAAGTTTGCTCTTTAATAGCACGTAAAAGCATTTACTGTAAGTGCACGTTTGCTCTTTAATAACACGTAATTGCATTTACTGTATGTGCACATTTGCTGTTTAATCGCACGTAAACGCATTTACTGTAAGTGCACGTTTGCTGTTTAATCGCACGTAAACGCATTTACTGTAAGTGCACGTTTGCTGTTTAATCGCACGTAAGCGCATTTACTGTAAGTGCAAGTTTGCTCTTTAGTAGCACGTAAACACATTTACTGTAAGTGCAAGTTTGCTCTTTAATAGCACGTAAAAGCATTTACTGTAAGTGCAAGTTTGCTGTTTAATCGCACGTAAGCGCATTTACTGTAAGTGCAAGTTTGCTCTTTAGTAGTACGTAAACGCATTTAATGTAAGTGCAAAGGTGGAGCTGTGGTGGCTCAACGTGTCTGGCACTGCACTGACAAGCTGTTCACCTCTGCAGCCAAGGGTTCGGATCCCGGTCTCGGCTACATGTGAATTGAGTTTGGTGGTCTCAGCCCGGCTCCCAGTGGGTGTGCTATGCAAGGTACACCTGTGCTCAGTACGCCCACCCCCCCTCAAAAACCACCACACTTGCACGCACACAAAATTGGTTTAACACGCACGCACTTTGGCAATGCGGTCTCCTAAAAAAAGAGAGGCGAAGGACCTACGGGGCTGGCTGGGTGGGCTAGACCCCCTCACTCCCTCATAGGGGGCGTCCCTCTGCCCCGTTGGGCCCCAGTTGGGCTCCCAAGTGGAGCAGGTAGGGAGGGGTGGAGAAATATGGCAGATTGCCTCCGGGGGGAGGGTCTGCCTACTCCCAACTCCTGCAGTCTAGCTCCTCTCTCTCGAGTTCACGCACAAAATACACAATAAACAAACGCATTTACTGTTTAATAGCCCATAAAAGCATTTACTGTAAGTGCACGTGTCCTGTTTATTTGCACGTAAAAGCATTTACTGTAAGTGCAAGTTTGCTCTTTAATAGCACGTAAAAGCATTTACTGTAAGTGCACGTTTGCTGTTTAATCGCACGTAAGCGCATTTACTGTAAGTGCAAGTTTGCTCTTTAGTAGCACGTAAACGCATTTACTGTAAGTGCACATGTCCTGTTTATTTGCACGTAAAAGCATTTACTGTAAGTGCAAGTTTCCTCTTTAATAGCACGTAAACCCATTTACTGTAAGTGCAAGTTTGCTCTTTAATAGCACGTAAAAGCATTTACTGTAAGTGCAAGTTTGCTCTTTAGTAGCACGTAAACGTATTTACTGTAAGTGCAAGTTTGCTCTTTAATAGCACGTAAAAGCATTTACTGTAAGTGCAAGTTTGCTCTTTAGTAGCACGTAAACACATTTACTCTAAGTGCAAGTTTGCTCTTTAATAGCACGTAAAAGCATTTCCTGTAAGTGCAAGTTTGCTCTTTATTAGCACGTAAACGCATTTACTGTAAGTGCACGTTTGCTCTTTAAAAGCACGTAAAAGCATTTACTGTAAGTGCACTTTTGCTCTTTAATCGCACGTAAGCGCATTTACTGCAAGTGCAAGTTTGCTCTTTAGTAGCACGTAAAAGCATTTACTGTAAGTGCAAGTTTGCTCTTTAGTAGTATGTAAACTCATTTACTGTAAGTGCAAGTTTGCTCTTTAATAGCACGTAAAAGCATTTACTGTAAGTGCACGTTTGCTCTTTAATAACACGTAATTGCATTTACTGTAAGTGCACATTTGCTGTTTAATCGCACGTAAACGCATTTACTGTAAGTGCACGTTTGCTGTTTAATCGCACGTAAACGCATTTACTGTAAGTGCACGTTTGCTGTTTAATCGCACGTAAGCGCATTTACTGTAAGTGCAAGTTTGCTCTTTAGTAGCACGTAAACACATTTACTGTAAGTGCAAGTTTGCTCTTTAATAGCACGTAAAAGCATTTACTGTAAGTGCAAGTTTGCTATTTAATAGCACGTAAACGCATTTATTGTAAGTGCAAGTTTGCTCTTTAATAGCACATAAACGCATTTACTGTAAGTGCACGTGTGTTGTTTATTTACACCTAAACGCATTAAAATGTCTGGAAGGACAACAAAGAGAGGCAGAGAGTCACGAGGGCAAGCAGACTCTGCATCTAGAGGCAACGCTGGTGGTGGACGCGGTGCATCCTCTTCAGCACGTGGCCGTGGCCGATCATCCTTCTTTTCGGGAGCTGGCCGTGTTGAGCCTCAACATGCAGAGAAATTAGTAGAGTGGATGACCAAGCCGTCCTCATCCTTCTCATCCTCTCTCACACAGACTGATCTTAGTTTGTCTGGCAAAGCAGCTGCCAAGGCTTCCTCTTCCCTCTGCACAATGGCATCACACAATCCTTCCCTAGTCCCACCGTGTCCTCCTGAGGAGTCCCCCGAACTGTTTCAACACAGTGTTGGGTACATGCTGAATGAAGATGCGCAGTGTTTTGAAGGCTCCAATGATGGAACACAGATAGAGGAAGGCGTTTATGTGAGCTCAGGGAGAGGGGGTGGCCGAGAGGGACAGCAATCTAGCAGTGATGTTCCCCCAGCTGGAGCATACTGCCAGGTTTTTAACAGTGATGAGGAGGGAGGGGATGATGAGGTCACTGACTCTACGTGGGTGCCTGATAGGAGAGAGGATCAGGAGGAAGAGGAGGAGACAGAGGAGGACGAGGCACAGGCACATCTCCAAAGAGGCAGGATGCCCTCCAGGGGTCAGCTTAAGGGCACACCAACTGCATTACATCGCACATCTACGCTTGTGCATGGAGCTGCTGTGTCTGAACAGTACAACAAAAGTTCTTTGGTGTGGGCCTTTTTTGAAACATGTCCATCAGATCGTACCTTTGCTATTTGCAAGATATGTCGCAATCGTATCTCGCGTGGCCAAAACATCACCTGCTTGGGCACCACATACTTGGCCAGACATATGTCGACCTGCCATGCAGCTCGTTGGCAAGCATACCAGAAAGACCCACACCAAAGACCAAAGCGGACCTCCCCTTGCCATTCTGGGACCTCCAACCCCACTAGACCCCCAGTCCTCTCTGGAGCCTGCACTGAAGGTGTAGAAATAGGTGTGTCACAACCTAGTAGTAGTAGTACAGGCAGGCAATCTACTGATAGTACCAGACAAATTTCCCTGCCCCAGCTGCTGCAGCGCTGAAAGAAGTACTCTCCCAGCCATCCACATGCCCAGCGGTTGAATGCTAGCTTAGTGAAATTGCTAGCACTTCAACTGCTACCTTTTCAGTTGGTAGATTCTGCCTCCTTCCGTGAGTTTGTGGAATGTGCACTACCTCAGTGGCAAGTACCCAAACGCCACTTTTTCTCACGGAAGGCTATTATGGCTCTCTACCGGCATGTGGAAGACAATGTCAATGCCTCGCTGGACAGGGCAGTCAGTGGTAAGGTGCATCTTACCGCTGACTCGTGGTCCAGCAGGCATGGACAGGGACGTTACCTGTCTTTTACGGCACATTGGGTGACTCTGCTGGCAGCTGGGAAGGACGCAGGGCAAGGTACAGTAGTTTTGGAGGTTGTTCCGCCACCACGCCTCCAAAACACTACTACTGGTTGTGACACACCTCTCTCCTCCACCCCCTCCTCCTCTTCTTCATCTGTTGCCTCTTCCTGTGGGGATGTTTCCTCTGAAACAGCCGTGCTCCGTAGGCGTACGAGGGGCTATGCAGGAATGCAGGCCAAGAGATGCCATGCGGTGCTAGAGCTGGTGTGCTTGGGAGACAGAAGCCACACTGGGGAAGAGGTTCTGTCAACTCTGCAGGGGCAGGCTCAGAGGTGGTTGACCCCACACCAGCTGAAGCCTGGAATGGTGGTCAGCGATAATGGCACCAACCTCCTCTCTGCCCTGCGACAGGGAAAACTTACCCATGTGCCCTGTTTTGCGCATGTCCTGAATTTGGTGGTGCAGCGGTTCTTGAGCAGGTACCCTGGCTTACAGGATGTCCTGAAGCAGGCCAGGAAATTCTGTGTGCATTTCTGGAGGTCATTTAATGCCACTGCTCGGCTGGCAGACCTCCAAAGGGAATACAACCTGCCCAAGAACCGCCTAATCTGTGACATGCCCACCAGATGGAACTCTACGTTGGCCATGCTGCAGTGGCTGCACACGCAGCAGAGGGCCATCAATGAAAACCTGTGCCAATATGGCAGCAGAACTGGGTCAGGGGAGCTTGTTTTTTTTCACCACGCCAGTGGGCCTTGATCAGGGATGCATGCACTGTCCTGTCACCATTTGAGGAGGCCACAAGGATGGTGAGCAGTGACAGTGCATTAGACATGTGCACAGAAAAAAAATTAGTTTTTTTTGTTCCGTTTCGTATGGTCCCGTCGGTTCGTTTCCGTTCGTTTTTCGTAAGACGCCCGTTTTCCCGTTCGTTCCCATTTGTTTGTTGTACGACGCGATTTTTTCGTATTCCGATCGTTTCGTATTTCCGTTACCATTTTTTTTTCGTACATGCGGGATGGTTCGTTATTCTGTTTAATTCATGTTCGTTACTTGTTAGACAATAATTATCGTGAATTTTCGTCAATGATTTGCATTCTGATTTCCGTTTTCCGATCGTTCTCAGAAAATGTGTTTGATTTTAAACTGCATCAGAAAACCATTTTTGGGTTTAAAAGTCTGGCCAACTGATCTCCCTTCAGATGAAAATCCACAGAAAAGTTTATTTGGCTTTACTGTAAAACTCTCACTGTACTAGTGTACTCAGCACAAAAGAGAAGCTGCTTTCAGTCACTGACTCTCTGGCCATTCAAAAAAACGATAAACAAAAGATTTGCATTCGAATCCTTTTTCAATATTCTGTTATTTTCGTATGTTGATATGACACCTATAACAAAAGATTTGCATTCAGTATTTTGGATACACAATACGAACAGAAAAAGGAATTCATTCAATATACATGATGAAATTATTTTGTTATAGATGTCATTGAACAATGAACATACAACTGAAAACAAACACAAAACGGATTCAAACAAAATACACAATGCAAATCTCTTGATACAGATTTCATTTTCGTTCTTTTGCCATTTTCGTTTTGTCGTCTTTTCCCGTCGGATCATTTGTTCGTATTTGCGGTCGTTCGTTATGCGGCTCATCCGTTATCCTGTCGTTTTCGTATTTTGGTGCTTTACTGTTTTGGCTGGCAACTCTCCTTGATCCACGTTACAAGAGTAAGGTTACGGACCTTATGCTGCCATCGCAGAGGGAGCAGAAGATGAAACTTCTGCGGGAGGCCTTGCAGAAGGGTCTGTGCAATGCGTTCCCAGAACCGGGGGGATTACCAAAACCTGGCTCTGGACAATGTCTTGCTGAGGCTTTGGTGAGTCACAGAAGGAGCGGTGGAGAAGGTGGCTGTCTGACCGATGCGTTCAGACAAGGTCTGACCGATTCCAGCAACCATCGCCAGCGTCTGGTTTACAAGGCCAATTTTTGTGCCCCTGTTTAACAGGGGCGCCTAATAACAATGCTTGATGCAATACTTTGCACGTCCCTTCTTTGTTGCGCTCCAATTACAGTATTTGTGAGGGGTTGCAGTGTTGTGTTGTGCCTAAGGCCCAATTTTTGTGCCCCTGTTTAACAGGGGCGTCTAATAACAATGTTTGATGCACTACTTTGCACGTGACTCTTTGTTGCGCTCCAATTACGGTATTTGTGAGGGGTTGCAGTGTTGTGTTGTGCCTAAGGCCCAATTGTTGTGCCCCTGTTTAACAGGGGCGTCTAATAACAATTTTTGATGCAATACTTTGCATGTGCCTCTTTATTGTGCTCCAATTACAGTATCTGTGAGGGGTTGCAGTGTTTTAGGCAGCATTGATATAATAAGAAGCCAGACATTGTTGAGTATCCAAAAATATTTATTGTATCACCCCTTTTTTTTTTTAAATATCAAAATAGAATTTTTTTTATTTTTTATTTTTAAGACCTATATTTTTGCATTTAAATAATTGTCTACATCTATTGTTTTTTATTTTTTTATTTTTTCTATTTATGTTTTTTTTTATTTATTTTTATTTTTGTCCTCTATTTGTTCCCTGCAGGACATTATCTCCCCAATTAGCACCCGGGCACTGTCGGTGTCTAAGCTGTCCACAACAGCTTGTACACCTGAAATTTGGAAAAAAAACATGTATTAAAATTATGCAGGCCTACATGTATTACCTGAAGCTGTGCTGTATGGGTGGGGCTTGGCACTGTGTGGGGTTGGTCGGCTCCACTGCTGCAGCTTGATTGCGGCCTATGAGATTGTAAAAAAAGGGATAGATGTATCAAAAAGATTAGAGGCCTGAAAGAGGAATATCAATCATTCTTTTTAAAAAGTGTCATACAATTGTGTGTTTTTACAATCCTAAGCTTAACACAGGATTTTATCCATTACCAAAGCTGCTGCATTTCTCTATCTTTGGCCAAGTTTCCTACATGGCAAAACAACAAGTTGACACTGGATCACCTCTGTGTGACATGCTAACTAACTAGGTTGTTCTTGTGACCAACATTCAGTGCCGATCCTGACCTCCCTGGGGCTTGAAGCAAAATGACATGGCACATTAAAAATGAGAAGCGGGGGGCGCTAACGACAGTGACATGTCACATTTAAGAAAGTTGAGAAGTGGGTGGAGGGGGTGTTCTGTTGTCTGAAATGACATCTTACATTAAATTGAGAAGCAAGGGGTGCTGACTTCTTGCCTTTTCTCCCATGCAGCCAGCGAGTTGAGAAGCGGGGGTTAGGGGGCGAAAATGACTTCTTAGTTAGTTATTTGGGGGGCCCTTGGCAGCTTTGCGGGGCCCTTAGCGGCTTGCATAGTGAGCCTATAGGGCGGATCAGCCATGCCAACCATTGTACTACTGAGTGCATATGTGTAATCAACTGCTTTGCTGAGCATACTCTCCTTTTAATGTATATTGACTTAAGTTGGATTATTTAAATCAACTTAATAACACATCTACATTAATTAAAAAATTGGTCTCACATAAAAAGGTCTTAAATAGAATGACCAACCAATTATTATGCCCACACAAACATGAACCTTCAAACATCTGTTCTTGAACTGTATATATACACAACCTGCGATAAAAAGCACATGCCACAAAATAATTAAAAAAAATATTCAGAGTACACATGAAAATGACTTACGTCTTCTGAGGACTCTTCGAATTCTCTCCATCTGCTCTGGCTCTCTGATTTTCAAATCACTCCATCTCTTGCGCAACTGCTCCCTGGACCTCTGCACCCCGAATTTTGCATGGATACTCCTCCGTACCTTATCCATGATCTGGGCCTTTAGTTTATTGGGGTAAGGCCCTTTTTTTGCCGTCATAGTCCTCCTTTTTTAAAATAGCCACCATCTCAACCATATCTTCAAAGCTTATATTGGTGGCGTTGTACCTCCTGCTCCTCCTGGTGTGTGCCTGGTCTGTCTCCTGCCTGGTTGCAGCTTGCTGTCTCTCCTCCATCATGTCTTTAGACTCCTCCCCACATTGACTGACTAAAAAGGGGCGTGGCAATCACTAGAACTAACATCATGGATGTGGAAATGTGCGGAGCTTCTCACATGCGCAGTGTATAACGGGATATTGCGCGAATGAGAACGTCGTTCACAGTCGGTAGAAAACGTCGGAAAAACGATAGTGCAATACGACGATACGAAACTTGTTTTTTAGACTTTTTGATCAGTGGATGAGTTTGTGGGTTTTGCTAAGTTTTGACTTGCAGAAATAATGGAGGCTTTCAGAGAACAGGAGTTCTTCACAGAATTTGTTCAAAGGGGGCCCCGGATTGGCAACCCCCCTTTTTTCTGCAATTTTTCTTTCACAAAAAAATAATTGATTGAGCCAAGATCTGGCATTGTAATGGCCCCCCACCAGACCTAAAAAAATCTACATATTGTTGCCACACAGCACGTGCGCTTTGGGGGGGCCAAGCCTGCATGGCCACAGGCTCACGGGCCACCACTTGAACATCAATTGCCTTATCACCAGGCATAAGTGTCATGTAGTTTGTTGAAAGTCTCTTTAGGAAATTATGCAATATGCAGCAGCAAAGTATGACATGGTTCAGATTCTACGTAACAAACCTACAGTCCTTGTCTTGTTTGCACCGCCTGTATACTGCTGTTTAAAGTATATAGGGCCATAGGGTCTTGTCAGGGCCGATTCTCCCTATAGGCGCACTATGCAAGCCGCTTAGGGCCACGCAAAGCTGCAAAGGGCTCCCCAAAACTACTAGAGGCCCCCGCCTGGTGAGAAGTCATTTTCGCACCCTCACCCGGCTTCTAAACTCGCTGGCTGAGTCATTTCCGACAGCAGAACACCCCCTCCCCCCGCTTCTCAACTTTCTTTAATGTGACATGTCACTGTCGTCAGATTTTGCTTAGGGCCCCAGGGAGGTCAGGATCGGCACTGGGTCTTGTAAAGACCTGGTGGTGGCGGGGAAACTCATGCTATTTTTATACATGATTTTTATCCATATTGCAGGGACCAAACATTACTTTGAAGCCGCAAGCAGTATTAAATTAGTTTTTTCTGAGAGTATTCTCATGTTGTGCAGGGACATTTCTAAACACATGCCACTACTATAGACACACAGCAGGTACGATATTTAAAGGGATTTTTTTTTCACTTTAAGCATCATTAAAATCGCTGCTCCAGAAAAAAAAATTCCATTAATACATGTTCCCTGGGGCAAGACCCAGGTTCTCAAAGACGTTTTCCAACAATAACTTGAATATTGGTCTTTAAAATTAGCATTTTTGAATTCGAACAATCGAGTCCCATAGACTTCAATAGGGTTCTAAATGTTCGTGCAAACCCGTGGTCTGTTCGACGGTTCTGGTGCGAACCGAACGCGGGTATGTTCGGCTCATCCCTAGTCTCCATGCATCTAGCTGCAATTTGACCTTGTTCAGCAAAGGGAGCAAATTCAAGGACATGAAATCTCCTACTCAGGGTGATATTCTGATGCCCAGGTACTTGAATTCTGACACCCATGCAATTGGAACCCTTTTGGTTGCCAGAGCCTGGGCGCCGGCATCTAAAGCCATTACATTGGACTTTTACCAATTCACTCTCAGTCCTGAAAATGTAGAAAGTGTATCTAGTATCTCGAACACTGCCTCTAATGATGGTCCAGCGTTGTGAAAAAAGAGGAGCATGTCGTCTGCATAAAGTGCGATACATTCCCGTATACCACCCACCTCCAGTGCTTTCACGTCAGTCGACTGTCTCAAAGCTATAGCCAGAGGTTCTATCACTAGGGCAAATAGGGATTGCGATAGCGGACACCCCTGACACGGTCCCCCCCCCGGAAACTGGGGGGAAACTGTGGGGCCCAACTTAATGGCCACTTGTGGTTAACTATATAACAGTGATAACCCTGTTATGAAAACCTCTCCAACCCCCATATGGCGCAGTACCGTCAACATATAGTTCCAGTCTACAGAATCTAAGGCTTTCGCCATGTCGAGTGATACCACCACCCTAGTCCCAGGATTTGCATGGTCGATCTGCAAGTGAGCAAACAGTCTCCTAAGGTTCGTGTCTGTAGATTTTTGAGGTATGAAACCCATCTGATCTATATCCACTAAGATAGTAATAACTTGTGAGAGTCTTGTGGCTAGAATCTTCGTCATAATTTTGAGGTCCTGATTTAAGAATGCAAATGTGAGGAACAAGACAGCAGATCCTTCCCTGGTTTAGGCAAGAGAATCACCTGGGCCTCCAACAAGGAATCAGGAAGGCATTTATGCGTTGAGCAATTTGTGAGGAGGGAAAGCTCTGATAGCCGATTCAATTTCTTTTTCCGTTATCGCAGCCTCCAAAAGTATCCCTGCCTGATTCTGACAAGACCGGGATATTCAGAGACCCCAAAAACACTTCTAAATTTCGAGCATAGTAGACCGGAATTACAATGCCTTGTAATACTCCAGAAACATGACCATAACATCTGTTGAATTAGTAATAATGTCCCCCTGAACATTTTTAATGCAAGGTTTATTCGCCTGTATTCTCTGATCTGCCACCAGCATCGCTAGCAATTTGCCATTTTTATCCCCATGTTCAAAAATGGACTCAGCACTTTTTGCCTTAGATGTATGTGTTAATTCAGTGAAGTGTAATGCCAACTTGTGTCACGCCTTTAATAAGTCTGCATACGTCACATCAGACTGATCATTGGCATGAGCAAGTTCACATGTCCTTTCCTTGTCTTGTACTTCTTGTTCCTTCCTATTTTGCGCCGTGCTTGCTTAATGGCCGAAATGTAATGTCCTTGCATGCAAGCTTTGAACGCATCCCATACCGGTGTTAACGCAGCCAAACCGAGGTTGTCCATCCAGTAGCCAGCAAAATGTGGCGCCAGCTGGGAAGACACCTCTTCCACCTCCAACCAGCCAAGGTTCAACCTCCACGCTCACCCCCCCCCCCCCGAGTGCTGATAAAATGCCAATATGCACAGATAGTGGCGTAAGGTCTGAGATGCCTCCTGCTAAATACCAAGCTCCTCCCACTAATTGTAACATTGGTGCATTGGCAAACTCCATATCAATCCTGAAAAAAGACCTATGAGTCTTGGAGAGGTGCGAGAAACTCCTGGAAGTGGGGTGCTTCCATCGCCATAATTTAATTCTGTCAAGGAGGCCGTAGCCGCCCAGGCAGAAAGGTCAGCAGATGCCACTCTAGTTACATTAGAGGAATCCAATGTGGTTGACAAGATTGCATTGAAGTCCCCTGCTATGATAAGTGGCAGGTGCGTGAATGGGGCCAATTTACCCAGCAGGTCATATAGCACCTATACCTGGAAAGGAGGAGGCATATAGACGTTCACCAAAACAATCTTGCATGTGCTAATATCAGCTATGACAATTAAGAAATGTCCAGACATGACATGATGTATGGTGCAGGGTACCACCTTGCTAATCAGGATTGACACTCCCCTAACATAAGTGGAGTAGGTAGCGTGCAGTGCCCTCTGTATCCATGCTCTTCACAAGGCCAGCACCCTGTTCCCATCCAAGTCTGTCTCTTGCAAAAACACCACATGTGGTATGCTAGTCTTTAAAGCGGAGGTTCACCCAAAAATCAACTTTCTGCCATTAGCTCCAGCATACTGCTGACATTTGCAGTATGCTGGACTTTTTTTTTGTACTTATCGTTTTAGCAGGGTTTCTTCTCCGGCACCGAGCGGGGATTCCTGCGGGGAATAGGCGTTCCTAAATCAAGCGTAGTTGTTTGACGGGCTTGGATAGCGCATCACGCCCTCCCGAAAATAGCCAAAGTGACACTCGGCTGTTTACATCGCTTCCCGCTCGGTGTCGGAGAAGAAACCCTGCTAAAATGATAAGTACAAAAAAAAAAATCCAGCATACTGCAGATGGCTTTAAATATTGAAACATCAGAGCTCGACAAAATTTGTCATTCATGCCCTTGACATTCCAAGAGACCAAATTAACCGTTAATACTTAACCTCCCTGGCGGTCTTCCCGTGTGTGGCACGGGGTGAGATTTTTAAGCTAAGATCGGTAACCCCGTGCCACACACGGACTTGCCTCGCTGGATGCAGAAAAAAGTTTACTTACCTTTTCTCTGCGATCCAGCGATGAATCTCCGCAGTACACGGCGGCCGGATGTCCGCCTGATGCTGTGTGTACCGCCGATTCCCTTCCCTGCGAGCGTCGCGACGTAGGGGGGGGAACGGCGCCAAATTCAAAAATGTAAACAAACACTATACATACAGTACACTGTAATCTTATAGATTACAGTACTGTATGTAAAAAATACACACCCCCCATGTCCCTAGTGGTCTGCCCTGTACACTACATGTCATTTTATATAATAAAAAACTGTTCTTTCTCCCTGCAAACTGTAGATTGCCCATAGCAACCAAAAGTGTCCCTTTATGGCAAAAATTGTTTTAGAGCAGCTAAAAAACAGCGATAATAAATCAGAATCACTTGCAGAATTTAGCGATAGCGATTTATGGGGAAATTCGTCATAAAAAAAAAAAAATAATGACAGCAAAAATTCTGCAACTGAGCAAATTTCAGTGATTTTGATTTGATTACATTATTGAATAATTTTTACTATAATTATATTATTATTTGTTATAATTTTTTATAATTATTTATTATATTATAATTTTTAATAAAAAAATAAAAAAAAATCATACCCGGGATGCCTATTAGACTCTTGTTTGGATAGATTTCAGTGAGTTATTCCTAAGAATTACAAGCCTACAGTATAAAACGCCAAATTCCCTTGCAAATAATGGTACCGCTTTAAGCACCTAAAATCTGAAAGAATCATACCGCCAGGGAGGTTAATATATATTATGCCATGTACCAGCATTATAACAAAAACACATGAATAGCATCTATGCGTGTTATGAGTGCACCAGAGTATTTGTGAAATCACAGGATTAGTATGAAAGGCTGCATCGATAAAAATAAAAAAAACTCCAAAAGCCGCTATAACTCCCTGCTGCTGTGTAGCAAACCAAAACAAAAAGTGCACACAGCTTTTACCCAAAACTTGTCCAAAAAAAGTTCAGTGAAAGCGTAGCCATAACTTTACTTAGTCTTCTGTCCGCACCCCTGAGAAGGAGTGATGGCCCACCCATGCCCACATGTTTCAAGAGTGTCAATTCTATCAAACACCCAATAGAGTAGCACCAGCAGCAAAGGGATTAAAGTGGTTGTAAACGTTTGTTTTTTATTTTGCTAGTGCATTGTTGGTTCACTTACCTTTTCCTTCGATTTCCCTTCTAAATGTTTTTTTTCTTTGTTTTAACTCCTCACTTCCTGTTCCTCCTCCAGTAAGCTGTTCAGTAAGCTGTTCTGAATGACTTTCCACCGGATGATGGTGGAAAGCTTACTGAGGAGAAACAGGAAGTGAGAAATTCAGACAAAGAAAAAAAAACATTTTGAAGGGAAATTGAAGGAAAAGCTAAGTGAACCAACAATGCACTGGCTTAAAGGAACCTATTTAGAAAATAAAAAAACTAACCTTTACAACCCCTTTAAAATGAATAGGTGTCTGCCAGGAAGTTTTAGCCCCGCCATTAGTGCCGTGCAAGAGAATCAATATAGTCAATGTCCTGAGATATTAGGGTGTAGTCATATGCTCTTCATTGCAGGCTATCCCCCCCCCCCCCCCCGTGAACAACAAAGTCCCCAAAACTGGACTGGAAAGGCAGAACCCCTTATACCATTCCACAATGTGTCGATCCACTCATTGGCCTCTTCGGGTGTATCGAAGAAACGAACCGTGCCCTGGTGAGGGATCTGCAGCCGGCTGGGATACAGCCTGCCATACTTGATGTTTTTTTTCCCGGAGACGATGTCTCACTTCATTAAAGGATCTGCAACGTTTCTGGACATCAGCTGAAAATCCGGGAACAGCATCAGCCTTGTATTTTCATACAGCAATTGTCTCCACCAGGATCATATCCCTGGAATGGTCTGGGTGGTGCACCCTCTGGGCGTTTCCCCCGTGGGTACCCTATGTGCCCTTTCTCTCTTACATCTTTGACTCAGGGCCCCTGATAGTATACACAGGGGGTGCAGGAGTACAGAGTGGCATGAGTGCTTTTAAGTTTTGCTAGCAGCATGGCAGGTGAGCATGCTAGGCAGCTGAAATCGTCAGAAGGCTCCGGTAAGCAGGCAAGCTGGTAGGCAGCTGGTAGGAAGCAGACTGAGGCAGGCCGGCACTGGCAAAAGTGGGCAGATGAGACGGATGCTGCTAACCGATTGTGGGTCAACCAGAACAGCAGGGTGGTAGCAGGTACCAGTGTCAGTAGGCAGAGTAGCAGGGTCAGGCAGGATGGGTCATACACAGGAAAGATGGATTGAGAACAGGGCACAGGCAGGAGTGTGGTCAGGAAACTGATCCATGAAGCAGGAGCCAATTGAGCAGACAGAAGCAGAGGTCAGGGATAAGCCGAGGTCAGTGCAAGCAGAGTTCAGAGAGTGGTCAAGACAAGTAGTGTTAGCAACTGGAATCAGGATACAGAATCACAGGAACACAGGAGACTGAAGACAAAGCAATGGTCCAGTTCACATAGCCCATATGGCGCCAACATCTGTCACAAGTGCGCATAAAGCGCCGGCGTGCACAGTTATGCTCGCTCACACAGGTGCCCAATTTCTGAGAGCATGAAAGGGAACATGTATGAGCCTGTGCACAGAAGTTTGTCAAAAGGAGACATCTTATCTATTGGCATGTCTTTTTTTACATGGCCACATGTATGACCTCTAAGAATATAATGGCTCTTGAGATCACCTATAAAATGCTTTCACTGTACTATTTAACCCCGGCAAGGATAGCCAGGTGTAGGTATATGTAGTGCTACCCCCGAAGGAGCCGCTGGATTGATTTGGGATTGGCAAATTAAGTTACCCCAGCTTGGTCTAGGGATGCACCAGAAGGATTTAGCAGTAAACGGAGGTCCACACAGTCAATAAATATTTTCTCAATGCTTTAATTCCAGGCCAACATTAGCCAAAGGAAGAATAGGTTGATGAGGGAAGCGAAACTTTCGATGTCAGGCCTGGATATACACAAGGCAGATCAGCCCTAAGTAGCACAAATTTTCACACATCGCCACTCCTATGAGACTGAGTGGGTAAGGTGCCCCCGGACAGGTGTCTCTCACACAGACCCGGCTCTAGGCCTCTGCCACAGGCCAGTTATTTTGGATAGACTAAATGTGCGAACAGAGTGAATCCTCCCAGTAATTTCTCAGCATAAGTCACCGGGTGACAGTAAAGCGTACCTGCCAGCATCCCGGTCACCGAATCCCCGTCTGGGATTCTCTTAAGCTTCGGGAACCCAGTAAGTCACTGAGGTACCTTGATTCTCGTCTCTGGCTGAGACTCAGGAAGGCCCAGGAACCTGGCCAGACGGGCCGCGCCGGCGGGGTCCATGGGCGCGCACACCCTGAAGGTTGATGGCGCAACCGAGTTCGGGACCCCGCGCACGTGAAGAAGAAGACACGAAGACCCGACCTAGGTCCCAGATATATCCCTCCCCAGCATGCCCAGCGAGGAAAAACCCTCTCCAATTGGCTGCTGGGAAGACTCCATCCGCCAGAAATCCCGCTGGCTCCAACTGACGACCAAGGATGAAATGACATTCCCAGAATGCAGTCCGAGCCAGTGGACCTTTCCAGAATGACATAGGTCAACAACCTAAACAAATCACCTGCTGGTGGCACTGTTGGTCTCTGAGCTGAAAGCTGTAGTTCCAGTGACCACGAGCTAGTGTCTCCCAGCAGCCAGCAGGTTTCTCCAATCAGTTCCACCTGGTCACAGCTACTGGGAGGGTATTTACAGTGCCTTGCAAAAGTATTCACCCCCCCCCCCCCCCCTGGCATTTTTCGTGTTTTGTTGCCTCACAAACTAAAATTAACATGGATTGTTTGTGGATTTGCATTATTTAATTTACAGAACATGCCCACAACTTTGAAGATATTTATTTTTTTGTGAACCAAACAACAAATGGGACAAAATAACAGAAAAAGTCAATGTGCATATCTATTCACCCACCTAAAGTCAATACTTTGTAGAGCCACCTTTTGCTGCTATCACAGCTCCATTCCTCCTGGCAAAACTGCTCCAGCTCCTTCAAGTTGGATGGTTTACGCTTGTGAACAGCAATCTTTAAGTGACCACAGATTTTCTATTGGATTGAGGTCTAGGCACATTCCCATGTTTCCCCTTAAACCACTCAAGTGTTGCTTTAGCAGTGTGTTTTCTTTGATGGCCAAAAAGTTACATTTTAGTCTCATCAGACCAGAGCACCTTCCTCCATACATTTTGGGAGTCTCCCACATGCCTTTTAGCAAACTCAAAACGTGCCATTTGGTAATGGATTTCTTCTGGCCACTCTGCCATACAGCCCAACTCTATGGAGCATACAGCTTTTTATGTCGTCTTATGTACAGATACTTCAGTCTCTGCTGTGGAACTCTGCAGCTCCTCCAGGGTTACCTTAGGTCTCGGTGCTGCCTCTCTAAATAACGCCCCCCTTGCCCGGTTCGTGACTTTTTGATCTAATAGCAGGCCAGCCGTACACGGAGCGAATTTGGTTGCAGGAAATACATTTGCTTAAACAAAGCAGGAGGTAATTGGATGTCAACCGGCAACCCGCGATCACAGAAAGGCAGACTGCAGATCTGCCTATGTAAATAAGGCAGGTCCTCGTTCTGACGTGAAGTACAGATCTTCTGTTCCTTGTAAACAGGAACATAGATCTCTGTGTTCTTCCTGTCAGTCCACCTCGACAGTCAGAAAACACACCCAGGGAACACAGTTAAACTTTTGATTGCCCCTGGTGTTAACCCCTTTCCTGCCAGTGTCATTTATACAGTGTCAGTGCATTTCTTTTAGCATTGATCACTGTACTGGTGTCACTGATCCCCAAAAAGTGTCACTTAGTGTCAGATTTGTCTGTTGCAATCTTGCAGTCCTGCTAAAAATCACTGATCACCCCCATTACATGTAATAAATGTATTATAGCAGAAAGTAAAAAAAAAATTTAACTGTCGGTATTTTTTGCTTTATAGCGCAAAAAATAAAAACCGCAGCGGTGGTCAAATACCACCAAAAGAAAGCTCTATTTGTGGGAAAAAAAGTACATCAATTTTATTTGGGTACATCGTTGTAAGGACCGCCCAATGGTCAGTTAAATTAACGCAGTGCCGTATCGCAAAAAAATGGCCTGGTCATTAAGGAGGTAAAACCTTCCGTGGCTGGAGTGGTTAAATAAACATAATTACGCTATGGAGAATTTTGCCTGGTTTATGTAACATACACCTCTAGAACCACCTAGAGGAGTACTATTAGTGGCATAACATCTTGAGTGGAGATAGTCAGAGCAAGTAATCACCGAGTAGCAATCATGCAGGCAACCACACTAAGGATTTTTAACCCTTAGTGCAGAGCCTATTGCATATATTACTGCCAAGTTTAGTGAATTTTGGCAGAAAATGTAAGGCAATCTAAAACCTAAGCCACTTCCACCACCTCTTGTCCCGGAATGAACTTCCCCCCTATCTCCTGCTGATTAAAGTGATTCCTCAACACTGCAATCCTCTGATAGCCACCACTGCAGCAGCCAAAATCTCTTCCTGCCTGTTGCCTGCAATTTAAGTTAGGGGAGCCAAGTGACAGAACTCATTCCAGCATTGGGCTTGAGGATCCGGGACAGTTGGGAGGTGTTATACCTTGAATTCAGCTTTAAAGAGCAACTCCACTTTTGGTGAGAAAAAATAAATCCCCTCTAAGTGATCTATGTACAATGTAAGGATTTAAAAAACGTAAACCTATTCCTGCTCTGTTTGCTTTGCCATGTCCTGTGTAGAGCGATTTTGAAAGGGATGGTCTGGTCCATTATAATAAGCTGGTGCACTCTAAATCCGCGTACACACGATCGAATTTGTCCGCTGGAAATGGTCCGACGGATCATTTCAGCAGACAAATCCGATCGTCTGTACGGGCTAGCGGACGGATTTCTCCGGATTTGTCCGGCTGACAAATTTCAAAGCATGCTTTAAAATTTGTCTGCCGGAGACATGTCCGTCGGATATGTCTGCTGGTTAGTACACTTACCAGCGGACATATCTGCCCGCACATGCGTCAAAGCCGTCGTATGGATTTGACGCATGCGCGTGGAAGTGTTTCACTTCCTGGTGCGGTGACGTGGTGGCATCAACGTCACCGCCACGTCACCGCTCTGTCCGCCGGCGGGGAGTTTGATCCGATGGTGTGTACAGCCATCGGACCAAAACAGCCCGGCGGACATATCCAATGGAAACGGTCCGAGGACTGTTTCCATCGGAAATATTCGATGGTGCGTACCTGGCCTTAGTGTTCTGATGAGAAAAGCTGCAGTGTTAGCATCCTTGTAGAAGTAATTAATCCTCAGCAATTATCCTCCCAAAATCAACATTTCTATTTCTGACTTCCCTTATATTTTTTTTTATTCTTTGTTTACTTGCAAAACAATAACAAGGTGCAAAATAGGACCAAGGCACATCTCTGCATAGTTAGTATACAATAACTAATAGGTCAACTAGTTATCACTTAAAGAGCAACATAATCGACTTGTAACAACAGTACATAATTCCGGATGCTCAACCATGTTTTTTTGGCAAATTCCCTGAAAATGCTGTGTTCTTAATATGACATGGTGAGAGAACGGTCGTAATGACCAAACCAGTAAAGAAGGAAGTACATAAAAAGCATAAGAGAGACAGGGGGAAGGAAGAGTAATAAGGAAAAAATAAAGCGGGGGGGGGGGGATCCCCCGTGAATAGCTCGCTCCACATTGCCTAATCTGATTGACGACACCTAAAACCTCAAGTCTAGAAAAATCAGTGAGGCAATCACACAAGCAGGAAATTACATTTCAGGAAATTACAGGACCACAGATTGAAATAGAAAAATTATTTTATTAACTTTAAATTACCATATGGCTTGTATAGCAATTGTATGGGCTATAATAAAAAAAAATGTTTTATCTGCTATATTTTTTCCATAAAAATGTTGTTTCTCTTTAGCATACTGATGAATGATGTGATGTAGAAATGCAGTTATACCTGAAGTAAGTTATATAACTTTTTCCACAAACATACCCTAAAGCAGAGGTTCCCAAAGTTATTTGGCCTACCACCCCTTTTTCAGGAAAAAAAAAACTACTCTGTGCTGCCCTGTAAATCTGCCTTTTGTAGTCTCCCTGGTGGTATGATTATGTCAGATTTTTTATTTTATTTTTGTTTATTACATTTTCACAATTACAAGCATATATTGTCAATAAACATAGTCACTATATAAAGTAGGAGTTAAGGAGAACACAAATTAGATATTTATATCAAGCCCCAGTGTTTTTTAGAAGGCAACAACAACAAAAGTAAAAAAAAAAAACAGTAATTTGAGTTTAACATATGTTGATCATTATCTGGAGACTTGCTAAAATATATGCTTAGTGTTGAATTTAGTAATTACAAACCAGATATATGAATGAGTTAAAAATTATTGGTGTCTGCGCTGTGCTAGGGGTATGTGCCACAATAGTGCACGAACCAGGGGGAGGGTCCTAGGAACTAGTGTAAACAACATGTGAAAAGTGGATACTGAAACACACAAATAAGGATAACACAATAAAGCTGAAATATACTGATAAATAAAAACATAACAAAAAAAAGTAATGCTACTACCATTTTTGCATATAACAACAATATACGCTAAGAAAGAAAAAACAACAAAAAAATAACTATAGAGACAAGATAGAATAGAGGGAAGGGTAAGAAGAAGAGAAAAAAAAATAAAGACAGGGGGTAGATAAGATAGAAAAGATAGAAAAGGTAGAAAAGATCCCCGGGTATTTTATTATGTTTGTCTTATGTTTATGTCAGATTTTTTAATCTCAAAGCTGTACAATTGTTTTGCATAGAAATTTGGCGTTTTATATTGTATGCCTGTAATTCTTAGTAACGACACATGTAAATCTGTCCGAACAATAGTCTAATAGACATCCCAGGTGTGATAAAGTTTGAAACACAAAATCATAAATTAGAATATGATAAATAACTATAAATAATTATAAAAAAAATAATAATTCTATATTGAATTTCCCCACAATTTACTATCACTCAATTCTGCAAGTGTTCTAATTTACTATCGCTATTTTCTAGCTGGTCTAAGACCACTTTTGACGTAGAGGGACACTTTTTGTTTACCATGGACAATCTCAAGCTTCCAGGCAGAAAGAACAGTATATATAAAATACAGGCGCAGGCAAGGCACTGGACAAAGCACTAATGACAAAAGGGATGTGAAATTATTTGAAACAGTAAGGTAGTCTGTAAGATTACAGTGTACTGTATGTGTTATGTTTTTTTGTACTTTTTAAATTTCCCGCCGGGCTCTGCCCCCATGCGTCTCAATGCTCGCAGGGAACGGAGACCCGGAACACAGGACATCAGCCAGATGATCCGGTGGAGGACAGAGAGGGGGAAAACGCAGGATCCTGGTAACAAGGTGTGACGAGACCCTTGCTCGCCCAGGTCCTGCTCTCCCGATACTCCTCTGCTTCTATTTGGTTAGATTGCAGATTGCAACATCTGATGGTCCAGTCATCCAAGGTTCCGGGATCCGACCTACAGCTTGGTGCCGATCGGACTCATCAAGAACACACACCAAGCAAGTTGTATGTATGTTCAAACAGGACACACTTTAATGGCAAAACTCTGCAGGTTTATATACACAGTTTACAAGCTTGTCATCAATCAAAGAACAATGAAATCTCCACCCCCTTTTCCACACACTGGGGTTTCCATACAGAGACATTTCGGCACCGCAAAGCTTGACACATCACATTACTTTATCAATAGAATTCAATTAACCTTTAGAGTACACAGTCTAAAAGACATTTACTTGAATACGTTATCTAGGCAGCTTGGCAAGCTCCCTTGAACATAATTGACATGCTAATTCAATACTCCTGAATGGAGACTGCTACTTTGTAGTACAATACACAATCTTTTAAGTGTAAACACAGAGTCTCTCATACACACAATAGGGTCAATTAGCTGGAGAATTTATCATTTAGCAGTATGAAAGAGTCACTCTGCAATTAACTCTTGGAGTTCAGAATTAACAACCTTAAAATATCCCTACAGATATCTCAGAATATAATGTGGATAATCCATACATAATAATCCTATCTCGGATAGCCCAAGATATCAGTCTTTGTATCATGACACAAGGTAAGTATGTTGTTCCAGGATTCTGCAATGCAATCCCGAGTGTGGCTCTGGGATAACCGCTAATGGTATGGAAATGTAACCCCAAACCACACTCCACTAGTGTTGCTCAAGAATATTCGCATTGCGAATATTCGTTACAAATATTGCATATTCGAGTATTCGCGAATAACTCGAATATTGCGGTGAATATTCGCTATTGCTATTTTTTCGAATTTATTTTTAAAACAGATCACATCCTAGTGATCTCCATCGACGTCTAAAAGCATTGCTGGTATGATTAGAGACCCTGGGCCGAGTAGCTGAGGCGATCCTTTTATGTTGCCGAATATTCGCAATGCGAATATTCGTATTACGAATATTCGCGAATACTTTCTCTGCCCTTCTTTTGCATCAGAGCCAATCAGAGTTCTCCTACCACAGTTGTCAGAGGTTAGCAACCTCCATAGCAACCAATAGGAACCTGCCTGCACGACCATTATATAAGATCACTCCCAGCAGTATTTCAGTGCAGATTCACAAGGTGGCTAGAGAGAGTGGAGTGTTTCTGTGCATTTTTCATGTGTATTGCGATCTTAGAGCTTAGCATTGTGCTTCCTATAGTGCTTTCAGTTCTGAGTTTCCTGCTTCTAAAACCAAAGACCCAACAGCTTTTCTAAAAGCTCAGATTTGTGTTGTTTTGTCTAGGTTAGTGTAGCTTAGTGTTAGATAGATTTCTGTGTAGTTAGTGTAAGTGTACATTTTTTTAAGGTAGCTTAGTTTAGTGTGTGTTTAGTCTCTGTGTTTTGTGTATAAAAAAACAAAAAACAAAAAAAAAATTAGCTTTAGTTTAGTCATATAAGTTTGTGTAAGTAGAGTTAGGCCTCGTACACACGAGGGGATATGTCCGCTGAAAACGGTCCGATGGACCGTTTCAGCAGACATCTCCGCTCGTGTGTATGGGCTAGCGGACAGATTTCTCCACCCGACAGATTTCAAAGCATGCTTTGAAATCTATCCGGTGGGAATCTGTCCGCCCGACATGTCTGCTGGTTAGTACACTTACCAGCAGACATGTCGTCCCCCACCACCGCCGCGCCGCCGCCGAATGGATTCGGCGCATGCGCGGAAGTGTTTTACTTCCTGGTGCGGTGACGTGGCGGTGACGCGGCGGCGTCAACGTCACCGCCGCGTCACCGCCACGTCACCACGCCGTCCGGCGGCGGGGAATTTGATCCGATGGTGTGTACACGCCATCGGATCAAACTCCCGATCGGACATATCCGATGGAAATGGTCCGCGGACCGTTTTCATCGGATATGTCCGATGGTGTGTACGCGGCCTTAGTGTTTAGTGCATATTAGTTTATTATTTCTAGTCCTCGTCCTTGTCTGCGTCCTTCAGTCTAAAAAAAAAAAAAAAAGTTGTAGCCGTAGTATTTTAGTTCCTGTTTAGTAGCTGTCCGTGTCGTAGTCTACGTCTTTGTCTGTGTAAAAAATTTTTTTTTAGGTGTAGTAGTTTTATTCTAGTTTAGTAGCTGTCTACGTCTTTGTCTGCATCTTTGTCTGCGTCTTTGTCTGCGTGCCTGTCTTGCTAAAAAAACAAAAAACACTCCTTTCTCACATTTCCCCCCCCAATAAAGTTTCCCCCCCCCACATCAGCAAGTATGAGCAGCATACGTGGCCGTGGCCGTGGCAGCAGGGGTAGGGGAGCTGCCAGCACGGGGTACCTCTCGCGCCCCTACTAGTGGTAGTGGATCAGGTGGAAGGGGAGTCCGCCTCATCCGCAAGTTTTTTCCCTCGGGCAGCCGCCCGATATTGCCTTCTCAGGCTCCAGTAGTGTTGGAGTATATGGGGCACAGCAGTGCCACAGAGTCGTCAGTCCCGACTCCCAGTAGCACCACCAGTACACCGGTGCCTTTAGGACCCGCCCCCAGCCCCCAAGGGTCCAGCCTCTTACTGTTTGACAGCGACAGTGAGAGGGATATCTTGGGGGAGGTCCTGCATCAGGCAAGGATCCAGTTCTGTACTGATGGTCAGGACCTTTTGGAAGGGATGATGGAGGAGGAGGATGGGGTACCTGCTGTGGGCAGGAAACACCCGCACCTAGTCAGACCCAGGCGTCGGTGAGGGGACAGAGGAGCCAGGCTAGCGGCTCCATGTCAGCCATTTCCCTCAGACCACCACATTTCAACATGGGTGCCACCTGACTTGTCGGTTCACAGCAGCAGTGACGACGAGGAAGGTAGGCACCCTGGGGAATGGCAGCAGGAGGTGTCAGCAGCAGCAGGCAGCTCCACCTGTGCGCACCGAGTCCCAGCAGGTGCAAGTCAGCGGCACCCCATCTGATAGGAAGGCGGCTCTGAAGTCACCTGTCTGGGCCTACTTCACCCTGGTAGCAGATAGCCAGACCATAGCCATCTGCCATATCTGTCGTGCCAGGGTGAAGAGAGGGAAGTGCTTGGCTCGGGTGGGTACCACAGCTCTGAACCAGCATCTGCGAATCAACTACTCGCGGGAGTATGACCAGATGAAGCGTGGTGGTGGTAGCAGCGCCACCACCACAAGTGTGCAGGGTACAGCAGCCCCTGCCACAGCTTCATCTGTTCCCAGCAGGTCATGCCCCCCCGCTCCCTCTAGTAGAGGTACTGGTACCGGCAGCCAGACCTCTACTTCCACAGCACCCTCCTCTTCTGTGTCCTGCACTGTCGTCCGGCGCCAGGTGTCGCTTTCCGACGCCTTTCGAACGCACCACTCCCTTCCCCCCTGAAGACCGACTTGTGCGTTCCATCAATGGGCTCCTGGCAAGGGTTATTGCCCAACATCTGCTTCCCTTCAACATTGTTGACTGCAACCCCTTCAGGCAGATGTTGGAGCAGGCCCAACCCCAATGGCGTGTCCCCAGCCGCCATTTCTTTGCCAGGACTGGTGTCCCTGCCCTACACCAGCACATTGTGCATAATGTAACCCTGTCGCTGGATCACGCTGTCAGCGACAGGATGCATCTCACAATGGATGGCTGGACCAGCAGGCATGGGCAGGGCTGGTACATCAGCTTCACGGGCCATTGGGTTTCCCTCCGAGGCGCCGGGGAGGGATCGGCGGCATCAGATTTTGTGGTGCCGCCCGGGGTGTCCAGGGGAGAACTGCTGGTCTCCCTCAAGCCACTGTCTCCGCAGCTGCTGAGCCTCACAGCAAGCGCCCCCGTAGCTACTCAAGTGTGGGGCACGTGCGCTGTCAGGCCGTGCTCCAGCTTGTTAGTTTAGGGGACCGGAGACACACTGGACAAGAAGTGCTGACCGCACTTCAGGCTCAGGTCCAGAAGTGGCTGACACCCCGAAGGCTCCAGGCAGGTATGGTTGTCTGTGACAATGGCAGCAACCTACTCTCCGCCCTCCAGGCTGGCAGTCTGACCCACGTGCCCTGTCTGGCACGTCCTCAACCTCATGGTGCAGAAGTTCCTGCGCACCTATCCTGGGTTGAGTGACATTGTGCTAAGGGTACGTAGGATTGCCAGCCACTTCAGGCGCTCCCCAACCGCTACCGCGTCCCTGTCCAAGTTGCAGCGGGACAACAGCCTGCCCCTTCACAGGCTGATTGTGGACAGTGTGATGCGGTGGAACTCCACCCTCCACATGCTGGAGAGGTTGTGGGAGCAGCAAAGGGCGGTGAAGGAATACCTGCAAGGCACTGCCGGACCATCACAAACACTCCCGTACATCACCATTGCGGAGTGGGGGCAGATACACCAGGTCTGCCATGTGTTGGCCCCTTTCGAGCAGGCGACCAAGGTGGTCAGCAGGGAGCATGTCGGCCTCAATGACGTGCTCCCTATAGTGTTCCTGCTGGACAGGGCACTAGATCGCCTGCTCGAAGCTGGGGAGAGTGCCTTGGTGGAGCAGGAGGAGGCAACACTGCTCCACTAAGACCAGGCCCAGGATGAGGAGGAGGAGGATGATGATGATGAGGAGGTTACTGGTGACGTCCTGGAGTCAGGGCCTGGTCAGGAGGGAGAGCCGGTGTTGGGGGTACCGATAGTCCGGGGGTTTGGCATCTCTGAGCGCGAGCAGCAGCGCCTCCAGCATGAAGAGTCAGACGTCATGGACCTGGGCAGCCATGAGGAGTCATAGCGGGCTGTGCTCTTCCCCATGGCTGCCCACATGCTGAGATGCCTCAGGAGGGACCCCCTGGTTAAGACTATCAAGGAGAGGGATGAATTTTGGATGGCCACCCTTTTAGATTCAAGATGCAAGGGGAAACTGGAGCAGTTCCTCCCAGCCAGCCGGAGGCAGCATCGGATGGAGGAACTGCAGGCACGCATAGTCAGCCGGTTGGAGCAGGCAACTCCCCGGCCTCCAGTTGTCCCCCCTCATCTCACCCAGCAGGTGGCTGCACCCAGCAACAGCCGAGCAGGGGACCTAATGGGTGAGATGAGGATGTTCTTCCAATCTGAGCGACCCAGTACCAGCAGCAGCAGCAGCAGCAGCAGTCACCACCAGCGGCTGGCCCACATGGTGGCAGACTACATGGGGTCCGTCGGTGCTTCTGACAGTATGAGCACCGACGACCCCATGGAGTACTGGGTTGCCAGATTGGACACCTGCCGCGAGCTCGCTCAGTATGCGCTGGAGTTATTGTCTTGCCCCCCCTCCAGCGTACTATCTAAGCGAACATTCAGCGTGGCAGGTGGGGTGGTCACGGACAAGAGGACCCATCTGTCCACAGACTCCGTGGACAGACTCACATTCATCAAGATGAATGAGTCCTGGATCGGCGTTGACTTTCTGGCACCCGCCATCGGTTCAGGGCGCTGAAGGGTCCCTTGTCATTCATTCCCTCTCCTTGGCTCTCCCTCCACTCTTGCCCGAGTGATTTGACACTATATTGTCTACTATTACTACTACTGCTGCTGCTCACGACACCTATGTCACAAGTTATTTGCCACTATATACTACTATTACCACTACTGCTGCTGTCAAGTCTTGCCCAAGTGTTTAGATGATATCTAGTACTATTACCACTACTGCTTGTAAATGTTCCCTGTGTGATAATTACATTATATTTTAATACTACTGCTGCTGCCTTCATGCTGAGTAATGCTTCATGACCTCTCTGGCACAGCGGATCCACCAACAGCCTCCGCTACAAGCTACCAGACCGGATCGTAACAGCAAGTGTGACTAAAAGACTGAACTTTATGTTAAACCCTGGTTTGCGGCCTTTATACTGCAACCATTAGCCTGTCTGCAAGAGCAAATCAGCACTCTCTCTCTCTCTATATCTATATATATTTCTTTATCGTACATCACGGGACACAGAGCGCATAGCCATTACATATGGGTTATATGGGTACCTTCAGGTGTGGACACTGGTGTAATCAACTTCACAGGAAGTTCCTCCCTATATAACCCCCTCCCACTGAGAGTGCTTTAGTTTTTTCGCCAGTGTGTCTTAGGTGTTGGTCACGTCTAGCTGTCCCTCGGAGGTCTCGGGACCCAGGATAGCTAGCCGGATCCGTCCGAAGTGCTTCAAAGCCAAGGTGTACGGTACCGGGGCCCTGCTGGAGTGGGGTTTTGCCTATAATGCCTCTCCTTGGAGGGCTGGATTCTGGGCTCCAGTGCTTAGTCTCTTCCAAGAACTAAATCGCTACTGATGCCAGGATGCTATATAGGTCCAGGGGTGTGGGTTCCTTAACACAGGACCCCGGTCCCTGAAGGTCCAAGACAATACCCACGGAGATGGGGGAAGATTGGGCCTCTTGCATTTTGCAATACCCTGCGGCGTGGAGCAGGTAAGAGGGAACCTGCGGGACTTGGTTCGACAGTAGGTATCCCCCTGGGGGTTCTGGGTTGGCTAACAGTATGCTTGTGCATCAGCCACTATCTCCACTATGTCTGTGTAGGCAGGATGGAATACTAATGTTTACCCAGATAACATGTAGATATATGTATACTTGTGTAAGTTATATATTTGCTACTCACCCCAGGTCTGCCTGTTAACACTGATACTGCAACCCCACATGTTTTAAAGAGGAAATTGCTGGTAAAAACTCCTGTTTCTTAGGAAGCCCATGGGGACAGCTTCCTCGCTATGTGTGCACTACAATAAGATTAGTGCTTACCTGGTGTCTGTTGGAGCTGCCTAAACGCTGGTCCATGTTGTTTCCTCTGCTCTGCTTCCTCCATGTGGTTTCAGCGTGGTGCGCGCGATTGTGCGCGTGTGTGCGCGCGCGCATGCGCGCGCGCGTGCACGCCGCCTTTTATAGCGGCGGCGTGCGTCGGGGGGGCGGGCCAGCAGCGTCAGGGTCTGTTTAAAGGGAAAATTTTTTCTCTGGCTGGTCTTTCCCTCCTGGAGGCAGAGGAAGAAAGGATACAGAGCGTGCAGCTGGGTCTTTTGGCCACACAGGGACACCCAGTGGCGGTTTGGTGGATCTTCAGGTCTAGGACTTAGGTCCACTATTGACCAGAAAAAAAAAAAAAAAAAGGAAGTTTTTTGCTTAAAGGGACTCAGCCTTAGATCCAGCAGTATCTGAGTCTACCTTGGACTCCGGCTAACGGGCATTGGTGTGTCAATACTCACAGATTTCCTCAGTATTGCCACCTCCCAGGCGGGTAAAAAAAAATTAGTTCTTTTTTTCATTTTCCTCATACCTGCCCTCATATTGGTTACTCCTAGCTACAACAGTCAGGTGTTGGCTATAGGGGTGACCCAAGGTTGTACAATGGCTCCAAAGGGATCTGGACCAGCCAAGGCTGCTAAAGGTGCCAAAAAGCAAAAGGGGTCTCCATCGGGGTCAGAGGATTTGGGCCAGGCTTCTACGGCCCCACCCTCGCCAGTTAGGACACCGAGTGGCATAGTACAAGAGCCATTGGGGGTGCTGGGGACAGAGGCGGCCCCCGATCCACCCATTCCCGTTTACGTGACGGAAGAAATGCTAGCAGCCACCATGAGTGGGCTAGAGAAAAGGTTAACTGCGTTGTTTTCCCGTCCTTGCCCAAGTAGCAAGCGGGCTAGATCCCCCTCACCCAGTGTGGGGTTTTCAGATGCGGAGGTCTCCTCTTCAGAGGAACGGGACCCACAAGGGGATCAGGCAGACCTAAGTCCCGACGGTTCAGACAGGGAAAATTCCACTATAGATGAATATTTTTCGGCCTCTCAAGCGGAGAGCCTGTGGATCCAGTCTTTGACAGATATGGTTCGCACTGCCTTTAAACTTCCAGTGCCAGAACTAGTAGCCCCGGAGGTATCCTCATTGGGTTCTTTAAAGGCTCCATTAACTTGTGCGTCTTTTCCAATGCACCCCCTTCTGCGGAACGTGATTTACCAGGATTGGGCTCGACCTGATAGAATCTTTGTCCCTCCTAAAAGATTCTCTATTCTCTACCCTATGGAAGAGGAATATGTAAAGAAATGGGCACTCCCTACAGTGGACGCGGCCATTTCCTGCGTGAATAAATCCCTGACTTGTCCGGTTGAAAATGTCCATATGTTCAAGGATCCGGTCGACAAAAAATTCGAGACCCTACTGAAAGCAGCTTTCACCTTAGTAGGTGCCATGGTTCAGCCAGCAGTAGCAGCCATTGGTGTTTGTCAGGCCCTGAAGGATCAGGCAAAACATATATTAAAGGACATGCCGGCTCAGCATACTCATGAATTAGCTGAATTCCCTAGGGCTCTCTGCTTTGCAATAGATGCTATTAAGGACTCCATCCAACAGGCATCCCGTTCATCTCTACTGATGGTTCACATGCGTCGCCTTTTGTGGCTAAAGAACTGGTCAGCAGAGGCACCCTGCAAAAAGCTTTTAGCAGGGTTTCCCTTTCATGGGGGAAGACTATTCGGGGAAGACCTAGATAAATATATCCACACCATATCAAGTGGAAAAAGTACTTCCTTACCGGTCAAGAAAAGACCGCGTGGGCCCACGTTTAAACGACAGGCCATTGCAGGCTCGGCCCCTTCGACTTCCCGTCAGTATCGACGGCCTCCCGGGCGTTCAGCAGTTAATAGCCGCCCACAGGGACAAGCCGCGGCAAACAAGAGGCCCTGGTCTCGCAAGTCGGCTAAACCAGTCATCAAGTCAGATTCATGAAGGGGCGCCCCCACTCTCTTGGGTGGGGGGAAGACTTCAGTTTTTCTCCGAAGTCTGGAAGGCCAGAATTCCCGACTCTTGGGTTCGGTCTGTAGTAGCCTCAGGCTACAAACTAGAGTTTCGAGAAATCCCCCCTCCTCATTTTCAGGGGTCAAGTCTTCCAAGCGACCCGTTAAAGAGGGCCTCTCTCGTAAAGGCGTTGGATCGCCTCTTGCTCCAAGGAGTAATTGTAGAAGTACCAACCCAAGAAAGGGGTCTGGGATTCTACTCCAACCTTTTTGTTATACCAAAACCCAATGGCGACGTCAGGCCTATATTAGACCTCAAACGCCTAAATCGCTTTCTAAGGATTCAGACCTTTCGTATGGACTCCATACGTTCAGTGACAGCCAGCCTGCATCAGGGCGACTTTCTAGCATCTATAGACATAAAGGATGCATATCTGCATGTGCCGATTTACCCAGCACATCACAAGTTTCTTCGTTTTACGATAAATCAAAGTCATTACCAGTTCGTAGCCCTCCCTTTCGGGTTGGCAACAGCTCCACGGGTATTCACAAAGGTGTTAGCCCCGGTGCTAGCCGTCCTAAGGACAGAAGGCATCTTGGTCCTGGCATACCTGGACGATCTCCTGGTTATCGACAGCTCAGCTTCCAACCTCAATCATGCAGTAGTCCGCACAGTGCGGCATCTAGAAGAGTTCGGGTGGATTGTGAACCAAGAAAAATCAAGGTTACAACCCACAAGACAGTTGGAATATCTAGGCTTTCGGTTAGATACAGAATGCCAGAGGGTATTTTTACCTCAAGAGAAGATCAGGTCGTTGATTCAAACGATTCAAATAGTCTTAGGCAAAAAGAAGCCGACTATTCGCCTATGCATGCGACTGCTGGGAAAGATGGTGGCCGCCTTCGAAGCAGCGCCCTATGCCCAGATCCATACCAGAATTCTGCAGACAGCTATTCTCTCTGCTTGGAACAAGTCCATACAGGCATTAGACCGTCCATTAGTTCTTTCCCCAGGAGTCAGGCGCAGCCTGTACTGGTGGCTGATCCCTCAAAAATTATCAAAAGGGAAAACCTTTTGCCCCATCTCGTGGAAAATAGTAACCACAGATGCCAGCCTAACAGGTTGGGGGGCAATCTTAGGAAAACGGACCCAGCAGGGACAGTGGTCAGAGGCAGAAAGTCTGCTTCCCATCAATGTCCTAGAGATCAGAGCTGCTCGGTTGGCCCTGGTCGCCTGGACTCTCCCCCTGCAGGGTCTGCCAGTAAGGATACAGTCCGACAATGCCACGGCGGTGGCATACATAAACCACCAGGGGGGCACAAGGAGCCTAGCGGCTCAAAGGGAAGTAAACCTGATTTTTTCATGGGCCGAAGCCCATGTACCCTGCATCTCAGCAGTGTTCATCCCAGGGATAGACAATTCTCAAGCAGATTTTTTGAGTCGTCAACAGTTACTCCCGGGAGAGTGGTCTCTTCACCCCCAGGTATTCCAAGAGATTTGCCAAAGATTCGGAGTTCCCGATGTGGACATCATGGCAACAAGATTCAACAAGAAGTTGGACAAATTCGTATCCCGAGCCAGGGACCCCTCGGCCTACGGGACCGATGCGTTGGTTTGCCCCTGGCACCAGTTTTCTCTCCTGTATGCGTTCCCTCCACTACAGATGATTCCCCGCCTTCTACGAAGGATCAGGGTGGAGCGCAGGCCGGTGATCCTGGTGGCCCCAGCCTGGCCCAGAAGGGCTTGGTACGCACTCATCATGAGGATGTCAGTAGGGGCACCGTGGCCACTCCCCCTGCGCCCAGATCTGCTGTCTCAGGGCCCGATCTACCACCCTGCTTCACAGCAGCTAAATTTGATGGCTTGGCGGCTGAATCCCTAATTCTTAAGGGCAGAGGCCTCTCAGCCCAAGTCATATCTACGTTAATTCAAGCTAGAAAGCCAGTCTCTAGAAATATCTATTACAGAGTCTGGAGAACCTATGTGGAGTGGTGCGAGTCTCAAGGAGGGCATCCTCGCAAGTTTTTTATTGACAGGATCTTGCGATTCCTCCAGGTTGGCGTTGACAAGGGGTTGGCTCTTAGTACTCTAAAGGGGCAGGTGTCTGCCTTATCGATATGGTTTCAAAGGCCTTTGGCCACACATTCGCTTGTGAAAACCTTTTTGCAGGGGGTCTTGCATGTAAATCCCCCTATTAGAGCTCCCCTCTGCCCCTGGAATTTAAATCTGGTCTTGTCAGCTTTACAAAAGCAGCCGTTTGAACCTCTGACAGAAATCCCTCTTGTGCTGCTAACCCGAAAGTTGGTTTTCTTGGTGGCTATGGCTTCGGCCAGAAGGGTCTCCGAGCTGGCAGCCTTGTCTTGCAGGGAACCGTACCTGATTCTGCATAAGGACAGAGTGGTTCTGCGGCCTCAGCCTTCTTTCCTTCCTAAGGTCATATCCAGTTTTCACTTGAATCAGGACCTAGTCCTACCATCCTTCTTTCCTACTCCCCAGTCCAGAGAGGAAAGACTGCTTCATACTTTGGACGTGGTCCGAGCCATGAGGGTCTATCTCAAGGCTACAGAAAAGATTCGGAAAACAGATGTGCTTTTCGTTCTCCCGGAGGGCCCCAAGAAGGGTCAGCCGGCTGCCAAGTCTTCCTTGGCTAGGTGGATTAAGCAGCTGATTTTTCAGGCCTATGGTCTGAAGCGCGTTCCACCTCCCTTATCAGTTAAAGCCCATTCTACGAGGGCCATGAGTGCCTCCTGGGCGGCACACCATCAGATCTCTATGGCACATGTTTGCAAAGCGGCAACCTGGTCTTCCGTACATACGTTTACTAAATTTTATAAGTTGGACGTCGCAAAGGCTACGGACGCAGCATTTGGGCAGGCGGTCCTACGGGCAGCAGTATAGAATCCTCTGGCCCGGTTCACGCCCCCTTGTTTTCTGTTGGTGGAGCTATTTTACCTCCTGATATATGTTCTGTTTGGCTATTTTTTGGCCTTACGGTCTCCCTCCCTTCATGGAGCATTGCTTTGGGACATCCCATATGTAATGGCTATGCGCTCTGTGTCCCGTGATGTACGATAAAGAAAAAAGGATTTTTAATAACAGCTTACCTGTAAAATCCTTTTCTTGAAGTACATCACGGGACACAGAGCTCCCACCCCTCTTTTTGGGGAACATTGTGTAACCTCAGAGAAATTGCTTGCTACAAAACTAAAGCACTCTCAGTGGGAGGGGGTTATATAGGGAGGAACTTCCTGTGAAGTTGATTACACCAGTGTCCACACCTGAAGGTACCCATATAACCCATATGTAATGGCTATGCGCTCTGTGTCCCGTGATGTACTTCAAGAAAAGGATTTTACAGGTAAGCTGTTATTAAAAATCCTTTTATTGTAGCTTTTGTTATAGTCATTTTTCAACAGTTTAGTTTGTGTTAGTAGTGTCTGTGTCCGTGTATTTTAGTTTGTCTTAGGTTTGTGTTAAATAGAATAATAGTATAAAATGTTTTTGGTTATTATGAAGTTAGATGTGTTGAAAAACCTAACAATCTCAATAAGAAAGGAAACATTTTAAAAGAATAACATTTTTTATTACAAGAAAAAAAAAATTACATGTATTTTTGCATGAGCTTGTGAAGCTCAGCCATCGCGTCCAAATTCTTCCTCTGCTTTTGCTCCAGCTGTTGGTTTTGGAGGTCTAATATTCGCATTTTCCGGCGATTTGAAAGGATTTTCTCATTGGTCCTCTGGATGAGACTGTAATTTTCCTCCACCTTTTTGAAAACTGTTAGGATATAAGAAAAAAAAATTAGGATTAAATGCTGTCCATTTTTATATCTACATCTTATTGTTGAAATGTTATTAATCTTTGTGCACATATTTACCCTCCTGCCTGGGGCTCACAGGAACCGTCTCATCCTCCTGCTCCTCTTCTCCATCACCCGATTTACCAGGAGTTTGGGGGGGGGGGTTGCAGCTCCTCCTTTTGCTCCTCAACAGGAGCTGGGGGTGGTAAACACTGAGAGGGCCCTGGCTGCTCCTCATCCCTCTCCTCCTGTGCATCCTCCTCCTGCTCCTCCTGTGCATCCTCCTCCTGCTTCTCCTCTTCATTCTCCTCCTCCTCTGCGGCCTGTCGCCTTGTGCACTTGGGGCGCACAGATGGTAGAGGAGCTCCTATAATAACACAATGTTCATATATGTAAAAATTATTTCTAATAACGTATGCAAATTCTGTGTACTCTGCTGTATTGTAAATGAATACAAGTTTATATAGACAGTTAACCAATGGGATAATGTTATACTAAAGGGTCTTGCTGGCACTACAGGGGACTGAGTGTGAGCTGGGCTGCCACCATGGTAAAATGAGCTGTTTGTGTTTCCTTTGTATTATCCTGATAATCTCATGTTAAAAAAAGGGCCTGATGGATTACACGGAATTAATATGATAACCCCACGCCTAGCACAGGAATTTAGTGGTAATTGAGTTATAAAATACCACCCCTTCCCCTTTAACCCACCACACCACCACTTTAATGCCATGGTTTAACTTGATGGAATAATGTCTTTTTTCAACAGTACTATGAATACCTTGGGTGGTGATATATGTTACCACAACATGGCGTCTGGGTTAACAACATCTGCCCTAAGGTTAATTACATATGACCTTACATAACTGTCACCAATAAGTTACCTGGATGAAATTCATCTCGGATCTGTCTGACCCGGGCCATGTGGCGCCTCTTTAGGTCTGACCACTTTTTTAGGGTGGCCATGTGGTCATGTGTGCGGCCATGAACTTGACGTAACTCCTGCAATAGGGAGGGGACTATTTTGTTTTTGTCCTGCTGGTTCCGGGTTTCATCATATCCCTGTTGCAGGAACCTCTGCAAGATGAAGAACTAAGTATATTATAATACTTTTGTTTAAATCCTTATGGATATATGACGTAAATGTATGGTATTCAACAATTGGAAGCATTCTCGCCTTATTAATCACTGACAGGGGTAACATGACAGATTTTATATCTTGCCATTTTGGTCGCCACCTTTTTTGCATAAATATAGCAGCCATTATCATTTGCATAATTATGTATATATGAGTAACATCACAGGATACACGTATAGGGGAGAAATGAGTTGCTATTCATCTGACCGCTATAATTATTTTTTGACCCTTATACTGGGCCTGTACAATAGATTTTTTTTTTCATCCCTATCTTTATATATGAACAATAATATGTTTGTTTCTTTTGACTTTTTGATGAATTAATTTTGAATAAATAATCGAGTTGATGTTATTTAAAAACTACAACTACCAGCATGCTCTGATACACCATGTAGCTCACCGTCACCAGCTGTACCACAATTATACTTTAACTCCCAGCATGCCTGGACAGTCAATGGCTGTCCGGTAATACTGGGGAGTTGTTTTGCAACAGCTGTAGGCTCCGTTTAGTAAACAGTGCCGTACCAGACAGTTTTATTTTTTAGTGTGGAGGGGAGGGGGGCTATGTAGGGGTATGTGCAGGGGTTTTGGAGCCTACACGTCGCTCGGTGTCATTCCTGGTGAACTCCGTGAGCTGTGTTACATATATGTGCATGCCTGTTTACATCTGAAGAAATGTGAGTAGCCTGTCAAATGCCTATTTGATTAAAGCAGTGATCAAGCGGAAGCTCTTAGATGGTTGTTTTTTCTTCCATGTCCCCTTGCTCCGGTATCCATGCTGAGACCATCAATAGGAGACCTACTTCACATCCTGTTTTCCTAATGCTCTAATGACCATCTGCTAACCCAGTGGCCTTAACCTAAGGTGAGAGTAGCCATCTACACTGGTGGAGGGATAAGTTTCAAAACCTGCTACCCTAGCTTTCTCTCACGTGGTGAAGATCTTCATTCATTTAATCATTCATCTCACTGAATGTTCTACAGAAGTTTTTCTCCTTTTGTCACGAATTGTTTGGACTTTACCAATTTTCTTATTATATTCTTATTATATTCTATATTTTACATGGTTTGCTCTGCACTATATATATATATATATTTTGTACTACTTGGGATTTGAGTGAAGGTCCTTTGTGTGCTTAGCTTGCATTCCCTAGATACATTAACTGTTTGGTTTCTGCATCTTTTCTATGGATTAATTTGTAGTGATACATATTTTCACTTTATTTATTTATTTACTTATTTATATTTTTTATGCTATATTAATCACGTTGATCATACATATTTTTGCGCTGATTGCACCCTCTATTTGCATTAGTATGTGTATATGTTGTGTTTTTTATTTAGTGTGGTGTAGTGTTTTGAGGGTACAGTCATAGGGGCGTGGGGTTCACAGTAGTTTCCCGCTGAGGGTTTGAGCTGCAGCGCCAAATTTGCTTCAGCTAGAAGCACACTGTAAGCCCCAGCCCATGTGAATGTACCCTGTACATTCACATTGGGGGAGGGGGGGGGGGGTTATTGCAGCCAGTTGCATGCAGGGAGTTGTAGTTTTGCAACAGCTGGAGGCACAATGGTTGCAAAACACTGTGAGTTTGTTACATAACTCAGGGTTTCAAGACCAGTGCGCCTCCAGCTGTTGCAAAACTACTACTCCCATCAGGCATGGTCTGTCAGTGCATGCTAAGAATTTTACTTTTGCTGCATCTAGAGTGCCACAGTTTAGAGACCCGTGTATAGTGGTCTGAAAAATGTGGGCATGCAGAACTTGCAAAACTAGAAGTCCCAGCATGCCTAGGCATGCTGGAAGTTGTAGTTCTGCAACATCTAGAGGGCAATATGTATTTGAACGTCTTGGGCCTTAAGGACCCGGAAGTCAGGACGTTCGTATACGTCCTATGTCCACAACATGTTAATTATGCTAAATAGCAAGGAAAGTGCTTAAATACACATTTACCAACCAGGGTGTCTGCAGCTGTCCAGGCATGCTGGGAGTTGAAGTTTTGCAACAGCTGGAGACACACTGTTTGGGAAATACTAATATCTGATGTTATATCCTAACTTTTAAACTAGTCTAAAATGCAGTTAAAGATAATGAAATAACAGTGGTGAAATTACTTACACTAATCAGCAGTTTTTCCTCACTGGATGAAAAGTTACTCCCCACCATCTTCGCTTCGCAGGCAGCACAAAATAGCGATCCGAAAATAGACTGGCAAAGATCCAGGAAATTATCTCCGTTTTCGCAATCAATTTTTTTTGATAAAATATCACGAATATTCGATATTAGCGAATATTTCACAAATATTCTTCTATATATATTCGTGAAATATCGCGAAATCGAATATGGAGTATTCTGCTCAACACTACACTCCACGAGCCAGGAGGGTTAAGCAAGCAAACAAACAGAAAGATACAGTGAAAATTTTGCATTATTTTATGTATCTATATTTCTACCTATTTTCTACAATATTTTTTACATTTCATTGCCTATTTTCTTTACTATTGTAATAAATAATATGACACACATGTTGACTATACACTTCAGATAGTATTGACCAGCACAAGCTTGCTACAATTTTACTATGATAATGCACTAGAAGACACAGAAACATTCAGTAGATATGTATGAAAAGGTAAAAAACTGTATAAAAACACTCATGTATAAACTGTGGTTTTATTAAAACAGTGCTAATATTTTCTTTTTATTTGAGCTGTTATCCATTACCATAGTTGCCAACATTGTACATTTTTTTATAGGGACACGTTTTTGGCTGTAGGCGGAGTATTATTATAATTAGGGTGTGGGGCATATGTCTGTAGGTGTGACATAACAAAAATGGGCGTAGGTCTACATAGAATAGTGGGCGTGGCTTAAATGGGCGTTTCTCAAATGGGGTGTGGTTAGAGTCTGAGACGAATGAGGGATGGAGGAAGAAAAGGAGGGGGAAAGAGGGAGGGAGAGAGAGAGAGAGAGAGAGAGAAAAGGGGGAGTGAAGGACGGAGAGAGAAGGAAGGAAAGAGGGATGGAGGGACAGCAGGCCCAGAACCTACACCACAATAGAAATGTGTATTTCAGAGTTTAACAATCAGCAGATAAAGATACTCCAAACATCTGGTGTTAGCGTTTCAATCATCCCGGCACCATGGTTGTTATGGTGTCAGGATGATTGAAGTGCATTATTTGTAATATATAATAAAATCATTCAATTCACCATAATGTTAAAATCAGCGGGTCCCCTGAGCGTGTCATCTGCCACGTCGCCTGCCACCAGATGCCATCAGGTGCCCCCAGCAGAGTCCATCCTTACATCTGGTGTCCCCAGCAGCGGAGCTCCTCCTCACATCTGGTGTCCCCAGTAGCGGAGCCCCTCCTCACATCTGGTGTCCCCAGCACAGCCTCTCCTCACATCAGGTGTCCCCTGTAGCAGAGCCCATCCTCACATCTGGTGTCCCCAGCACAACCCCTCCTCACACCTGGTGTCCCCAGTAAAGCTCCTCCTCACATCTGGTGTCCCCAGTGCAGCCCCTCCTTACATCTGGTGTTCTCAGCAGAGCTCTTCCTTACCTTTGGTGTCCCCAGCATAGCCCCTCCTCACATCTGATGTCCCCAGCACAGCCCTTCCTTACATCTGATGTTCCCAGCGGAGCTCCTCCTTACATCTGGTGTCCCCAGTGCAGCCCCTCTTCACATCTGGCATCCTCAGCGCAGCCCCTGCTTACATCTGGTGTCCCAGCAGAGCCCCCCCTCACATCTAGTGTCCCCAGCAGAGCCCCTCCTCACATCTGGTGTCCCCAGCAGAGCCCCTTCTCACGTCTGGTTTCCCCAGCAGAGTCCCTCCTCACATCTGGTGTCCCCAGAGGAGCCCCTCCTTACATCTGGTGTCCCCAGCAGAGCCCCTCCTCACATCTGGTCTCCTTAGCGCAGCAGAGCCCGCCTCCTCACATTAGTATCCCCAGTGGCAGCTACAGTTCCCAGGTTTCACGTGTGTCTCTGATTTGTACATTCAGTGTACAAGAGACTTGTCTGCATGTACACTAAAGAGAGTAGCCGATTGGCGCCCCTCTCCTCTCAACTGAACACAAGGGGAAATGTACTCGCAGAGGTGGCGGTGGCCATCTTTGTGTAGTCCGCCGGTTGTTTTTTGCCAAAAACATTCCCGATTTCCCAGGACAAAGGCAAAATCCCAAAAAATTAATCGGGACAAGCTAAATTTGGGACGATTGGGACGAGGGTCCCAAAATTGGCATTGTCCTGAGAAAATCGGGACTGTTGGCAAGAAAGACCAAAGGTATTGAGTTAAAATGTAAATACTTATTGCACTTGCACAATTGTTAATTTGTTTGTCACACAATTCAGAAACAATCTAAATCAGATTTCATATTTAATATATTTATAGTATCGCATTGTAAAAAAGTCATTCACATACAGTGCCTTCAAAAAGTATTCATACCCCTTGAAATTTTTCACATATTGTCATGTTGCAACCAAAACGTAAATGTATTTAAAAAAAATTCCAACAAAATACATTTATGTTTTTGGTTGTAACATGACGACATTTTGAAAATTTCAAGGTATGAATGCTTTTTCAAGGCACTGAATTTGTGCCAATCCATGCTGGACTTCCTGACAAATTTTACTAACCAAGGAGGTGTAATTACTTTGGGCCAGATTCACAGAGCGATTACGCCGGCGTAACAGGAGATGCGCGGCGTAAGTCTAAATGTGCGCATGCGTTTCGATGCTCCGCATCCCCAAAACGAGATACGCAAGAAATCTACTTTTTTTTGTCCGGCGTAATTTCGATAGACAGGTGCATTCATCCGCACAAAACTGCGCTAGACACACCATTAATTTGCTATTCAAATATGCTAATGAGGGAGTTACGGGGATCCACAAAAGAACGTTGGTGCAGCGCAGGCTACGTGCTGTGCGCAACAGCTGCATGGCCAGTCTAAAATTAGACCATATAAAAGGTGGTATAAAATGAGACAATTCGTCTACATGTCAGAGAAAGCAACACTGTTAGTGAGGAGCTGAGCAGTCACACGTGTTACACAACAATCTGTATGCCAACATGCCAGTGGCATCCATGCTCATAGCTATACTACTGACTTTAGATGAGCAAAGAAGGAGGAGAGCACGGAGGAGGGCACGGGAGAGACTTTTATAAACATTTTTACAAAAAAGATATACATTAATAAATAACATACATACAAATTACAAACACGGTCTCACTATCTTTCAATAGCCCTTTAAAACCTTGATGGATATAATAATCTAATCTGATACAAGCCCCTCACTCTTAACTTGATATATCACACACGCATAGACATCTTTGGCATGAGTGATTCTGAGATGTTTTGCATCTTCAGATTCACCCCTCATGCCATCCTGGAATTAACCACAACCCTGCAGGAGGACATCACCAGCCCAACACATGACACCACCCATGACACCCATGACAGCTACATATACAATCCTAGCCCCATCCCCACAGATTTCGAACAGAACATGTATGGGGACAGCTGGCTGGTTGGTGAGTGACATGGGTGGCAGGCATGACTGTCCCCCCCATGATGCTGAAATCACAAGGGGCACATGCACTACTAACATCCTCCTGTCTTATCCCTTCAGGATGACTCTGCATATGCACTGGGACCCCATCTCATGACTCCTATACGGAACCCCCCTAACCAAGGCTACCCCGTCTTCTGAGGGAAGAGCAGCCAGGAGCCAGCTCACATTAGGCATCTTTGCACGTTAAACACACACATTAATCATGGCACAATGAGAATGCATGCATGCACACCACTGTGGTCCCTAGCACCGACACATCACATCCTCATCACATTGGATTGGCACAAGCCCACCATGCAGGACTTGTGAGCAGCAATGCCATGCCACGGCTCCAATTATGTCACTGTACATTCATACACCATTCACACGGACCTGGGGATCACTTCTCCACCACAAATGAGGGTGACACCCCTTTTCCGGCAGGAATGTCACCCCCACATTCCAAAATCATACACAAACAGAACCAAACAAAAAAAAAATTGACCAACAAAAATAAAAAATGCCCAGCAAAAATATAATTTAAACAAAATAACAACAAAGAAAACACATAAAAGACAAAAATCACTCTGCGAAACAGTCACCAAATATCTCAAAGACACGTCACAAACAAACAAACGCTAATAAACAACAGAACAAAAGCACCTTGCTGTATAGGAAGGGATACAAAGGGATGTACTTTTGCTAAGGAAGTGCGTTTGTGTCTGTCTATTTATGCTGTCTGCGTAGTTCACTAAGTTGCCCGGGTCCACTTCCAATTTCACTGATTGCGCCGTCCCCGAGTTGTGAGCATGCGCACAGAGGTGCTGGCCTTCATTTGCATGGGGTCACGGCTCATTTCAATGTAACACGCCCACGTCCTTCCCAATTTTAATTATTCCGCCTTATGCCTCTGAAATTACGTTGCACCGGCGCAAATTTCTGCGCAAATCAAACGAGAATACGGTGATTGTGCCGATACATTGCGGCAGTCTAACGTAAAGGAGGTGCGCTACGCCAGTCAAAAAATGCGCCAATGTACGTGAATCTGGCCCTTTGTGTCTAAAACCCCTCAACACCAATCAGTTTTGTTTTCCAAACCATCACTGCCCTGTATTGGCTCTGTGGCTCTGTACAGCACAGGCAGGAAACAACCTGCAAAAACAAAACTAGAAACTGCAGGTACATTATATGATTGATTTTTATTTATTTTTAATCATTTTTAAAAGGAATCAGTTATGCCTTTTGTTGGTGTATTTGATTTCGCTGTATGTAATGTTAGCGACGATATTTGTCTTTCTGCTTCTCTTTTCTTTAATAAAATACGATTGAATTAAAAGGAATCAGTTAACTATTATGTCTCTATACCCTGTAAACAGTAATTTCATATTTTTTTATTTTTTTATTTACAACTCCTTTAACTGTTGCAGTGTGGGCACAACCCAATTGCAAGGGATTTATTGCCCCGAGTTGGGCTTTAAATCCTGTTGGTGGACTTGACCACTGATCAGTTATTACTTGCATTTTGTGTGTACATTTGGAAAATAAAGTTATCACTTCGACTTTAAAGGAGTTGTGAATAAAAACATTTTTTTTTGCTGAAATTACTGTTTACAGGGTATAGACATAATATTTAACTGATTCCCTTTAAAAATGATTAAAACTAGATACAAATTAATCATATAATGTACCTGCAGTTTCTAGTTTTGTTTTTGCATGTTTTTTCCTGCCTGTGCTGTACAGAGCCACAGAGCCAATACAGGGCAGTGATGGTTTGGAAAATGAAACTGATTGGTGCTGAGGGGTTTTAGACACACAGTAATCACACCTTCTTGATTAGTGACCACAGGGAGAAAGCTCCCAGGACTGTGGTTAACAGGAAACAGACAACCAGGAAGTGTGGAGATCAGAGAAGAATTACAGCAACTTGAGAGCAAAAACGAACAATGAGGACATGAAAACAGCACTGCATTAAGGTAAAGGAAGCTATTAACTACTTACAGACCGCCCACCGTCATTATACGTCGGTACTTTAAAGATTGATATCTCGGTAACGGCAGCAGCTGCTGCCACAACCGAGATATCCATCTCTTCAGTGGGCGGTCCTATCAACGATAACGGCGGTCTCCGCGGCAGATTCACCGCAAGATCTCCATTATCGATGGCGGGAAAGGTCCCCCCCTCCCGCCGCTCTCCCGCGCCCTCCGCCGCTTACCGTAGTCGTCGGTAGCGGCGGAGGCGATCGGGTCCGCTCGGCTGCTGTGTGGGGATGCGAGTGAGGCCAACATGGCACCCACCCGTCCCCATAGCTCTGCTGGGCGGAAGTGACGTCAAAACGTCAGTCCCGCCCAGCGTCTTAAAGAGACAATTTTTTTGTTTACCCTTTTTCAAAAGGTAAAATTTCTCTTTTTTTTTCATTTAAGCCTAAATATGAGATCTGAGGTCTTTTTGACCCCAGATATCATATTTAGGCTGCATTCACACCTAGGCATATTTACGCCGTACGCCCGACGCGGTAGCAGCCTGAAATACGCTGGAGGGGCGAATTAACATTGTCAGCTATGGAGATGGTTTACATCTCTACCCCGAACGCCGAAACGCCGTACGCCTGAAGCTCTAAACAAGTCCCGGACCCTTTTTTTCAGGCGTCTTCACCGTTCGGCAACAGCCGAAAATGTAAAATCACCCCTCACCAGGCTAAAAACAACGCGATTTGTAGCGACAAATCACGGCACAAAACACCGCAATTTGTCACGGCAAATCAGGCTACAAAACGCCGCGTACAAGTGTGAATGCAGCCTAAAGAGGACCTGCTTTTTTTCTATTACAAGGGATGTTTACATTCCTTGTAATAGGAATAAAAGTGTTTTTTTTTTATTTCAGGGTTAAAAATTGTAAAATAAATAAAAATAAATCCGAAAAAAAATAAATAAATTTAAAGCGTCCCGTCCCGACGAGCTCGCGCAGAAGCGAACGCATACGCGAGTAGCGCCCACATAAGAAAACGGTTTTCAAACCACACAAGTGAGGTATCGCCGCGATTGTTAGAGCGAGAGCAATAATTCTAGCCCTCGACCTCCTCTGTAACTCAAAAAATGCAACCTATAAAAAAATGTAAACGTCGCCTATCGAGATTTTTAAGGGTAAAAGTTTGACGCCATGCCACGAGCGGGCGCAATTTTTAAGCATGACATGTTGGGTATCATTTTACTCGGCGTAACATTATCTTTCACAATATGTAAAAAAAATTGGGCCAAATGTATTGTTGTCTTATTTTTTTATTTAAAAAAGTAAATTTTTTCCAAAAAAAGTGCGCTTGTAAGACCGCTGCGCAAATACGGTGTGACAAAAAGTATTGCAATGACTGCCATTTTATTCTCTAGGGTGTTAGAAAATATATATATATATATATATTTATATAAGTAATTTTATAGCAAAATAATGTTTTAGTCTCGTAAATACCGAATCTGAAAAACAGGCTTGGGGCTTAAGTGGTTAAGATAAAAAAATTCCTTTACAAACCCTTTAACTTAATGAGATTGATTTACTAAAGCTGGAGAGTGCAAAATCTGGTGCAGCTCTGTGTAGAAACGAATCAGCTTCCAAGTTTTTTTGTTAAAGCTTAATTGAACAAGCTGAATTTAGAAGCCGATTGGCTACCATGCACAGCTGCACCAGATTTGTATCACTCTCCAGTTTTAGTAAATCAATTCCAATTCCTATGTTACACACCAGATGAAACATGTACAAATAGTTTTCCAACATTTTTTTTTCTTCTTTCTTTGTGTGTTCACCACCCCCTTTTTTTTCAATGCCCCTATCTGCACCTACACCTCCCCCCTGGATTGTTCCAGCATCCCCAGGGGGAGGTATCACCCACTTTGGAAAGCACTGCTCTAAAGTGTAATCATTTCTGAACACACTGTCAATCAACTTTACAAAATATATAATTTAACATCTTTGTTTCCTTTTTAGATGACCTGTATGATGATGCTGAACTAATCCTGGAGAAAAGTAAACCACCAGTACCACCAGTAAAAAGGACAAGGTATGTATTTTCTTCAATAAATATATATTGTATATAACTGTTGCATAAATGCAAAGAAGAAATATGATTATTATTATTATTATTATTCAAAGAATAAATATACCTTTATTTTCCAACTTCATCATTAAAAACGATGTTGTCCACACACCATCGTTTTTGAAAAATGATGAACAAAGTGCAGTGGCGTACAACACGTACGACGGCACACTGAAGGGGAAGTGCTATTCGTCTTTGGGCTGCTTTTAGCTGATTCCTTGTTAGTAAAAGACGATTTTCACTTTTTTGTCTGTTACAGCATGATGAATGTGCTTACTCCAATATGAATGGTAGTTTTACCAGAACGAGCGCTTTTTATTTTTTTTGCTATAAATGAAAAAAAAACAAATATTTTGTAAAAAATAATAATTTTTCTTCATTTATATTATATAATTTTGCAAAAAAGTAATTTTTCTTCATAAATTTGGCCTAAATTGTATACTGCTACATATCTTAGGTAAAAAAAAAAAAAAATGTTGGATATTATTTAGTCTGGGTGGAAGTTATAGGGTCTACAAGCTATGGTACCAATTACTGAAAATTGATCAATTTCATCACACCTGATGTACTGACAGCCTCTCTCATTTCTTGAGACCCTAACATGCCAGAAAAGTACAAATACCCCCGAAATGACCCCTTTTTGGAAAGAAGACATTCCAAGGTATTTAGAAAGAGGCATTGTGAGTTGTCGTTTTTTCCCACAATTCTTTGCAAAATCAAGATTTTTTTTTATTTTAATTTTTTTTCATATAAGCGGGTTATTTCTCACACACAGCAAATGCATACCACAAATTACACCCCAAAGCACATTCTGCTATTCCTCCTGAGTATTGCGATACCACATGTGTGAGACTTTTACACAGTGTGGCCAGCCACCACATACAGAGGCCCAACATGCAGGGAGCACCCAGGCCAACTCTGACATTTCTCTCCTACATGTAAAAATCATCATTTATTTGCTAGAAAATTACATAGAACCCCAAAACATTATATATGCTTTTTAGCAAAGACCCTAGAGAATACAATGGCGTTTTTTTTGGAAATAAAACAGTTTTGTGCTTTTAAAAAAAAACATTAAAGTTAGCCCAATGTTTTTGCATAATATGAAAGATAAAGTTACGCCGAGTAAATAGATACCTTAAATGTCACCCTTCAAAATTGCTCACGCTTGTGGAATGGCGCCAAACTTCGGTACTTAAAAATTCCCATAGGCGACGCTTTAAATATTTTTACTGGTTACATGTTTTTAGTTACAGAGAAGGTCCAGGGCCAAAATGATTGCTCTCGCTCTAACGTTCGCAGACATATGTGCGTTCGCTTCTGCATATGCGTTCGCTTCTGCATGCGAGCTCACGGGGACAGGGGCGCTGTATGCCCAGAGTATTGCAGAGTATGCCCAGAGTATTGCAGAGTATGCCCAGAGTATTGCGAAGTATGCCCAGAGTATTGCAGAGTATTGCAGAGTATGCCCAGAGTATTGCAGAGTATGCCCAGAGTATTGCAGAGTATGCCCAGAGTATTGCAGAGTATGCCCAGAGTATGCCCAGAGTATTGCAGAGTATGCCCAGAGTATTGCAGAGTATTGCAGAGTATGCCCAGAGTATTGCAGAGTATGCCCAGAGTATTGCAGAGTATGCCCAGAGTATGCCCAGAGTATTGCAGAGTATGCCCAGAGTATTGCAGAGTATTGCAGAGTATGCCCAGAGTATTGCAGAGCATGCCCAGCCGAGTACTGCCCGAGTATGTACCCGAGTATTGATCGGTACAGAGAGGGGAAGGAGGAACCGGCGTCATCAAATGACGCTGGTTTGTTTACAAGTGATCGCTCTGTCATTGGACGGAGCGATCATGTTGTAAACCGCCGCTATCAGCGGCGATTTACCGTGATCTGTGATGCGCCGGGTCCTCTGGACCCGGGGGTCACGGACGCTCCCGTGTGCGCACCTCAGAGTTAGGCAACCGCCCTGTAGACGTACTTTGTCTATAGGGCAGTTGTAAAGTGGTTAAATTACATTTTAAAAAATGTCATTTTATTTCATCACAAAAATCGACCGTGTGTACGCGGCAATAGATGTAATGGCTGCATGCATTTTCTTTTTTAGGATTTATTTTATTTTCTTTCAGTGATCTGGCCAGTAAGCTTGTTTTTCAAAAAGATATAGCTCTCCAGCAGAAACTAACTGTTAGGCCGCGTACACACGAGGGGATATGTCCGCTGAAAACGCAGGACCGTTTCAAGACATCTCCGCTCGTGGTATGGGCTACGGACAGATTTCTCCACCCGACAGATTTCAAAGCAGCTTTGATCTATGGTGGGGAGGTGTCTGCTGGTTAAACTTACCAGAAATGTCGTCCCCCAACGCTGCTCTAAAAGCTGCTGCGCCGTCCGGCGGCGGGGATCTGGTTGGATTGCTCCCGCCCTACTGAAACCGACAGGTGCTGGCTCTGCACAGGTGCATGAGAAAATATTCTGGACTGCCGCACTCTGTTGAATGACGTATTTATTGAATAAAATCAAAATAATCCAAAACTGTACAGTCAAAAATTAAAAGTGAACAGCAGGAGAAGGGTGGCTAATGCGTTTCACATCGTGAGATGCTTATTCATAGCTTGTTTTTATTCAATAAAGACAGTCCAGCATATTTTCTTATCTCTGTTACAGAGATGAGACAAACCATTTACCACTAGTTGGGGTGCTTAAAATAATCGGCTGTTATTAATTAATGTAAAATATTTATTCCAAAAGGGGAAAAAAATGTTTGCTGTACCTGATTATAAGGTACTATCTGTAGTTTGGCTTCCGTTTGTTAGTATTTCTAAATCTGGTAGTACATCTAACACATGAATGTGCCCCCTTGTGCTCCTTCATCCAAAGTGGGGGCATTGAAATACATGTGGTGTGTTATCTGGTGATCACGAGATGAAAAACAATACATTTTTGGCTTGGAATTTAACACCACTTTACGTATTATTAAAATGACTGCTCTTCATCAAACTGTTTTTTTTTGCATTGGGACATGTTCCTTAGGACAGTGCCCAGCTTCCTGTGCCCTTTGTTTGTCAAGCCCTTGTCTATTGGTCTAAAAAATGGCTATTACTGATTAATATGTTTTGGTTCCCAGTGATTTTAATGGGGTTGAGATTAAGCATTGGACGTTCCCAAAGCCAAACCGAGGTAGATTTGACTCATCACTGCTAGAAATTAATGCTATTACAGCCTCTTTTAATTCCATATTACATTATTTGTGGCCCTACAGCAGAGGCATACCTAGAACCTTCAGGGTCCTGGTGCAAGACACCATAAAGGGCCCCTCTTAACCTTGGCCGCTGCCCCCCCCCCCCCCCCACACACACACACACACACAAACTTTGGGACCCTAGTAGTCTGCCACTTGTGTGAATATATATATATTTTTTTTCAAATAATTTTTTACCATACTATTAATTTATTTTTTCATTATTTTTTACAATTTTTTAGGAGCCCCATTAAAGAGCTTGGGTGAACTATCAAGGGTCTCAACAGGCCTCTGATGTTTCACCTTTGAGGCAGAGACAAGAAGATTGAGGACACAGCCCTCAATGCCCATCTCTGCAGCCTCAGCAGCACAGAATAGATGGATGGGAATTGCACTGTACAAAGCTTCCCGTTATAATTAGACAGAGTCAGTGATCAGTGCAGACCACACATGTGACCACCAGGCTGCAGGTTGAGCACCAGGGACATATAACTGTTTTTATGTGTAAAATATACAATCTCATTAACATTAAACAGCGACTATGTAGTGCTAGAGCCCTATCTTTTAGGTTTAAAACGGAATGGTCTTCACATTCTATAAAGGAAATTGTACAGCGATGTGGCCACTTTGCTTTCAAGTGCTCATTTAGTGTGAACCAATCTCCTCTTGTTTGAGATGATAGTATTGGCAAAACAATACTACCACTTTTTACACCATGACTCAGAAAAAAAGGTGCAAAGCTTTTTACCAGGCACTGGTGATAAACAGAAAAACTGTTAATGCAGACAGAGGACAAATTGTGGACCAATAAGGGAATCGAAAAGAAGAAACAAGAAACACAAACCTGAACACAGCATTTGGGAAGTCTATGTAGTTAGAGGGAACTGAAAAAAATATAGGAAGACTGGTTCCACATGCTAGGAATTAGTTCATAAATAAATGTAAATTCCTTCCTCAATCTTCAGGTCAACACAAACAAAGTATGTGCTCAGGTTTAAAGTGGTTATAAAGCCTAAACATTTTTTACCTTAATGCATTAGTTTAAAAAATGTTTAGGCATCAATATCTTCCCCTCACCCCACCCCCCCCCCCCTTTTACTTACCTAAGCCCCTTATTTGATCCAGCGCTGTGCACGCCTGCAGCTCTTCTCTCCCCTCACAAGCTTTGCTGCGGCAGTGGAAGCCATTGGCTCAAATTGCTGTCAATCAAAGCTAGTGTTGAGGAAGCAGGGGTGGAGCTCAGCCCGCTGTCTGTGTCAATAAAGGATAGCTGTTACTCCTGTGTTACTCTTTGCGTAATATAGCCAATATGCAGTAAATCAATAACAAAAATAATGACGGGTTGCTTCAACCATATATTGTGTTCCCAGCCTAAACCTTTTGTTCACTACATCTGTTTAAAAAAAATATATATTTTTTGTGCTAATGCAATTCATAATAAATAAAGCAAAAATGTGCATCACAGTCAAATCATGATATTGTAAATAAACATTTGAACATATGAATGTGTCTGTATAAATTCCTTTTATCACAATGACTTCTTATTCAAGTAATTAATACACGATGTGTTCATATGCTTTCAAATGAAATGCTCATATATCCATATTTCCTCCACTATGTATTTGAGAGGGTCCCACCACAGTTCATGTCATGCTTTTACCGTCCACTGTGTACCTGTATAATTATCAGGTCAAAAGTGTGTCATGGACCATGAAATACTGAAGTGTTTCTACGTGAAATCCTAATTCATGTATTACAGGAGATTTTATTCTGAACCCCAGCCAGGTCAATAGACTCAGAAGAGATACTCATTGTCCATTGTGTGATAACCCTATCTAAAGCCTTTTGATTATCAGGTGTACATGACTTCTACCCCTGTCTCAACACTCCAGACAGTTCCATTGTTCTGTGGCTGGCTATTGTGTACATTGATTGCCCCCCTGGGGCTTTTGTCTGAATACACAGAGTCTTTCTTTTCAAACCCTTTCTGACCAATCTCTGCTGTGTCATTTTCAAGTCCTCATTTGCATGGAAGGTGGACCTGATGGGGAACTGCCGAGACTCTAAAAAGGACCAATAAGAAAGCGGTTGTTGGGGGCGGGATGTTCCAAATCCCGTATAAAAGTGTGCTGTGTACTTTCAATAAAGTGTGTCCTGTTTACATCCAGCATTAAGCCTTGGCTCATGTATGGATTATTCTGCGATTCCAGGGATATTCCTACTTGTGGAATATTGGGTGATTTTCTTTTAAACCAGAAGAAGGGACTGGATGATGGGGATATGTTCTACTACCGTCACAAAGTGTTTTCCCGTTTAGGCGTCTAGCCTCGGAGGAAGTCATGTAGTAGCGCGACGACACATTCAGGGTGGAGGAGAATAAAGTATTTGCCAAAACCAGAAGTGACGCAGTCACAGTGCCTGGATGTCAGTTTTGCACACTGTATAGGCCTGGTATTCTGCAACATTGTAAGTGAAAAAAATAATAAGGTTTTAACTTGCTACACTATGAGGAGTTCCCTTGCTGTCTGAGTTTCATTGCAGACAAGAGGAGTGGGAGATGTGATCCCTTAAAGGGCCATACACATTGAAAATACATACCACCTGTTACCAGCTTATATCAGTGCATCTGATTGTTTTTTGTTTTTTAAGGGAAAGTGCCTTTGACCTGATATTTATATAGGTTCACAGTGGAAGGTGAGAGCATAATATGAAAGGTGGTAGGACTCTCTCAAATGCACAGTGGAGATAATATTGGTGTGTGAACAGTTAATTTGGAAGCATATAAACACTTGGTGTATTGATTACTTGAATAAGAAGTCCATTGTGACAAAAGGAATGAACACAGACACATTCATACATTTAAATGTTTTTGTGTAGCACCCTCTACTGTAGGTAGGTGCTAGAGTAGGATTTTTGCTAGTGAGACTGTCAGTGCAGGTAAATTTAGGCAGGCCTATGCTTCAGGCTAGGTCTGCTTGTTTTGATCTGGGGGCAGGGAGTGGTTAGTGTAGCAGTGTGACCACCTGTGCTCTAGTTCTGGGGTGCTGTCAGGGAGAATGATCTGGAAGAGGGGCAGGGCACATGAATGGAGTAAATAAGGATAATTGTAGTTGCGCTAACAAATTATGTAAGTGATAATATTGAAAATGACAGTGAGTAAAAAACTATAGATGTACCGCCAATGACAGATCTCTCTGTCAACATAGGTAGATATCACCTTACATATAAATTAAATTAAATATATATTGAGAAAAATTTTGGTTTACGTGAATACAAATACATTAGATGTCCGTATACGAACAACCAGGAAATGTCCAAAACAAAAGAATAATGTTCCTTATATACATTATTAACAGGTGTACACAGGTGAGTGAAATCCAAAAGGTTTCTGATTCAGGAAGGGAATAGTCCAAATTCCACACATATAGCAGATAGAAGTGCAAAGACAGAGAGTGAGACTGCTATACACCACCACCACACTGTATCTTCCTCCGGTGTCACGCAGAATAATTTGGGGTTACCCTTACCAGATGGGTAGGACCTCGGATGTCAAGGTCGTGAGCGCTTCTGCAGATATAAACCTCTGCAATGGTTATAAGGTGATCCAGACCATCCAAATGTCAAAATGTCTCAGGAATTCCTCCTCTGGGGTTAGCAATGGGGATAATATCATTATGAACCAGTCCGTGGGTCATAAAAGTTAGTAGGAAATAAAGGCAGCAATGTGCGTTACCTCTTAAAAAATCGGTGGTTTATTTGTAAGGCTCACAAAGCATGGGACTGCAGACGGGAAAAAATACCCTTAAAGCTTTAAAACTAAACAAATAAAATAGATAAATTAAAAACACAGCAGACATCTGTTGGAAAGTTAAAGGCCGCGGCTGTTTAATATTGGTTTCAAAAATTGTGATAAATACTATCAACAAAATACAAGAGTAAACAAGCATTAAAATAAGCATTAAAGCTAGCCTAACCACCACGGCTCAGGCTGCCAACACAACTACCCACAAGGCACGTGGTTTACCGAACCACCGGCCACAGACCCCACAACCGCGGCCAATTCCACACAGGAACCTAAGTCTGCATTAAATATGTCTAAACCAATGTCAGACAGATGAACGCCATCTGATCTATAAAGACCTGGAATGCCACCCTCCAGCTCTGTATGTCTGAAAGAAAAGATGCCTAAACCTGAAAGAAGTTTTGATGCAGCCCTATTCACTCTTTTTCTAATTTTTTCAACAAGGCACATATAGAGGGGGGGAGGGGGGGAGCCAAGCTAATCTTTGAATTATTTCCGAAAAAACAATGCTACATTTTGGAAAAATTAGTTTAATCTTTTGTAGATCATCTCTGATGTTGAAAATCATATCCAAAGTTTTACGCTTGCCAATGTCTTTTCCCCCAAGATGTATTATTAAAATATCAGGTGGAGGGAAAAGAAGGCAAAGTCGAGACAATTTTATGCATAGCTCTGACCACAACATACCCCTCTTACCTCCCCCAAAAAAAACTTATATTTATTACAGTCTAAACCTAGATTGGCTGAATAATTTCTGCTCTACAATGTGCCCAATGCACGAATGAATGACCGACGATCCAAATGATCCGAGGGTTTTCTAAAAAATTAAAAAGAGTGATTAGGGCGAACATATAATAAATAACTATCTGATTTCCATCTACCTATCTTTTTTATTTCACTAGCATTCAAACCCAATCTAGCAGCTTCCGTTGCTGAACCAATCCTGAAAGAGTGAGATGTAATTTTTAGGTGATCTAACTTTAACCACTTTAAACATTTTTTAAGAACACTACTAAACTGAAATTTTGTCAAGGGCAATCCTGATTCATGTATAAAGAAATTTGAATTTTTTGAAGACCTAATCAAATAATACTTTTTAACCAAATGGACTGGGCAGATGCTAGAGTTGTCCCATGCTTCTAGATGTATCCAATTACCTTTGCCGAATTGATCAGTTTTTGATCTTTTAATCCAAATTTTGACTGTCCTATCTGTCAACATGACATCCGACGCCTCGATAGCAACCAGCTCAGAGATTCTAAGCGCAGTGAAGAACATAATAGAAAAAACAGCTTGAAAAAGAGTTGACTCAAAGGAGGAAAAACAAATTCTATCCGTGACTGAGCAAATCTCACCTAAAACTTTTGGGGTTATGGGTTTACGTGAATCAGATGAAAAATTAGCCCGTCTATAACCCTTTAAAGCCTGTTTGACTGAAAAGTATTGCATAAAAGAGGGGAGATTGATGATTTTGAGAAAGAATGAGACTCCAGCCAAAGTTTTTTGCACGTAAGACCATAAGTACTGTTTCTCAAATAGAAAAGACAAAAAGCGTAGACCTAAATTTTCAGAGAAAGTCAAAGCTGGCTCATGGATTATATTTAAGAAACTTAAATACAACAACTAGGCTGACTGATATCCCACCCAGGTTGAAGGAGCCACTGAATTAACTATGTATTCAGATATGGGCCTTACACTATATCCCATAAATTGTGTGGACATGGCAATCCCACACGGTCCGCCTCCGGGAATAACTGGAAGAAACGCTCTGCAGACGAGACAAAGAATCCGCCAAGTCATTGTCCTTACCTGCTACATGGGTGGCCTTTATCCAAATATTCAGGCTTAAACACTTAAAAACCAAATGTCTCAAAAGGACAATGACTGGCGGAGACTTAGATGTTAAGCACATGATAGCATATACAACACCCTTATTATCTGTTCTTATTAAAATCCTTCTTCCACTAAAAGAGGAACCCCAAATCTCTAATGCTACCAGGATTGGGAATAATTCCAATAAAACTATGTTTTTAATATGACCTTTTAGCTTCCAATCATGGGGCCACAGATCTGCACACCAGTGGGTCCGCCAGATTGCGGCAAAACCCACAGAGCCTGCAAAATCAGTAAAAAGAAAAAAGTCTTTGTCTAGAATGAAATCCCCTTGCCAAATGGCACGGCCATTAAAGTGGGAGAGAAATTGAAGCCAAACCAAAAGGTCCTCTCTCATGTCATGTGACATACGCACATGGAAAAAAGGGGATTTCAGACCAGAAATTGACATATAAAGTCTCCTGGAATTTTTTTTACCTACCGGCATAATCCTAGAGGCAAATGCTAACATACCCAGTAGGGACTGCATTTCCCTTAATATCACCTTTTTTTTTCGAACTAATGACAACAACAACTGTTTCAGCTTCTCAATCTTAGCATCTGGCAACCTAAATTCCATCAACTCAGTATCAATAATGATACCCAAGAATTCTAATACAGTGGTCGACCAAACGTTTTTTTCAAAAGCTAATGGAACCACCAAACTTTGAGCAAATTTTTAAAAATGTGTCCAATAGCCTGGGGCAAACCGGGGAATCGGGAGGTCCTAAAAATAAAAAATCATCAAGATAATGAATTAAGAGTTCTGAACCAGATTCAAAACTTACTGCCCATTCTATAAATGAAGAAAAAGTTTCAAAATAAAAACAAGACAGGAAGCAACCCATAGGCAAGCATTTGTCAAAATAAAAGTAACCGTTAAAGAAAAAACCTAAGGAATTAAAACATAAGGGGTTGATTGGGAGGAGGCGGAAAGCTGACTTAATGTCAGCCTTTGCCAAGAGAGCTCCTCTGCCTAAGCCTCTCAATTTTGATAAAGCGTCCTCAAATGAAGCATAGGAGACTGACGATAAACTATCATCAATCTGATCATTGAGGGATTCTCCTTCAGGAAAAGATAAATGATGTATCATTCTAAAGGAGTTTTCTTCCTTTTTGGGGACAATGCCTATTGGCGAGATTCTAAAATTATTAAAAGGGGGGGAAGAAAATGAACCTTCCACTCTACCTTTTAGAATTTCTAAATTAATTTTATCTAAAACTATCTCCGGAAATTTATCAACTGATTTAAGATTATTCACTAATGAACTACCCTGACCAGAGAAGGATGGAAGCATAAAACCATCCCTAAATCCCTCAATGAGGAGCTGAGCCTTCAACTGATCTGGGTAAAGACTGAGCCATGGGAGCATATTTTCTAGACTCACCGGTGTTATTGCCTTTAAAAAAGTTCCCTGGCTGTTGATTCGCTGTAGATAGTTTTTCTAAACATTTTGCGACTGAATGACTGCCTGCGCAGAAGGCACACTGATGCCTGTACTTACACGAGTTAGGCCATCTGCATTGGCTGTCATTGAAGTTAAAGCAGATTCCTTTTTTGTAACCAGAATTGCTGGAAAATTGTGAGTTATTTTGTGATTTGTTAAAAATTGGTCTTTGGGGAAGAAAAAGATTCAACCATAGTCCTACATCCTTAACACCCCATTTTAAAGAAGGATGTACTGACAGTTTTTGGCGAAAGGCTTCGTCATAGCTGAACCAAGCAGTACCTCCAAAATTTTTAAATGCCTCCAAAATAATATCCAAATGCTGAAATAATCCGGAGCTTTTTTCAGGGAACTCTCACATAAAGTCCCTGAAAAAATACAAAAGGCCTGTAGCCAATTATTAAAAAATTTCTGAATAGGCCTGCGCCTTTCTTCCTCCTCTTTTTTGTCCGTTTTACTAACAAAATCCTTTGAGGATGGGAGCAGAAATAACAAATCTTCTCCTTAACTGGAGTGGCCAGATGGAAGCCTAACGAGGAAATTTCACAGGACATAGTTTCTTTAAGACAGGTCTCAGGTACATTTTGAGACCTGGCTGAGAGAAAATCAGGATTAGAATTACTTTGTGAACTTTTGTCGCAATTAGCTGGATAACCACTAGATGGCAACCAAACGCTAATAGCTGAAGGCTCATTAGCTTGAACAATACTACTGTCTACAGACTGAGGCTTAGCTCTCAAACTCCCAGCAACTTGTGACAATAGTTCTACTATATTCCACAACAAATCACTTGGAGAAGATTCGATACCTGGCTGTTCTGTAGGTCCCAGGGGGGTATTAGGCACCTGGACATCAATGTTCCTCGGTTGAGTAGCAGACACTGCCGCCGACCTGGATGCAGCCCTTGTTGTTGCTTGCAGTGATTGTTGCCCTGGCGACGGCTGTAAAGCTGCCCGTCTGTCAGCATCTTTTCTTCCGGCCGACCCTCCTCTGGAACCACCTCTCGCTCCTCTTGTTGAGCTGCCTCCCGATGTTCCGGGGTACCTGCATGGGGAAGGAAATTGAAAATCCTGCGGACCCACCTCTGGCTCCACTCTTGGCTCCGCCCCTAGCCTTGCCTATGGATCTTGTGTAATGGTCCTCATAAGGACCGGCTCTTTGCGCATTGGCTGACCGGGGGGGAGTACACTCTGCGCAGAGCGCCCTTCCTTTTCGCCGCCTCCGGAACACAGACAGGAGTGCCGCTTCTTCTCCGATGCCGGCTCGGGACCTCCTCTTCCCGGTCGAGTACAACTTCTTCTTGCTGCATTGCAGGCTCCCGGTCCTCCTCCACACGATGTTTTGAAGCGACCGACATCGATCCGGAACCACCGTTGACCGTTGCAGCTCCCACCGGAGCCTCTTGACCCGCAGAAATGGGTAAATTCAGACACCGCCGGACCCATTCTTCCCCGCCGTCCTCTCCCGCTTTCTCAATCAGCTGGTGAAGCAGGGACATATCTTCCGGCCTCAGAAGATGCTGTTTGCTCAGAGAAGAACACCACAGCTCCTAAGTCTTCTGAGGCGAATGAGCCTGGGCTAACGGAACCTGCCTTAAATAGCCCAGAATGCGCTACAAACTAGCCGGTTCTGACCAGTTTGAGCTGACCTTTCCCGGGCTTTCTGTCCAGACCCCAGGAAAGGTCATCCAGAGGCCAAGAAGCCCGCCAAAATGCCCACAGAAAAGGACACCTGGAGGCCAGGAGAACCCGTTTGAACTGACCTTTCCCGGGCTTTCTCTCCATGCCCCAGGAAAGGTCACCCAAAGGCCAAGTGCCTAAAACTGTCCCCCGTCGCTCTCCCATGAGGAAAAGGGGGGCTACACTGCCCCCTTTTCCTGTCATTACAGGCAAAACAGTACAAAATGTTTAAAAAAAAGCCGGCATTAGCTAAAAAGTAACACGAACGCCTGTGCTTCCGGGGTCATGTAAGGGCGTGGTGATGTCAATGCGCAGCACTGGCCTGACCAGTTTTGACAGAGATGACGCTTTTAAACGGCACAGGCGACACATCGAAGTCACCGCTATATATACAGGAAATAGTTAAACCAAGCCTCATATTCATTCCCCAATCCGGGAAGGAGCGTGGAACCCAAACCTCATTCAGAGTGCAACTGCGGACGGCGGAGTTTGGGAGCTTAAAATGAGTGTGCACTTAAGCTGGCCATACACCATACAATTATTTTATTCAATTTCCTTTAGATTTACCTTCAACTATGTAGTACAAGCAGTGCCGATCCTGACCTCCCTGTGGCCCTAAGCAAAATTCTGCTAAGGGGCCCTTTTTGGAGGCAAAAAATGGGCATGGTTTATGTGAAATATTGGGCATGGCGTTCATGGAAGTGGAGTCCCCCCTTACAACAGGCATTCTCAGCAGAGTCCCCGCTTACAACAGGCATTCCCAGCGGAGTTCCCCCTTACACCAGGAATTCCCAGCGGAGTCCCCCCCTTACACCAGGCATTCCCAGCGGAGTCCCCCCTTACACCAAGCATTCCCAGCGGAGTTCCCCCTTACATCAGGCATTCTCAGCGGAGTTCCCCCTTACATCAGGCATTCCCAGCGGAGTTTCCCCCTTAAATCATGTATTCCCAGCGGAGTCCCCCTTACATCAGGTATGGTCCCCCATCAGCAGAGACTATCTGCCGCCATTACAGTACAGAGTGGACAGTGGAGGAGGCGGCCGGGTGGCTGCCAATAGGTATTGAGCTGCGGTGCCGTCCACCCCCGCCCCTTCCCACATCATTTCACAAACAGACGGCAGCAGGGGGGGGGAAGTGGGCGGTGCCGCAGCTCAATTCTTTTTGGCAGCCACCCTGCCTCCTCTTCTTTGGTCTTCAAGAAAATGCCAGCCTTAGTGCACTGAAAAAGAAAACAAAGCTGTGACAGAGCCAGCTACAGAAAGGTGCTTTTACATAGGTAAGCATGTGGAAGATGGTAGAGCTTTGGGCAAGGGGAGGGCAGAGGAGAGATGTGTGAGTGTGTGTCTTTGTATGTGTGTGAGAAAAATGGAAACAATAACTATGGAGAGGTATTGATGGTCGGACTTTGAGGCCAAGGAAGTAGTTAAAAATATAATTTTAATATCATCATTTAGATCAAACAAAATAATTGCATAGTAACATATACATAAAAGTAACAGAAATAAATATAAAAATACATGGATAAACCACTGTGTACAAAAATCCCTAAAGTCACCGATGCACGTTTCACCATGGGGGATTTTTCAGGACGCTTGTTAAGGATTTTGTGAGCAGATGTGTACTTCAAAAAACAAATAATTGTATGGTCGATGATCCTACAACGAATGCGATCCAGGACGCATACCACAATCGAGTATTCAATGGTATGGTGGGAGAACACCTCAGATCTTGTTATAGATCTTAAATTGACAGCAGAGTCAGAGTAAGGATGCCTTTAAAATTCATATAAAAGCGTGACGTTACTGGCGGCTTCCATTCAGTGATGAAAAACCATAGAGCCAGCTGGGACACCTAACAACATTAGCCTGAACTTGGGGTCCTTCAGGTGTGTTAAACGATCAATCAGCCCGTCTATTTTTAGGCTTCAAAATTTGAGCCAGTCTTTTGGGTAGTTGTTTAGGAGAGGTTCGTGTCCCAGGGTGTCCCAGGTGTGTGTCATTCACATGTACACCCTGGGACACGAACCTCTCCTAAACAACTACCCGAAAGACTGGCTCAAATTTTGAAGCCTAAAAATAGACGGGCTGATTGATCGTTTAACACACCTGAAGGACCCCAAGTTCAGGCTAATGTTGTTAGGTGTCCCAGCTGGCTCTATGGTTTTTCATCACTGAATGGAAGCCGCCAGTAACGTCACGCTTTTATATGAATTTTAAAGGCATCCTTACTCTGACTCTGCTGTCAATTTAAGATCTATAACAAGATCTGAGGTGTTCTCCCACCATACCATTGAATACTCGATTGTGGTATGCGTCCTGGATCGCATTCGTTGTAGGATCATCGACCATACAATTATTTGTTTTTTGAAGTACACATCTGCTCACAAAATCCTTAACAAGCGTCCTGAAGAAGCCCCAAGGCGAAACGTGCGTCGGCGACTTTAGGGATTTTTGTACACAGTGGTTTATCCATGTATTTTTATATTTATTTCTGTTACTTTTATGTATATGTTACTATGCAATTATTTTGTTTGATCTAAATGATGATATTTAATTATATTTTTAACTACTTCCTTGGCCTCAAAGTCCGACCATCAATACCTCTCCATAGTTATTGTTTCCATTTTTCTGATCCTATTTACGGATGTGGCCCATGTGAGTGCAACTCCTCTGTTTTCTTATCCCTTCTACTTCCCTAGCATATTCCCCCCCCCCCCCCCCTTATCACTTCTTTTTTACATTTGTATGTGTGTGTTTACATGTGTGTGTGTGTGTGCCTGTATATGTGTATGTGCTTGTATATGTGTGTGTATGTTTGTATATATGTGTGTATGTTTGTATGTATGTGTGTGTGCCTGTGCTTGTATATGTATGTACGTGTGCTTGTATATGTGTGTGTGCTTGTATGTGTTTGTGTGCAGAGGTTATAGTCGAGGAGAGGTGCAATATTGAAATGTCAGTAGATAAATGGACTCTGTACCTAGCACTCTCTTGAACCCTGTACCCCTGCATAACTCACTGCAGAACCCACCTTCCTGTACATAACGCACTCCAGAACCCTGCATTCTTTATACAAAACCGTTTGTAATGGAAGTTTTTATCCTTTTTAATTAAAATAATTGTGCTGGGGTTTGTATGTGTCCGTAAGACTCTTACTTGTGGTCGCTTTCTCCCTTAAAGTGGAGTTTCCATCCCAAATTTTTTTTTCATTATTGTGCTCATTAGACCTAAAAAATAAAAAATAAATGTTGCTATGCGGTCCCACGAAATCTGCCTTTGAAATCACCTAGGATTCTGACATCATCTCCCTCTAATGCTCCTGGGAAATGTGTGTCATCATTTCCCAGGATTCAGTGCGCTGTTCAATTATCACTCCCCATCCAAGACTTCCAGGAAGTAAGTGCTTCACAATACCAAAACACGACCAAAAAAAAAATTCCAACATGCTTGAAAATGTTTTTTGTTTCACAATCACCGTGTGTAGCACAAAACGACGTTTTCAACCCGCGCATGCCCAGAAGCTAGTTATGAAGCGAGCTTCAATGGATCGTTTGTTTGTGAAAAAACGATATGCTATGACAGACTTCACAGAAAACGCGGTGTGTATTGTACAATATACAATGTGTAGACATAGTTTTATAAACGATCTTTTTTGAATATCTATGCAGATCGGCGGTGGATTGTAAAATAGTAAGTGACCGGATTTATATTATAAAAACGCAGGATGAAAGGACATACATTTAAAAAATGCTAATTGTGGTTGGAACTCTGCTTTAAGTGTCCCTCATTCAGAAGTTCAAAAGTTGTGAGGTATGCATTTAGTATGTCATATTCCGCACAACTGATTTGAAACACATGCACATTAACGCACCACAACAAAACATTCCAAAGCAAAACACATTAAGCTAGTAGTTAGTAAATTTATATCATGTATGCTGCAGCCTGTGCGCAATCACATTGAAAATAATATTATTTGTTGTCTAGCCATGAAAGTTCACTTTGAACAGCAAAACCATTATGAAAAATTCTAGAAAAAAAAAAAAACAAGATTGAATGATTAAATGCAGCAAGACTTCATTTCATTCACTAAGCTAAATGAATTTTATATTTGCAAAAATATTTGAATTTTTTTGCAAACTGAAGGCTGGCCATACACGGTTCGAATATCGACCAGTTCAGCAGGAACTGGCTGAGATTTAAACCCTTAATGATCAGGCTGAATGTACCAAGTTGATTGACCGATGCAACTTCTGGGCACCAGTTCTCAAAAAGGATATCAGAGAACTGGAGAAAGTGCAAAGAAGGGCAACCAAACTGATAAGAAGCATGGAGGAGCTCAGCTATAAAGAAAGATTAGAGGAACTGAATTTATTCACTCTTGAGAAGAGGAGAATAAGGGGGGATATGATCAACATGTACAAATATATAAGAGGTCCATATACTGAACTTGGTGTTGAGTTATTTACTTTAAGGTCAACACTGAGGACAAGGGGGCACTCTTTACGTCTGGAGAAAAAGAGATTTCACCTCCAAATACGGAAAGGTTTCTTCACAGTAAGAGCTGTGAAAATGTGGAACAGACTCCCTCCAGAGGTGGTTCTGGCCAGCTCAGTAGATTGCTTTAAGAAAGGCCTGGATTCTTTCCTAAATGCACATGATATAACTAAGTACTAAGATTTGTAAGCAAAGTTGATCCGGGGTAAATCTGATTGCCTCTCGGGGGATCAGGAAGGAATTTTTTCCCCTCCGGTAGCAAATTGGATCATCGCTCTGCTGTTTTTTTTTTTTGCCTTCCTCTGGATCAACTGTGGGTATGGAGTTGGGTGTATGGGATGTACTGTGTTTTTTATTTTGTTTGTTTATTTTTTTTGGTTGAACTAGATGGACTTGTGTCTTTTTTCAACCTGACTAACGATGACTAACTATGACTATAACTTGGATGCAACCAGCCTGCCAGGTTTCCTTGCAATTATCGCAAGCGGCTGCTAAAGGCTGCTAGCGATAATCACTGTCTGCTCCTGGCGAGGATGGCTTCCTCCGCCGGGAACAGCCAATTGCTCGGCAGGAGGGATTCCACTGTCAGCACTGTCTGTTTTAATGGGGATAGCAAGCAATTTTCTTTCCTGCAAATTCGCATCATCTATGCCTGGTCTTACATCAGTAAATGAGATAAAGGAGTGCTGACTTCAATCAAATAATTTTGTGCAAGCCAAAATCCTTTTTAAAAATGTTCCTTGCACATAATAAGACATTCTTTGCAAAGTAATTCTTCTTCTTATTTTTTTTTTTTAACTCATTAGTTCTGCAAAGCTTTGTGTGTTTCCTGAAACATTAACTTAATGAAACCAAATCACAAAGGAAGAAAAAAGATATATACTTGGATATAATAGAAAAGAGCAGCTTTGTACAGCAGTGCCATCTGCTGGTCTGGATATAACAGTCAACTCCTAAAATAATTTTATGTATTAGGTAAAGCCCAAGTACAAAAAAAAGAAGGCAACGAATAAGTAAATGCACCTATATTTGCAGCAAATGAGCCTGCAAAGCATTGTAACCATGTTAATTGGAATACAGGTGCAGTGCTAGGCTCCTGCAGACTCTTCCTCCAGCTCTATGGGAGTTATTTACTAAAAGCAAATCCACTTTGCACTACAAGTGCAAACTACAAGTGCAAAATTGAAATTGCACTGAAAGTGCACTTGGATGTGCAGTCTCTGTAAATGCGAGGGGGACATGCAAGGAAAAAAATAATAATAATAAAATAAGCAGAGCTTCCCCTTATTTCAGATCTGCTCCTCAGGTTTACAGAGACGTCACTTTCAAGTGCAATTCAAGTGCACTTTGCACCTGTAGTGCAAAGTGGATTTGCCTTTCGTAAATAACCCCCATTGTCTAAATACAAGAGGCCTGTGTGTTCTATTTGAATCTTGAAGTGCTTTGTGTATTTCTTCCAATTTCTTCAAGTTATTATACCCAGAGTTCAACTTTAAGTTTGCATAATTGCTGAAAAGTAATCACGGTTCGATAAAAGCAAAATATAGCTTTTGAAGCTCACCACTAACTTTGTTTCCCAATAGCATGTAAAATGTCACCAACATTCTCTACTTTAGCTACAAGTATTGATACATGTATGAAATAAATAACTTTGACTAAAGGCCCATACACACGATCAGACTTTTTGATAACAATTGTCCGACGGATGTGTTTTATCGGACAATCCCACCGTGTGTATGCTCCATCGAACAATTGTTTTCGTTTTTTCATCAGACAAATGTAAGCTGTGAATGCTCTCAAACTTTCCAGCAACAAATGTCCAATGGGGGATACACACGGTCAGATTGTCCATCGGACTAAAGTCCAAAGTACACACACGCATGCTCAGAACCAATGCTAAAGATCAGACAACAATAGCAGAAGTTGCCCAAAGGGTGGCGGTAAAGAGCTGAAAAGCCATGTGATTTGGTGAAAGTTGGCTGAAAATGTTCTGCCGTGTGTATGCAGAACAAGTAACGGCCAGCGCCTATTCGGATCAAAATCTACGTAAAAGTCAGATGGAAGTCCGATCGTGTGTATGAGGCTTAAAGGGGTTGTAAAGGAAATATTTTTTTCCCTAAATAGCTTCCTTTACCTCTTACCTCATCCTTCGATTTTCCTTTTACATGTCTTTATTTCTTTGGAGAAATGCTCACTTCCTGTTCTTCTGTCTGTAACTCAACACCGTAATGCGAGGCTTTCTTCCTGGTGTGGAGAAAGCCTCTTGAGGGGGAGGGGGCGAGCAGGAGTGTCAGGATGCCCACTAACACACAGCTCCTTTCTCTATCTGCAAAGTAGAGAGTGTCCTGACTTGCCTGCTCGCCCCCTCCCCCCTCAAGAGGAGAAAAGCCTTGCATTACTGTGTGTAGTTATAGACAGAAGAACAGGAAGTGAGGATTTCTCAGAAGAAATAAGGACATTTAAAAGCAAAATCGAAGGATGAGGTAAGTGAAGGAGGACTGCACTAAGGTAAAGGAAGCTATTTAGGGAAAAAATTGTTTTTCGCGATTCGTGGTAAATCCTGCGGTCCCGCGATTAGAGCTGGAGTCCCGCGATTCCGCGATGGAGTTACCGCGATTCTCTCAACAACTCAGATCTGCGGAAACCCCCGCTTAACAACTCCGATCCGCGAACCCACCCGCTCAACAACTTTGATCTGTGAAACCCCCCTCCGCTCAACAACTCTGACACGCGCAACCCCCCCCTCAACAACTCCGATCCGCAGAACCCCCCCTGCTCAACAACTCTGATCTCAGATCTGCTGAACCCCCCCCCCCCGCGCAACAACTCTGAACCACTAAACCTCCCCCCTCAGCAACTTTGATGTGCGAAACCCCCCCTGCTCATCAACAACTCTGATCCGCGGAACCCCCCCACTGAACAACTCGGATCCGCGGAACCCCCCCACTCAACAACTCAGATCCGCGGAGGGACAAGGTGAGGGACAAGGTGTCCCTCATTCCCATCTCAAAAAGTTGGGAGGTATGAAGAGTGAATATGATAAGTCAGAGCTGTGATCTCTAGATGAGTATGGATTGTGATAACACTGGTGATAACGTTTGGGTTTGCTACAACCATAGGATCAAGGTAAATCAGGCTGGTTTGACACTCATGGTCCTGGTGCATTTTTGTGTAGATTCACCCACAAGAATATTTGTTAAACTGTTGGAAAGTTGATGGTGCTGAACACAAGGCTAAGCCCTTCTTCATACCTTCCAACTTTAAAACTTGAGAATGAGGGACTGTTTCAGAGGACATTGACCTTCGACATGTGGAAAAAAATTGGTGTTGGTTAAATTGCACTTAATATTGGCCATAGCTTAACCACTTTAGCCCCGGACCATATTGCTGTCCAATGACCAGAGCACTTTTTGTGATTCGGCACTGCGTCGCTTTAACTGACAATTGCGCGGTCGTGCGACGTGGCTCCCAAACAAAATTGGCGTCCTTTTTTTCCCACAAATAGAGCTTTCTTTTGGTGGTATTTGATCATCTCTGCGGTTTTTATTTTTTGCGCTATAAACAAAAATAGAGCGACTATTTTGAAAAAAATGCAATATTTTTTACTTTTTGCTATAATAAATATCCCCCAGTTTAGGCCGATACGTATTCTTCTACATATTTTTTGTAAAAAAACAACGCAATAAGCGTTTATTGATTGGTTTGCGCAAAAGTTATAGTGTTTACAAAATAGGGGGTCGTTTTATGGCATTTTTATTAATATTTTTTTTTTACTACTAATGGCGGCGATCAGCATTTTTTTTCAGTACTGCGACATTATGGCGGGCACTTCGGACACTTTTGACACATTTTTGGGACCATTGGCATTTTTTATAGCAATCAATGCTATAAAAATGCATTGTATTACTATAAAAATGCCATTGGCAGTGAAGGGGTTAACACTAGGGGGAGGGGAAGGGGTTAAGTGTGTTCCTGGGTGTGTTCTAACTGAATGGGGGGTGGCCTCACTAGGGGAAATCACTGATCTTCTGTTCATACATTGTATGAACAGAAAATCAGCGTTTCCCCCGCTGACAGGCCCGTCCCGCGTTCCCGCTTGTTACAGAGCGGGGAACTGGAGCTTTGGCTTGTTACCTGCCGGGAACGCGGGACGGGACTCGGGGGTGAGCAGGGGGCGCGCACGCCGGCCGCCGGGCGGCGCGCACGCGCCCCCTAGCGGCCGCTAAAGAGAGGACGTAGAGCTACATGCTCTCGCGTAGCAGTGCCACCGTCCCGCAGTAAATTGACGGCAGCCGGTCGGCAAGTAGTTAACCACTTGCTAACTACCCACAGTAGTTTTACTGTGAGTGGGTGGCACAGCCAGGCCAAGCGGTGTACTGGTATGTTGCCTGGCATATGCGCACTACCACGCACCCTGGGGTAGATATGTGTGGTTCGTTTCGTCCTGAATAAATATTTGGACACATTTTTTATTATTCGGAGATCCGGATATATACAGTATAAACAAAATTTACCCAAGGTTCCGAATAACAAAATTTGGCCAAATTTCCAAAATTCAAGTTGAAATTCAAATCAAATTTTACATCGAACTCTAGTCAAATTCTAACTGTAAACATATTTCTGAAATCAAAGACTCTGGGGGTTGTTTACTAAAGGCAAATCCACTTTACACTACAAGTGCAAACTACAAGTGCAAAGTGCACTTGAAATTGCACTGAAAGTGTGCTGTAGATCCAAGGGGAACATGCAAGGAAAATAGAAAACAGCATTTTAGCTTGCACATGATTGAATAATAAAATCAGCAGAGCTTCCCCTCATTTCAGATCTACCCCTCAGATTTACAGTGACTGCACTTCCAAGTGCATTTTCAGTGTAATTTCAAGTGCACTTTGCACCTGTAGTTTGCACCTTTAGTGCAAAGTGGATTTGCCTTTCGTTATTAGTGTGCCATTTCAAAATAATGACGTATTTGTAAAGGCAATTTTTCTTTTGTTTGTTCACACTGCCACATTAGAACAAAAAAAGCTAAAGTTTTCGATTCAGCCAATTCAAAATTTATCGATTTGAATAGACAAAAAAACGTAAATTCAAAGAAAATTTTAAAAAGTCATAAGGGCCCTTTCTCACGTCCGCTCCGCCTGTCCGTTTATTACAAGTCCGTTTACGGACTTGTAATGAACCCCTATGGGAGCGGATCCGTTAGCGGATGATGCATCCGCTAATGTCCGCTAGATCCGCATCCGTTTTTGCGGACGGAAGCATGCCCTATTTTTCTTCCGTCCAGCCAAACGGATCGGATGCAAACGGACAGACGGTCCGTTTCCATCCGACTCCCCATAGGGGAGAGCGGAGGAGAGACAGGGCGGTCCCTGCACAGTGTGCGGGGACCGCCCCGTCCGCCGACAGCTGAGCGGAGACCCCCCCGCTGAGCTGACGGACACACGGAGCGGACCGAAAAACGGTCCGCTCCGTGTGAAAGGACCCTAAAACGAATTCCAAATACGAATCCCGAATACAAATTGATCTAATCAACTGAATTTAACTAAACAAATAACTAGATTAACAAATCTAAACAAAACTAAACAAATGATCGTTATGATTAGTCATAGAGCTCACACGATTACAATGTAAACAAACAGTCAGGAATGGTGCTTAAGAATTTGAAATGAAATTTAATGAAAACAAAACGAAATTTTATGAATTTTCGAAACCAATCTAAACAAATTCCAAAACTAAACAAAATTATTAACATAACAAATATATATAAAATAAATGTTTTCGTTGTGCACATGTCTAGTATTTACATTGAACATGAATTGGCTTTTCACATGATTGGATAATTTATTCATTCTGTTTTTTACATGAAGATTTCCAGCTCCTCTAGTAACTTAGGGCCAGATTCTCTAAGAAATTTGCCGGCATAGCGTAAGCCATTTACAATACGCCGCCGCATCGTACTAGAGCAAGTGCCGTATTCCCTAAGCATTTGCTCCGTCGTTTGCGTTGGCGTAGTGAAAATGGCCCAGCATAAGCCCGCGTAATTCAAATGAGGCGGCTTGTATTTAAATGAAGCGCGCCCCCGCGTCGAACGAACTGCGCATGCGCCGGCCGGGGAAAAAGCCCAGTGCGCATGCTCCAGCTCACGTCGGAAAGCGTTGTTGAAACCGACGTCAAAACGACGTGAGCGTCATTTTCGCAACTCCCTATTCGTGAACAAGTTAGTAAAATGACGTAAGCGATGGAAAAAGCCGACGCTGACCCGACGCCATACTTAACATGGCATCCGACAGCATCCGACGGAACTTCGTAAGGTTACTCCACATAGAAGCTGGGGTAACCTTACGCGGACGAAAACGACGTACGCGACGACGGGGCGGCGTAAAAGCGATCGGGAATCGGCGTAGTAGCCTCATTTGCATAGGCAAATGAGAAAACAACGTAAAGGCCACCTAGTGGCCGGAGTTGTCATTACACCTACGATCCGCAAGTGTAATGGTTTTACACTTGTCGGATGTTGCAGCGTATCTATGCAAAAGTGATGCTAAGCATCACGCGCATAGATACGAGGCAAAAAAAAAGGCGATACGACGGGGTATCTGAGATACTCCGGCGTATCGCCGCTGAGAATCTGGCCCTTAGCCTCCTTATGTCAGCAAAGGGTCACTAAAGGATTTTTTTTTTAGCTAAATAGCTTCCTTTACCTTACTGCAGTGCTGTTTTCATGTCCTCATTGTTCGTTTTTGTTTTGATGTTGCTGTAATTCTTCTCTGATCTCCACACTTCCTGGTTGTCTGTTTCCTTATAACCACAGTACTGGGAGCTTTCTCACTGTGGTCACTAATCAAGAAGGTGTGATTACTATGTGTAAACTGAAACTGGGTTGGTGCTGAGGGGTTTTAGACAAACCATCACTGCCCTCTATTGGCTCTCTGGCTCTGTACATCAGAGAGACAGGAAATAACGGCAAAAAACGAAACTAGAACTGTAGGTTGATTATATGATTGTTTTTTATCTATTTTTAATCATTTTTTAAAGGAATCAGTTAACTTTTATGTCTCTATACCCTGTAAACAGTCATTTCAGCCCAATTTTTTTTCATTTAGTGACCCTTTAAAGGGTTTGTAAATGAATATATTTTTTCTATCTTAATAGCTTCCTTTACCTTAATGCAGTGCTGTTTTCATGTCCTTATTGTTTGTTTTTGCTCTCAAGTTGCTGTAATTCTTCTCTGATCTCCACACTTCCTGGTTGTCTGTTTCCTGATAACCACAGTACTGGGAGCTTTCTCTCTGTGGTCACTAACTTCAAGGAGGTGTGATTACTGTGTGTCTAAAACCCCACAGCACCTCCTCTTTGGATCAGTTTCTTTTTCCAAACCATCACTGCTCTGTGGCTCTGTATGCTTTGTACAGCAGAGAGGCAGGAAACAACACGCAAAAAGGATACTAGAAACTACAGGTACATTATACCTTTATATAATGTATGGATACAGAAGTAGATATGTTTCTATCTTTTCAGAAACAAATGGAAAAGTACCATATTTTCACTTACAGCTAGTAACACTGTAATTAAAGCAAAGGCTACAAGTTTTTTTTAGGAAATGTAAATGTAGGCATTTGCAAGTAATTGGCATGTTTCTTCCCCAATTGTTATATGAACAAAAAAAAACTTTTTTTTTTCAAGCTGTCCAGTGGAACAAGATGTTTTAATTACTAACTGGAGGAATGAAACCAACCTGAAAAAAAATAAAAAACAGGAGCAAGAGTTTAGAAAAAAATTTCAAGTAAGTTTCTTTATTATTATATTGTATTCCTTCATCTGAATATTGCACTTTCACAAAGACAGCATTTTACTAAAATGCTTAAAATGAAAATAAACTTCCATCAGTCAACACTTACTTGTTACTTAAAGTGACCCTGTTGCTAACTCCAAGTTGCTATCAAAAGAAGATGTGTATTCACTTTTCTGTATGTATGTTGGTGGTCAGTAGAGTTCAGTGGAAGGAATCACAGAAGCATGATGTGGGACACACTATGCAAACACACCAGGAAGTGTCTGATAGCCCTGCAGCCCAGAGTTCTGCAAAGAGCAAACTTTCAACACACCACCTACCACCAGTGGCGTCTCCAGCTTTCATATTTAGGGGGGGGCACATGGGGGGACAGGGACAAAAGTAGGGGGGCCAACTATAAAATGTAATTATATATATATATATCTCCTGGGGCCCTTTATTACGATCCCACAACGGGCCTTTTACATGTTCTGCAGTGAGCTCCCTTCCTACTATACTGGGGCCCCACAGGGTGGCAGAAAACAAGAGATATATGTCACCAGCACACCAAGAAAATATAAGGGACCAAAGCAGTGGGAGAACTCTCAGGGTTGCAAAGGTTGTCTTGCCACCGGGGTCTGATGTTCTGCCACAGTGGGGTTCCCCAGCTGTCCTGTCCCTGCTATTGACAGCGCTGGTCTGGCATCTGTCTCCTTGGCAGCGGCGGAAGTCCATTAGGACCAAGTGCTGGTGACATTATAGGTGCATGCAGGGGAAGGCTGGCACTATTGGTTATAGAGAGCTGAGCCCCCAGCTGGTCACCTAGCAGCAGTAATGCTGTATAACCTTCTCTGTTGACATGCTGAACAGGATGTGATCCAGGTAATGCTCCTAATCTAATAAATACAGTATGTATTAGCATCAAGAGTACAACCACACACACACACACATATATATATATATATATATATATATATATATATAAAAGAATAAAGGCAAAGCCCCCTAGTCGGACTTTAAAGGCACTATGGTGTGTCAAGTGTAGCAAGGAAGAACATAATATTTCTATATAATTTATTGAGAAAGTATAAGATAAAAGTTGATTACATGATCTATAACAAATGCAAAAAGTACATAATGATGAAATACAGTTCAACATATCATGCTGTGTGGTGTGATGCACACAGCATGATATGTTGAACTGTATTTCATCATTATGTACTTTTTGCATTTGTTATAGATCATGTAATCAACTTTTATCTTATACTTTCTCAATAAATTATATAGAAATATTATGTTCTTCCTTGCTACACTTGACACACCATAGTGCCTTTAAAGTCCGACTAGGGGGCTTTGCCTTTATTCTTTTCGATTTTTCATTTGGATGTGGCACCTTAGAAAATCAACTCTGATAACTCCCTTTCTTGATATATATATATATATATATATATATATATATATATATATATATAAAAAATCAAACGTATGTTCCGCAGCTGTGTGGGCTCTATGCCTGTAAAGTGTGGGCTTTGATCAATAAAATCTCTGATATTTAACACTAGGATTTGACTTGGAGCATCACCTGGATTGCATCCCGATCAGCATGTCAGAGAAGACTCCACGGCTCGGGTGTGTTTTAAATCCCACATGCCCAGAAAGCCAACACTCCACAGTGCTAATCACAGGCAGTGAGACATTTCCTGATCTGTGCAGAGCTGCGGACCGGGAAATGTCTCACTGCCTGTAATTAGAGCTGTGCAGTGTGGGCTTCCTGGCAGGCTCTGGCATGTGGATTTTTGAACATGCACAGCCCATCTCTAACAACAAATTGTGCTGGCCCTCCTGTACATCAGCCCCATAAAGTAACCAGCTCTGGGTTCCAATGTGCTGCCGCCGCTGCCAAGGAGACAGAGACCAGTGCTGTGAATAGCCGGGAAAGGACAGCAACTCTGGTTATTCCAGCACTGGTCCACACTAGGAGGATTCCCCCATCCACCTATAATGTGTAGATGGGGGAATTGGATCATTTCTTTTTTTTTTCATTCAACCTAATAGTTGAATGAAAAAAAGTGATCAATGTATGGGCTGCCTAAGAGCTAAGACCAGCCATAGACAGTTTAAATCTCAGCTGGTTCAGCAGGAACTGGCTGAGATTTGAACCATTAATGAGCAGATTCTCTTATGATTATTACTAGTGGTTGCTGTATAGCCACTAATGAGAATCACTGTTTGTCGGGAGAATACAATTGATGGGCAGGAGGGATATTCCCATCAGCACTGTCTGTGTTGATGGGGGAATCATGTAAGTTTCTTTCCTGCAATCTGTGGATGTAGGAAAGAAATTTGCACTGTATATTACCTGACTAACTGAAAGTGAAAGTGTAACAGAATGGCCCGTGACACCCAGAGACTTTTGAAGGATGGGGGTTTATTCGAGTGCCAGCATCACTAATGACTCTTGGGTCTAGGGTCATCCTGTGCCCCTTTTGGGCATAGGGTGACTGAGAAATGATAATGGTAAATTAAATGAGATGGGACATTACTGATAATTCATGTTTTGCAGGATATCTTTAAATATTACAAGTTGTTAAAGTCTGACTCCGACAGGTCAATAGAGTGTTTTCATTCAATGTGGGGACACATGCTTTTGAGGTGTTAATTGAGTCTGCTCCTAGACATTCCATTGTGTGATGCTAATATTGTTTTGTGTCCATTGTGCTAATTAGGTCTGCTCTTAAGACCTGTTTATTGTGTATGCTAATGACACTGTTAAGATGTGGAATGTGACTTGTCAAGCTGTAGTAATTAACCCCTCTAAATGCGGAGCCAGACCGTCTAGGTAATGAGTAGTAATTAACTCATCGGAATGTCATTATCTAAAAGAATGTGTACGAAGCCCCCCTTGTGTGATGTGTGGGTGGAGTGTGTCTTTGTCCCTGTGATTAACTGTAACATGCTTGTACTGTATATAAGAAAGCTAAGTTACCATTAAAGGATTCATTCATTCATTTTGGAACCAGTACCAGAGCTTGTGTTGTCTCGGTTATTCTGGGAAATGAAATGGGTCGTGTCTGATGTCTGTCGGACTGTCGGATAAGCTGTCGTGGGGCAATGGAATGGAATATCGTAAACGGTGGTGACCATTAGGCCTCGTACACATCCGACGGACCATTTCAGCCGATAAATCCGCTCGTCTGTAGGGGCAAACGGACAGTTTTGGCAGGATTTCTCCTGCGGAAAAGTTTCAAAGCTTGCTTTGAAACTTTTCCGCCAGAGAGCTAGCCGTCGGATATGTCCAGCTGGTCAGTACACTCACCAGCGGACATATACTCCCGCGCAAGCGTCGTATGGAGGCGACGCATGCGTGGAAGTTGTTTTCTTCCTGGTGCGGTGATGTGGCGGCGTCAACGTCACCGCCACGTCACCGTGATGTCTGCCGGCGGGATTTTGATCCGATGGTGTGTACAGCTATCGGACCAAAATAGCCCGGCGTACATATGCGCTGTAAACGGTCCGGGGACCGTTTACAGCGGATAAATTCCCTTGTGTGTACGAGGCCTTACAGAAAGTAAATTGTGAATGTCTTGAAAGAACAGGAGAGGGGAGGGAGACAGATGGGGGAGAGAAGGGATGGAACAAATGCAGTTCAGTGATTACAGTGTACTGCAGTCTGCAGTGCACACACTTACCCACGGTCCAGGCTAGAATCTCAGGCATCATTCACACACATGCTGCTGATTTTCATATTTACTGAACACACATTTCCTCTCTTCAGATACAGCACACCGAGATAGTGTGGGCGGGACTGAAAGGAGGAGGAGGAGGAGCTGTATTCCTCCCTGCTCGTATGTGAGGAGAGTGGTGGGGGAGGTGGCTGGACTCGCCGGGCTGTAAAAGAGTGTCATTGACTGACACTCGGCTCAGCTTGCAGTCACCACTCTCGAAATTAAAGGCTGGTTCTCCTGTCCTAAGGACGTGAGAAATCAGTCTGTTTTTCAGTAACTGAGATGAAGGCTTGGGCCCCCCCTCCCCCACAGTGCCTTTCTGCAACTCACTCTTCTCCGTGCCAATGAGGATGCAGGGGAAGGAGCAGATCGGGCAGCTGTAAAAGTGCGAACGCTTGCATTATGCAGTGTCAGCGAGCAGAGGGAGGGGGGAGGAGCTGACTGGGGACGCTCTCCTTCTCAGGAGAGACTGTTACTCCAGGGACGGCCCGAGAAAAATACAAAAAATGTTTTTATTTTTTTGGGGGGGCACATTGTGGGGCACAGCATAATGTTGGGGGGGGCATGGCCCCCTCTGGCCCCCCCCCTAGAGTCGCCTCTGCCTACCACTATGCACTATAGCTTCATAACAGGGAAGGTCTCACTGACTGCATCTCAGTACATATCCCTCCCTCCTAAGGTCATGACACAATGGTGCTGGTGAATGCTGTTATTTGATCTTTGAAAAGATACATTGTATACCTGTTCCATAGTCCTAATAAAGGCCTAAACAGCACTTTATACTGGAATTTAACCACTTGTCCACCGCCCGCCGTCTCCTGACTGCACGTCATATGACGTCTAGTCATTCAAACAGACATCCCCAGTTTCAGGGGACAGTCCCCTGATTGAGGACACTGTCCCCGGACCAAGTCTGTCCCTGGTTTTGTCCCCAGATTGGATTTAATAGGGGGCAGGGGCAATTTCAAAGACAGTTAGTGCAGAATTAAAATAAAAAAATTAGAATTACACCCCCCCGCTCCGCCGTGCCTACTAGCATAGGGGCGGGTTGTATTTTTCCCATTATCTGTGCCCCTTTCTGATGATCATGTGCTGGTCGGAGCGGAGGGAATATTTCTTCAGCTCCGCTTGCATGTTCTTCTGCCTTGGCTCAAATCCAGGCCAGCCATCTGCCTATCTCCTTGCCTTCCCTGGCGGAGTGATCTTCCTCCGCCCCCAATCCAATAGTAGTCCGAAGTGTAAGACTTGAGAGGCTGTGAGGCGGGCGGCGACAGGCAGAGAGTCGCTGATTGTTCCTATTACTAGTAAAGAAAAAATATGTCCCCGGATTTCATTTAAAAAATATGGTCACCTTACTGTACTGTCGGTAGCGGCGTGTCACGGAGACACCGCTCGTTACCGACAGGGGTGAACAGCGGCACGGATGCGCTGTTAACCACGTGATCGGCCGTGATGAAGTCACGGCTGATCACGCATGGCAACACCCCCATAGTGCACGGCGCGTGTTCGCGATCGCGCCGCACGTGCCCGTCGGTGGCAGGGTGTTCCCGGGAACACTGCTCGTCACCGACAATGGTACACAGCTATTGGTCAGGGCTGTGTACCACGTGATCAGCTCTGATCACTAGTGTAAACAAAGAGCTGTAACTAACTGTTACCAGCTCTTCTCCCCTCACACATCGTTTCCAGTGTGAGGAGAGAAAAGCAGTGAGTTACAGTTCTGTCTTACTGTAGTGTATGCACAAACACCACATCTGTCTCTTTGCCCCCCCCCCCCCCCCAATTGTCACCAGTCACCCAACAGTCACCCATAAAGTGCACCTGACACATAAATAGACTGCCATCAGTGGTGCAACCATCACCCACCAGTGACCGTACCCTGTCACCGTCACCCATCTGTGACCTGCCCTGTCACCCGTCACCCACCAGTGACCTGCCCTGTCACCCGTTTATGAAGAAAAAATACTAATTTGCAAAATTTTATGACAGAAACAAAGAAAAATTAAATTTTTTCACAAAATCTACCGTCTTTTTTTTATTTATAGCGCAAAAAATAAAAAACCCACGAGTGATTAAATACCACCAAAAGAAAGATCTATTTGTGTGAAAAAAAGGACGCAATTTTTATTTGGGTACAGTGTTGCATGACTGAATAATTGTCATTCAAAGTGTGAGAGCACCGAAAGCTGAAAATTGGTCTGGGTAAGAAGGGGGTTAAGTGCACTGTATTGAAGTGGTTAATGTACAGTGATGTCACAAAAGCAGCAATTCAGATAAAGGGGCCCGGTGTCGTAAAAGAGCAACAGAAGTGCAGTCTCATCAGTGGCCATCAGTGGGGCCTCATCAGGGGCCATCAGTGCGGCCTCATCAGGGGCCATCAGTGCGGCCTCATCAGGGGCCACCAGTGCATCCTATTGGTGCTGCCTTATCAGTGCTGCTTTATTAGTGCTGCCTTATCAGTGCAGCCCCATCAGTGCCACCTCATCATTAGCTATCAGTGTTGCCCCATCAGTGGCAATCAGCGCAGCCTCATCAGTGGCCATCAGTGCAGCCTATTAGTGCCAATGTGTGCAGAATATCAGTGCTGCCTCATCAGTGGCCATCAGTGCCATTTAATCAGTGTCCCCTCATCAGTGGCCATCACTGCAGCCTATTAGTGCCCATCAGTGTAGCATATTAGCGTTCATCAGTGCGGCTTATCAGTGCTGCCTCATCAGTGGCCATCAGTGCTGCCTCATCAGTGGCAATCAGTGCAGCCTTATCAGTGCCCATCAGTGCAGCCTTATCAGTGCCCATCAGTACAGCCATATCAGTGTCCATCGGTGCAGCCATGTCCTCCTGGCTTGTTTGATTGTTTCTTATTTTGGATACCTACACAGACATGCATCTGACGGTATTGAAAGTCGTTGGACACAAAAGTTCCACCTTGTTTAGTTAATGCTACCCTGTCACTCTACCATTGGGGGGGGGGGGGGTTTGCAGTTGTGCCTCTTTGTCCTGATTACTTTTTGTCATTTTTCCTGAACATTGCACCTTCTTGATATGGATACGTGGGAAACCTGTGTCTGCTCCTGTTACTTCTATTAAGACAAACGCGTTCATTGCCGTAATGCGTTCCATGCTGGAACGCATACGGTGCTCACGCGTGGAGTACGGTGGTCCTTTTCAATTCAGTGCGATGCACTGCAGCTGTATACCTGCCTATAAAGGCATTCAAGACTCACTCAGGTTTGTTCTATTATAGTAAGCCATAGCCGTGTGACAGGGGCCGATGCCGTGTGACAGGGCCCGATGCCGTGTGACAGATGCGGTGTGACAGGGGCCGATGCGGTGCGACAGGGGCCGATGCGGTGCGACAGGGGCCGATGCGGTGTGACAGGGGGCGATGCCGTGGGGCCGATACGGTGTGACGGGGCCGATGCCGTGGGGCTGTTGCGGTGTGACGGGGGCCGATGCGGTGGGACAGGGGCCGATGCCATGTGACAGGGGCCGATGCCGTGGGGCCGATACGGTGTGACAGGGGCCGATGCCGTGTGACAGGGGCCGATGCCGTGTGACAGGGGCCGATGCCGTGTGACAGATGCGGTGTGACAGGGGTCGATGCCGTGGGGCCGATGCGGTGTGACAGGGCCCGATGCGGTGTGACAGGGGCCGATGCCGTAGGGCCAATGCCGTGTGACAGGGGCTGATGCCGTGGGGCCGATGCCGTGTGACAGGGGCTGATGCCGTGGGGCCAATGTGGTGTTATTGAAGGCCGATGCCGTGTGACAGAGGCCGATGCCGTGGGGCCGATGCGGTGTGACAGGGGCCGATGCGGTGTGACAGGGGCCGATGCGGTGTGACAGATGCGGTGTGACAGGGGCCAATGCGGTGTGACGGGGGCCGATGCCGTGTGACAGGGGCCGATGCCGTGTGACAGGGGTCGATGCCGCGGATTGGAGTTGTTGAGCGGGGGGGTTTGGATCGGAGTTGTTGAGTGGGGGGGTTCGGATCGGAGTTGTTGAGCGGGGGGGTTTCCGCAGATCGGAGTTGTTGAGCGGGAGGGGGGGGTTCGGATCAAAGTTGTTGAGCGTGGGGGGGGGTTTGGATCAAAGTTGTTGAGCAAGGGGGTTTCCGGGACCACTGTATTTACCGTGAATCGCGGGGGGAGGGGGGGGGGGGGGGGGCGCGAATTTGCGGGATTCCTGCCCTACTCGCGGGACCGGTTGGGAGGTATGAGAGTGTGGTGGGGGAGGGAGTCGAACACTGTGGGGGGGCTGGAGAGTGTGGTGGGAGAGGAGAAGCAGGGTGCATATAGAGGAAATTAGCTTTCTATTCTGTTATTCCTCCATACAGGCGCTGAATGCTTGATTCTCCTACCTTTTACCTCTTGCAAGCGATCAGCGCCTGTATAGAGGAATATAGCAAGGTGAGGAGTTTCTTCTATTTGCAGCCCCCCTGCTGCACACGTAGGGCGGCATCACTGCTGACTGAGGGAGGGCTGCCTGGCTGGGTCTGTGTTTTCGGCGGTGACGGTGCTACGGTCCCGCCCCCCTTAGACCGGGCTCGTGTGATTGGCTGAACACAGATCACATTGGCTGTCTATCCACTATCACATGAGCCAGCCCAGGGGGGGGGACCGTGTTACAGCGTCCCCGCCGAAAACACACCCAGCCAGGCAGCTCGTAATACACAGGAGAGGAGAGGAGAGGATAGAGGGGTCATGTCCCAGGAGGCATAGCGGCTGTGATTGACGGCTGCGGCCGCGGCGGAGGAAAGAAACTCATCTGCACAGCACAGTGAGTTTTTAAAATTACTAAAAATGACATGCCAATTCGATTTACGGGGGCAGTATGAAAGGGGATGCAATAAAGTTAAAAAGAGGGTGGAGCTCCACTTTAATGACATCATACAACGTTCGATCACCATTGATCGTAGGTTAAGAGAGACACGAGCTCTCAGGGAGCTGTGGTGGCTCAACGTGATTGGCACTGCACTGCAAGGTACACCTGTGCTTAGTACGCCCCCCCCCCCCCCACAAAAACCACCACACTTGCACGCACACGAAATTGGTTTAACACGCATGCACTTTGGCCATGCGGTCTTCTAAAAAAAGAGAGAGGCGAAGGACCTGCGGGGCTGGCTGAGCGGGCTAGACCCCCTCACTTCCTCATAGGGGGAGTCCCTCTGCCCCGTTGGGGTCCCGTTGGGCTCCCAAGCGGAGCAGGTAGGACAGGGTGAGTGGGATTCCCTCACCCACACCCGCCATTGCCATCCGGGGGGATAGAGAAGGATGACAGATTGTCTCTGGGGGGAGGGTCTGCCTACTCCCAACTCCTGCAGTCTGGCTCCTCTCTCTCGAGTTCACGCACAAAATACACTTTAAAAAAAAAGTGCTGCCTTATGGATTGTGACAGCGCCGGCCGTCCCTGCAGGTATTTAAAAAATCCGAATCCCCAGAAAGTAGCTGAGGATCCGGATTTTGCACCAGAACCGCCGAACAGACCGACCGTTCGCGCGAACATTGAGAACCCCATTGAAGTCTATGGGACTCGAACGTTCGAATTCAAAAACGATAATTTTAAAGACCAATATTCAAGTTATTGTTGGAAAACGTCTTTGAGAACCCAGGTCTTGCCCTAGGGAACATGTACTGTATCAATGGAAAAAAGTTTAAAAAACTGTCGTTTTTTCAGGTGCAGGACCGTTTTTAAAACTTTTTTCCATTGACCCAGGTTCTGAAAGACGTTTTCACAGGCAAACTATAGACACCCAGCAGGTACAATATTTAAAGGAATGTTTTCATTTTTTTTTATTTAAACATTATTAAAATCACTGCTCCAGGAGCAGTGATTTTAATGATGCTTAAATAAAAAATAAAAAAATGAAAAATTCCTTTAAATATTGTACCTGCTGGGTGTCTATACCTGTGATAACGTCTTTAAATAGCACAATCACCTGCCTGCCAGTAAATTAGGAATAGCTGATCTAGCTAAGCTATACAGTGTATAAATATATGTACAACTCCTAGGGATGTATATATATCCTCTACACACTGTAAATTAAGCTAAACTGACTAGCCAGCCTGCCTGCTCTATCTAGCTATATAAAAAGACTATCTCTCTGTCTCTCTGACTGCTCTCATTAACAACCGCAACACACTACACAAGGCCGCCCAGCAGGCTGCCTTATATAGTGTGGGGCGTGTGCTAAAGCCCTGAGCCATAATTGGCCAAAGCCACCCTGACTTTGGCAAATTATGGCTCTCCGTTTTTTTGCGCGCTGTAATTGGCCAAGCATGCACGGTCATAGTGCATGTTTGGCCAATCATCAGCGCGCAATGCCGCAGTGAATTATGGGCCGTTGCGCGACGGGTCGTTTGGCGCAAACGACCCGTTTTGTTCGAATTTCGTTGAACGTATGAACAGACAATGTTCGAGTCGAACATACGCTCGTATCGAACGCGGAGCTCATCCCTAAGTTTGTACCTAAAGCTACTTGGTGTGTACTGCACGTGTCATCTGTAGTTTGCACCTAAATATACTTGGTGTGTACTGGAGGTGTCCTCTGTAGTTTGCATCTAAAGCTACGTAGTGTGTGTACTGCACGTGTCCTCTGTAGTTTGCACCTAAAGCTACTGGGTGTGTACTGCACGTATCCTCTGTAGTTTGCACCTAAAGCTACTTGGTGTGTACTGCACGTGTCTTCTGTAGTTTGCATCTAAAGCTACTTGGTGTGTACTGGCCGTGTCCTCTGTAGTTTGCACGTAAAGCTACTTGGTGTGCACTGCACGTGTCCTCTGTAGTTTGCACCTAAAGCTACTTGGTGTGTACTGGCCGTGTCCTTTGTAGTTTGCACCTAAAGCTACTTGGTGTGTAGTGCACGTGTCATCTGTAGTTTGTACCTAAAGCTACTTGGTGTGCACTGCACGTGTCCTCTGTAGTTTGCACCTAAAGCTACTTGGTGTGTACTGGGCCGTGTCCTTTGTAGTTTGCACCTAAAGCTACTTGGTGTGTAGTGCACGTGTCCTCTGTAGTTTGCACCTAAAGCTACTTGGTGTGTACTGCACGTGTCCTCTTCAGTTTGCACCTATAGCTACTTGGGGCCAGATTCTCAGAGGCGTTACGACGGAGTATCTCAGATACCCCGTCGTTTCGCCTTTTTTTTTGTCTCGTATCTATGCGTGTGATGCTGAGCATCACTTTTGCATAGATACGCTTCTACATCCGACAAGTGTAAAAGCATTACACTTTCGGATCGTAGGTGTAATGACAACTCCGGCCACTAGGTGGCCTTTACGTTGTTTTTTCATTTGCATATGCAAATGAAGTAGTACGCCGATTCTCGATCGCTTTTACGCCGCCCCGTCGTCGCGTACGTCGTTTTCGTTCGCGTAAGGTTACCCCAGCTTCTATGTGGAGTAACCTTACGAGGTCCCGTCGGATGCCGTCGTGTCCCGTCGGACGCCATGTTAAGTATGGCGTCGGGTCAGCGTCGGCTTTTTCCGTCGCTTACGTCGTTTTACTAACTCGTTCGCGAATAGGGACTTGCGTAAATGACGCTCACGTCGTTTTGACGTCGGTTTCAACGACGCTTCCCGACGTGAGCTGGAGCATGCGCACTGGGCTTTTTCCCCGGCCGGCGCATGCGCAGTTCGTTTGACGCGGGGGCGCGCTTAATTTAAATACAAGCCGCCCCATTTGAATTGCGCGGGTTTACGCTTGGCGATTTACGAGACGCCAACGCAAACTACGGAGCAAGTGCTTTGAGAATAAAGCACTTGCTCTAGCACGCAGCGGCGGCGTAGTGTAAATGGCTTACGCTACGCCGCCGAAAATATATGAGAATCTGGCCCTTGGTGTGTACTGCACGTGTCACAGTGCAGATCCCTTCAAGACTAAACTATGCTAATGCTGAGTGCTTATCCTGTTATGCTGAGTGAATATCCTTTTCCTCCTCAATGATCTTGCTAATAGCTTGTAAGAACATTGTTGGTTCTGGGCACCACCACCAGTGACTAAACCCAATTTTTCTGCCCCTGTTTAACAGGGGCATGTAATTACAATTTTTGATGCAATACTTTGCAGTGGGCTCATTTCTGCGCTCCAACTAGTGTATCCGTGAGGGGTTGCAGTGTTGTGGCACCAGCACCAGTGCCTAAGGCCCAATTTTTCTGCCCCTGTTAAACAGGGGTGTGTAATTACAATTTTTGATGCAATAATTTTGCAGCGGGCTCATTGCTGCGCTCCAACTAGAGTATCTGTGAGGGGTTGCAGTGTTGTGGCACCAGCATCACTGGCAAGGAAGAGGTTAACACTAGGGGGTGATCAAGGGGTTAAGTGTTCCATAGGGTTGCCGGTGGATATCGCAGCCGCTGGCCATGTGGATCAGCTCCAGCGTCACGCCGTGGGCGCAGGGGAGCTAACCTGCTGCTGTATAACGATGGCGGCTGATCGGCAAGGTGTTAATGGGCCACTTGACTGGACTTGCCCCCCAGGCCTAAGGCTGCCAGCCCTTCCCTGCTCATTGCTGCACTCCAACTAGAGTATCTGTTTCTCTGGTCTCTGGTTCTTTTGCAATAAACCTATAAACCTAATTGAATTTGTATTGTTTTAAGTATATTCTTGTTTTGAAACTACATTGATTCTTTCTTAAAAATGGGGGGGATAAGCAGACCTTAGCTAAACATTCTATAGAAACTCCATAAGTTGAGACCTCTTGGCGGATCCATGGCCAATCTAGATTGAGACCAAGTTATATCCCCCCCCTGAGATCAAGTTTGGAGAACAT